>CM061489.1:49361404-49726280 GCA_030867185.1 Tagetes erecta | reverse complement strand
AAGAAGAAGAGAAGAAGAAGAAGAAGAAGAAGAAGAAGAAGAGAAAGAAGAAGAAGAAGAGAAGAAGAAGAAGAAAGAAGAAGAAGAAGAAGAAGAAGAAGAAGAAGAAGAAGAAGAAGAAGAAGAAGAAGAAGAAGAGAAAGAAGAGAAGAAGAAGAAGAAGAAGAAGAAGAAGAAAGAAGAAGAGAAGAAGAAGAAGAAGAAGAAGAAGAAGAAGAAAAGAAGAAGAAGAGAAGAAGAAGAAGAAGAAGAAGAAGAAGAAGAAGAAGAAGAAGAAGAAGAAGAAGAAGAAGAAGAAGAAGAAGAAGAAGAAGAAGAAGAAGAAGAAGAAGAAGAAGAAGAAGAAGAAGAAGAAGAAGAAGAAGAAGAAGAAGAATGAAGAAGAAAGAAGAAGAAGAAGAAGAAGAAGAAGAAGAAGAAGAAGAAGAAGAAGAAGAAAGAAGAAGAAGAAAGAAAGAAGAAGAAGAAGAAGAAGAAGAAGAAGAAGAAGAAGAAGAAGAAGAAGAAGAAGAAGAAGAAGAAGAAGAAGAAGAAAGAAGAAGAGAAGAAGAAGAAGAAGAAGAAGAAGAAGAAGAAGAGAAGAAGAAGAAGAAGAAGAAGAAGAAGAAGAAGAAGAAGAAGAAGAAGAAGAAGAAGAAGAAGAAGAAGAAGAAGAAGAAGAAATGGGAAATGTGGGGTGGGTGTTGTTTGACTTGTTATTATTATTATTTTTATTTATAAAAATGAAAAGACAAATTCTATCCTCAGTTTTTTGCACGTGAGGCTTATTTAACGGAAATCGTTGACGGAAGGACCAAATTGACATTTTTTTACAAAAGCAAACACCCAAAATGGCAAGAAAAAAAACATAAGGACCAAAGTAGTCGAAACGGAACAAACCCAGGGACCTTTTTGGCAATTTACTCTTAATTTAATGGTTAATCAGTTAAATGATTGACCAATCATGGATTTTATTACCTATTTAAAACTAGGTATCTTTGCTCGCTCGCGTAATGTCGAGCTTAGTTTACTACAAATACATTTTAAAAACCGATAGAACTCCTTACTAAAAGATCCTCTATTTTAATCGGTAATAGAAGATAAAGTTATAACGCTCTTTGAAACCCAATCATACTAAATTTTATGTAAGCAACCATAAAATATGACTGAATACGTATATTTCATTCACACAAAAACAAAATCAGCATAAGGTGTTACTGTCACTTGAAACAGCCCCCAATGCTCTCCAGTTCAATACCAAAAACATTAAAAAAATGCTGGTAAAATGCTACATAAACCGATCTTGGAACAACTGTTATTTTTTGTCAAAACAAACCTGGTTGTGCAGCGCCATTGGTGTCAACACAGTTCCAAAAGTACAACCTTGTTGCTGCCAAAACAGCTCCAAATTGCAGCCTAATTGCTGCCAAAACAACTCCAAATGCACAACATTTTTGTGGCCAAAACAGCTCCAAATCTGCAGCCTAATTGCTGCCATAACAGCTCCATATCTGCAGTTAATTTCTAGCCACTTTTGACACATTAGTGCAATCAATATCTAGCCACTTTTGACCTATTTGTGCAATTAGTTTCCAGCCACTTTTGACCCATTTGATGTTAACATTGTATGTTTACTCTTATAAAAGAGTTACTCTAAAAAAATGTCATAGAATTTGTGACATTGCAATCAGATTGATAAAAGAACTGGAGACCTTTAGTGATTACAAATTTCCAAGAGGTAAGCTAATGAGTGCACAACAGCAACTTAAACAGCGAAGAGGTGTGGTAGTGCCACTAGCAGACCGTCAAAGCATTCCATAGAGACATTTAGCCACAAATGAAATCAGAACATAGGTGGTAGCTTTTCCTTCTGTAAAAAAAATCCCCTTCACTTTTTCTAATAAAATGCCTAAATGCTTTGCTTAGTAAACGTTTAAATTATGATTAATCAGGAGATTATACCTGTCAAACATGCATCAACTGAACATAGGATACAGTTAGGACCAAATTCGATTAAGCATTTTAACATGCATTTCCTTATGGACATATATGCTCAAATGTGGTGATATGAGAAACAACATAAAGTGTGATTTTGAAACCATTGTTTTTGCCAAAGGTCACAATCGCTATGAAGAGAAGAACAAAATCAACGAAGCAAAAGTTAAATCGTTGAGGTCATCACCAAAACGGCCATCACCGATTGCAACGCCACCATCAAACATCATCGCAAGATCGGAATCAGAAAAGGACGTAGGAGAAGGCGGCAGCGTTGGCTGGAAGCAGAAAGCAGAAAGAATGCCTCCGTCGTAACCGGTCAAGCACCCAAAACGGCCACCACGGATAGCAACACTACCATCTATCTCATTACCCACCACCGGACGTCATTGCAAGATCAGAATCGGGAAAAAAAACGGAGGCGGTGCTTTATGATCGGCTGGAAGGAAGATGAACTGCTTGGTGTGTCTATCTCGTGAGCAGAAGCCCACCCAAAATCATATGTGAATGGATGATAAGCTCGAGTGTTGTACCAGATTCGAAATTACAAAGAAACCATTGATTTTACTGTTCATTTCCTACCATTTTTCGATAAAAGAAGAATACTCAAATAAATAAGTTATAAATTTTATAAGTTCTATAAACCTTAAATGTATTAAAATTTTAGAAAATTTAAATTCAATTATTTGTGTAAGAAAAAGGTATATTGGTTTTAAATGGTCTCAACTTTAACCTTTTGGTTTCTATCGGTCCTTGCTATCGAATTGGTTGGTATAGGTCCCCAACTTTTATCACTTTGGCAACAAACATGCCGCCGTTAATTTTTTTAATGCCGTTAAGTTCTTTTTGAATTCAAGACCGATGTTTTAAAGCTTTTGATGGTGAGGAGAATAAGAGTCGATTGTTGTAAAAGTTGTCTTATAACGGCGCTCCGAACGAGGTAACTTATACATCAATCAACTTGTATTCTCCTTCCGATCAAAAGCCCTAAAACATTGTTTTTGAATTTGAAAAAACTTAATGAAGTTAAAAATTTAAAACTTAGCTACGTTGATAATTAAAAACTTAGTGACGTTAAAAATTAAAAACAACAGCCTGTTTTTTTTTTTAACGGCGGCCTGTTGGTTGTCAAAGTTGTGACTCCCCGCCCGGCGGCAGAAACACCGGGCTTGTCAAGTGGATTGGATATCAATAGTACAACATGACACAATAAAAGACATGTTTCAATATTATTAAAGCATCAATGTCGTGACATAAATGAGTAATAAATAGTTTTAAAGCAGTAATAAAAGCCAACAATTAATAGTGTTTAATTCCTGTTTATTCTAGGTTCAAAAGAATCCCTAAATGTCTCGAAAGAATAAACGTTCAAACGCCACCTGAAAATACGTGTAAAATAAGTTAGCTAAAGAATTAGCTAGTGAGTAAAAACACAGTTAATAGTACATAATATGAAATCCGAGTTCATTATAAATATGTTTCGCAATCTTATGTGTATAGCAATTTCATTATATTACTCAACCATGACCAACGAAACGTACATCAAATCCAAGAACCTTGAACCCCGTAGGGTAACTTTAGCAACAAGTCATGAGAACCACTCATGTTACAAAAACTGATAACTATCGTTTAACCGTCATTTAACCGTCTCGATATACAAGTTATCAATAAATGTTTAAGCATCTAAAGGAACATAGCAACATATCAACAAGCATCACATTTAGTAACTACTAACCAACATATCGAATCAACCAAAGAATCACCGGGTTAAAATCACCTATCAGACCATTAAGTGTAGGTGGGCTTGTCAAGCCATTAGTGCTAATATCGTACCGGTGGAAATTACAAGATAATATAAGTACTATTTTCTATCACATAATTTTTCATCATGCAGCTAAACAAGATTAACATATCTAATGATCTCATTTTGAAAATAGAAACAAAAGAAAGAAACCGTAGTATTACAGGAACACGTATTTCAACCCCAAAAACGTAAATAGTAAAAAGGGAAGTGAGTTTACTCACCTTGAAATGCAAATATAATCGAACTGTTAGAAACGCAGCTAAAGAGAACCGAGGGTTGCCCAAATATTAGTACCACCTAATTAATTGGGAAAAAACCCTAACTTAGAAATGAAACAGTAGTAACAAGAATAAAAAATCCGAGATCTAGGGTTTCGGATTTGAGATTTAGGGTTTTAGATTATAAATTGGGAATTAGGGTTTTAAAGTACAAATTGGGAATTAGGATTTTAAAGTACAAATTGAGAATTAGGGTTTTAAAGTACAAATTGGGAATTATGGTTTTAAAGTACAAAATGGGATTTAGGTACGAAACGCAATTATATTTTCGTATTGTAAATATTTTACAAGAATCCATTTTAGTTTTCTATATAAAATTTATGTACTAATACTTATAACCATAAAACATTATTATATGTATATTTGTATTAAAACTTATATGTTTTTAATCCTTAAAGAAAATATTTCTAACTTAAAACGTATTATTTATGTTATTAGAAAAGTATAATTAAATGTCTAAAAATATAAAAATCCAGAAAAACAGGTCATGGGACTCGAACCCATGACCTCCACGTTCATAATTGCAACACTTACCCACTAGACCAGCCGTATCCTTTGTTCAACATGTTGATTATAATTTCTTTTAACTTTTATACGACAATAACACCCATTTCCAATTACAAGCCCTAGAATCAAGATCCATTCAATTCGTTTCAATCTGATAATCTAATCCCAAACGAACATAAGGCTTTTAATGCACATAAAATTATGGTCATTTTGATATATAAAACTCACTTGTTAAGGACGATTTGATAATCTAATCCCAAACTCACTTGTTAAGGACGATCGACTGTTCTTGATTAATTCACACAAATCTGGAATGAAACAAGATGAAATTGATGAGTTGTACAGATGTAGATGATCATGAGGATTAAAATGGATACAAATACTACCTGTAATGATGCCCGGAAGATAGAAAACCATTAAGTCACCGGAAAATATTTTTAGTCGATCGGTTTGGTAATTGCAAAGGAAAAAGAGAGTGTGTTGGTGATAGGAATGTGTTAGTCGAGTGGGAATGAGTGTTATGGAAAGATTAATTGTTGATTGCGGTTCTATTTATGGAAATGAGCATTTTCAATTTTTGGATCACGAAATCAATTCGGGTTAAACGAGCTATAAACGCGTTATTAACATTAATGGGGTTTAAAACTTGGTAAGAAAATGAATTTGGAATGTTTCGATTGATTTAGAAGGTTGAAAACGCGTGAAAAGTGGGGTTGCCGGAGTTCGGGGCTTGCCGGAACAGTTTCGCCGGTGATGGACACCGGAAACACGGGCACTCATTGATGGGGGGCTGGGTTTAAATAAATTTACAGTTATGGCTCTTTAAATTTGGGTTCATTTATATTAATTGTTATAACTTTAATATAACTTTAAAACTTGACAAAATTAACCAAAAGTTAATATTTACTTTATCTTAACTAACTAATATAACCAGGTTAACTCGTAGCGTTTATATATTTGACGTTTTCATATTTAATGGTTACTTTTGACGTTAAATGATAATTTGAGGCTTAATAGTATTTTATTGTTGTAGTATCTCCTTTACAAGATATAAATTATATATTTTTTAGGTTTATCTATCATTGCATTCACTAATTAATTAGTAAACATTAGGTAATAACTTGTAATAATTTTGATCGATTATTTAAGATGGAAAAACCATAAAGTCCGACATAATTATTTATTTTATTAATGAAGCGTTACAACTTGATGAATACCAATTAGATAAAAGGCGAACGGATCCGGGTTCAAGTCGGGCATTCAGGTTCGGGTTTAGGGCAAATATCACAAAAGTGAAAAAATTTAAAATGTTACCAGCCAATTCAATAGTTGGGACCGACAAAAATCTAAAGGAGAAAGTTGAATTTGTTTAAAATCAATATAACAAATAAAAATAATAAAATTGATTTTCTTAGTGATTTAGATCATAAGAGTGAAGTTATACGAGAAAGTCCAATTTTTGTAGAAATTCTAAATAACCATGAGATGATGACATGTGCCATTCCCATAAAACGATCATTTTCTTATCTTTAAAACACGTATAATATTAATATATAAAAAACAAATTTTTTTCACGTTTTTAAGCTCATTGTGTTATTTCATCAGGTAATTGTGTTATTTCATTATGTAATTGTGTTATTTCATCTGGTCATTGTGATATTTCGTGAGGTCTTTGTATTATTTAATCAGGTCAATGTGTAATCTTATAAACTAACGAGGATTACACGATGACCTGATAAAGATTACAAAAATAAAACAAGTAATAGATTTGAGATGTTATGTTATGGCATATAATTATGTCAACAATGAAAACAAGTTATAAGATTTGATATATCGTGTTATTTTGTATGTTTTAGATTGTATTCGAAAACAATGTTATAATATAACAAAATGACCTGATGAAAATAAAATAATGATCTGACTAAATAACACAATGACATGACGATATAACACAATGAATTGGCAAATAACACAATGAGCTAAAACATGAAAAATAAGTTATAATATATTTGAGGTGTTCACAAATAAAACAAGTAATAGATTTGAGATGTTATGTTATGGCATATAGTTATGTCAATAATAAAAACAAATTATAAGATTTTACGTATTGTGTTATTTTGTATGTTTTAGTTTGTATCCGAAAATAGTTATAATATAACTCAATGACTTGATGAAAATAACACAATGATATGACTAAATAACATAATGGCATGATGAAATAATATAATGAACTGATGAATAATACAATGATGTGTCTATACGTATGTCTAACAGTTTGAAGGATGATGTGAGTGTAGTAACATGTGAATCGGTTGTTGATGCTGAGGTTGTGATGACGGTAAAATAGATAAGGAAGAGAGTTGTTCTACTTCAGAGTCTGATTGTGGTTTTGTAAGATTTGAAGAGTTTAAAAATTCTTTAAATTCTTCATCTAAAAACTTAAATTATGGTTTTAAATCTGCAAATAAACCAGTTAGACAACTAGCTAAAATTATGAATTGAAAACCTTTTGTGTCTGGAGGCATGTTAGAAAATGAGAAAAATAATATTAAGTCAAATCTGTTACCTCCTTTTAAAAAACCACAAGAGACAAAAAAAATAATGCAGGTTTTTAATCATCGCAACCCTCAACATCAAGAAGAACTCAACAAAGGGTTCCAAATTCTCAATTTATGAGAAAAGAATCCGTTAGGAGATAGTGGGTTGAAAGGAGACAATATTTCAGTTGTGAGTTGTTTGAGAGTTTATTCTAATGAATTATTTGTGTTCGATAGTTCTTTGATGTTGGGGGATTACAACTGTGTGTTTATGTGTGTTCGTGTTCTCAAAGTGTTTCTAAATGTATTCCGCACGTCCAAAAAAATTTTGCATCGTCTAGGATATTGATACAAGTACATAACCAAGGCCTAACTTTCAATATTAAGAAGACATCAAGAAAAGTGATTGAAGTCTCAATCGTTGAGACCCAATGTCTACAAAAGGGAGTTTGTATATAATCATACATGCTTTCATTGTGGGTTGTTTGTCCATATCCTAAAAGATTGCAGGTTCAAATCTAAAGAGAAGATGCATGTGAAATCTATACCTCTGGCCTCTACTGTAAAAAAGGAAGCTGATTCAAAGGAAAATCCCGGTAAACCGATTAATAAGACACACCAGGTAAGAAAAGCAAGACTGGTTGAAAAGGAAAGCTGAACGTAGGGGTGTAAACGAGCCGAGCCGAGCCCGAGCTCGTCTAGGCTAGAGTTCGGCTCAGTCTCGGCTTGTCTAATGTTTTATTAATTTTTTTAATTATTTATATTTAATTTTATATATATTTTTAATTATTTATAATTACTTTTACATAAAATTTTACTTAGATGTATTTTATATATAACAAAATACATATTATATATTTTTAATCATAATTTACATATATTTTAACTAATAATAATATATATATTTATAAAAAAATAAAAAAATAAACATATAAATGAAAAGCTCGATAAGGCTCGCGAGCTGGCTCGAGCTCAATGTGTAAAGCCCGAGCTCGGGCTCGATAACTTAATGAGCCTTTTTCTTAGGCTCGGGCTCGAGCTTGAGATCGAAAAATCTCGGCTCGTTCGAGCTTTTTATAGATCCGACCTCGAGTAGCTCACGAGTAGCTCAGCTTGTTTTAGCTAAACGAGAGGCTTTGAAAACAAAACCTCAAGTTCATCAAAAGCTTGTTAAACTTGTGGTTAAAAATATTTCTCAAACAACACCAAAAATATCAAAACCATTTATGAGAAACATTTCTTTTAACCAAAATGTTTCAGCACATTAGTTTCAGTTTCTAAGAACCAAACTCTTGTGAAAATAATCATAGGTATTCAAAATCTAAGCAATTTTTGGAACTAAGGTTTCTTCTGACAAATCATAGGTATCAATCATTAAAGGCAAAGCGATTGTCATTTGTAGGATGTTACCTATTTTGATTCACAAAGCCGTCCCAAGACCACAATGGCTTGGGTTCGGATTACTAACATGTTGTATATTGTGCAAGAGCACAACCAAGAAAAACTATCAAATTAGTAGTGGTTGTTTCTATTTCATCCGAGGAATATCCTAAAATCTTATTTTCAAAAACTGGTAAAAAAAGAAAGATTTTCAATTTTTTTTCTTTTTCTTTCTTTTATTCTTTTGGGTAAAGGGTTACCCGATAATTTTATATATTCACAACCAAATAAAACAAGTAGTGGGGATAAATCCCCACTATTTTATACGTAGGACATACCCCATGTACGTAGACAAGTCAAAAGACATAATTTAAAAATAACAAACTAAACTAGAATAGACATCTAGATATAAACAAGCAGACCCAAATATAGTATTTAGCCACCATTGTCGAAGTACTAATAAGCATGGATATCCCCATTCACCTAGGACTCGTTCCACCTATTCAGACCTTATATACTTGAGCCCCAGAAGTTTATAACGAACCGTTTCTAATATGGAGGCATAAAGAGTATCTAGGGGCCTACATTGATAAGTAGTTGCAGCAATAATCAATTTCTCAACAACACAATTAAAAGAGTTAGATTTTGCATGAGACCCCAACTAATCCACCATCTCATTCCAGACTGGATCAACAGTCTACATACCAGCTTGAACTCGGATTACTCTCCACACCTGGGATGAGTAACTACATTCAAAGAAAAGGTGATCATGAGAGTCATAATCCGCATAACAGAGTAAACAACACATCATGTTTATATTCTTCCTCCTGCCAACAACCCACTGAAGAATCTTGTCTTGTGTAACTAGCTTCCCCCTCATGATTAGCCACATAAGGAAAGGATGCTTGGGAATACATTGAGAAAGCCATACAATAGTCATACATGGCACTACTTGCCTCCTCGGTCTAATAGTGTTCCATATAATAGAGGAGGAGCTATCAGTAATTACATTTCTCACCTTCGACATTAATTTATCATCTACCTCATGAGAAAAGATAATTTTAGTAACATGATTCATAACTGGATAAAGATCTAACCATGCAGTAGGCCATAGACACACACCATTAGCAAAAATATCAGCCACGTTAAGAGAGAGATTAAAATCAACATTCCGAATAGCTCTAGGAGAAAGAAAATTACTCAATGGGCAATGTCACACCAGTAGTCAACCCATGCTGAAGTATTTTTCCCATTACCAATATTAGACCAGATGTAAGGCCGAAAAAGGTGTCTCAACTGCAATTACTTTCTCCATCTCTAGCAATAATCAGAAACCGGTTTACATTTCCAGAAACTCCGACCCTTAAGTTTATAATCATAAATCCATGCAACCTAAAGGGACTCACGCCAAGTAAGGATACTCCATATATGAGATGCCATAAGATTTTTATTCATATCAGCAATGCGACGAACCCCTATGCCACCTTCATTTTTAGGGACACATACATCTTTCCAAGCAACTTTAGCCCTCCCTTTCTGTAATGCACCTTGACACCACAAAAAACCTCATATTTTAGACTCTAATTCTGCAATGATATGAGCTTGAAGAATACATATAGAGGCTTAGTAGATGTGCATAACAGATAGAACATAAATAATAAGTTGTAGTCTCCCTGCAAATGAAAAGAACTTGTTTCTCCACCTGAGATTCTTTTATTCATCCTCTCTATCAGAATATTACATTCTTTATAGACAAGCCCTAAGGACACTAGGGGCACACCCAAATACCTCACAACGAGCACACCTTCTTCAAACGACATAATAGTCATAATATCAGTTTTAACGCGATCCGTAACATAACAGAAATAATAATATGAGCATAATACTCTAATTCTGCAATGATATGAGCTAGAAGAATACATATAGAGGCTTAGTAGATGTGCATAGCAGATAGAACATAAATAATAAGTTGTAGTCTCCCTGCAAATGACAAGAACTTGTTTCTCCACCTGAGATTCTTTTCTTCATCCTCTCTATCAGAATATTACATTCTTTATAGACAAGCCTTGACACTAGGGGCACACCCAAATACCTCACAGGGAGCACACCTTTTTCAAACGACATAATAGTCATAATATCAGTTTTAACGCGATTCGTAACATAACAGAAAAAAACAATGCACTTCTGGAGATTTGGAGTCAAACCTGACATCATTGTAAACTTCGTGAAGGAAAACATAATAATTTTAGCTGAATGTGGATCACCTCGATAAAACAGAAAAAGATCATCAGCAAAATAGAGATTAATGATTTTATGTTTTTCACACCTGTTATGGAATCTGAAAACTGTATCAATCCTGATAGCATTTGTAATAACTGCGTAAATATTTCCATCATCAAGGTAAACAAGTATGGAGAAATTTGATCACCTTGTCTACAACCTCATTTCCCTTTAAAATACCCACTCAAATTTTCATTAACACAAATAGAGTATGACATAGTTGATACACAGACCATAAACCAATCTACCATTTTCTGGAGAAAAACAAATCCCACCAAAACTGTCCTAAAAAATTCCAATCAATCGTATTATAGGCCATTTGGGTATGCACTTCGAAGGTGCATCGAGGTTTCTTTCTTTTGTTTGTGATTAAAAGAATACAAAAAATAAAATAAAAATTGAGATCTTTTGGAGCAAAATATGTGAGATGATTGTATATTAGTTCTTAGAGGTATCACGTGTTTTTTTGTTTAAAAAACAAATGTGTTATTAAATTAAGCAGCTTTATTATACGATATGTTGGTAGGCTCAGCAGACGTAGAACTACAACAATCTGTATGACTAATGATGTGTGAAAGTGTATCTATTAAATTCGAACAAGTTTTAAAAATGGAAAAACCTACAAAACCACACACTGACGGCAAGTGCACCGGTCGCGGTGTAGCTAAGTAAATAAGTCCGGATTATCGAACCTTGGACACAGATCTAACGACTCTTGAAAATAAATCTCTATCGACTCCTAGCCTACTAAATTGATTTAATGAGAAAATGGTTCTTAAATTGCAACTAAATAAATAAATAACTAGACAGACTGGCAAACTCGAAAACTAGAGAATAAACTGAAACTCAAGTATGGATTAAAGTAGGTTACCTAAGCAAGAATCCCTAGACTCATGAATGAAATCCTAATTTTTTGGAATTAAATGAAGACCCTATCTGACTCGATAAACCCCCGGAAGATAAACCGAATCTGACAGTAAGACAAGCGAAGAAGTGCTAAAACGGATTGACTCGAGTTATCGACCACCAAATCCCACAACTATTAGGTAAAAGATAATTTAAATACTAAAACCCTCAAGTTACGAAGCTGAATAAACTTAGAAAACCGAAACCCCAGGAAACTCTAGACGCAAGTAAACAGGTGAACCCGAGTTATCGGCTACCCAAACTGTCAAACAACGCCTAATTAATTACCTAGCAATTCTAGATTAGATTTCTCACTTTCAAGAATTGGTTGCACGCCTTAATTGATTGATTTTAATAATTATTATACTCGAATTAGATTTCTCACTTTCAATGTCTAATTTGACAACTATAAGTTACCAACTTAGACTAACTCCCGAATCTAAAGTATATTTCTAAGTTTCTAGACCAATGGAGTCAATAAATATATTATCAAACCAATCAATACCAACACACAAATATTAACAATCGGATTCAAAGTCTAAACATATAAATCAATACATTCATTCAAAACCAATAATTATTCATTCAAACAATATGTCTAGTTCATCAAACCTAAGCAACCATGACAAGTTTAGCTACTCATAATGCTTAAAAACATATTAAAATTAAATATAAAACTCAATTCAAACATGTTCATGAAAAGTAAAAAGAGAAGAAAAACCGAATAGTAAAGCGAATCCACACCCGAACAAGCTTTAAACCAACTCTTGCTTCAAAACCAATACTTCAAAACTTTGCGCTCAATCGTTCTATCTATCCTCCCGTTCAGCAGTAAAAGAAAAGAACCTTCGTACTAATCTCTGCCTCTCTGTTTTTGCCGTCCAACAACCCTCTTTTTTTTTTTTTAATTATTGTTGCCTTCACTTTATATGCATGTATTAAACTTTTGTTTCTTCATGCAACCTACGGCCCATAAAATTAAATAGAGTCCACTAAGAATTAATTTGCCACATTCCTATGAGTATATTCGATTTAATGGATGGCCCCCTGCACAATTAATAGATGAACATATTAAGTCGATTGTGTTATGCAATTCTCCATCAAACACAATTCATTTATTTGCTAATTGTTTTAACGACAAAAAGTAAATAAAAGTTAATTGTTTATAAAGCTAACGATAAATGATAACACTAAATATGTTTTGAACTTCACTCGTTATAATATTAAACTTTGAATATGAACAAACTTCGAGTAGAATTTAACTAATAATGACCCAAAAGTGTAGGAAATATTTATATGAAACATATATATTTTAAACCACATCAACTAACTTAAATTTAAAGATAGACTAAAATGTGTGGAAGTCCATTGTTGTGTTGTAAGTTTCACTAAGTACAACTCAAAAATAGGCTGAGAGTTACATTCTTTTCATACACACAATAGTTACCATCGATTATAAGTTTTTTTTTTATATTATATTAAGTAATAAAATATCCATAAAAAGAGGGAGAAATACAGTATGTTACATAAAGAATATGTGTGAGATCGTAAAAGTACAAAAGTAATAAACGTGCAAAGTCATTAAGCACAAAGTGTGTAATGTCGTTGAGCAAAACGAGTCCAATATGGCCATTAGGTAATTGAAAAAGAGGCTAAGGGCCAACTATGAAAAGATATGCCCATGTCATATACATATACATATACATATGTAAATATTTATATTTTTGGACAAGTATCTTTGATTAAGGGGTACAATCTGTAGATGTGGTATGTAAGTCCGTCATGCATGCTAATCCTAACCGTCTACACAGACGTGTTCACTTGAACGTGCTAATACCTTAATCCTAGTAACTATCAGATGCTAATTAAGCTCAAGTAGTTATATATATATATATATATATATATATATAGTGAGAGAGAGAGAGAGAGAGAGAGAAATGAGATATTTTGAAAACATCCTCTAGTTGTGAGAACTCGTGAGAACCTTACTTTCCGAGTTTTTCATAGATTTTTTTGCTCACATGTTGCGTATATTAAAAACAAAAACCTGAAAAAAAGAAAAGTAAAAAAAAAATATTTCCGTCGTTAAAAAACATATATGTAACTAAAAAATATTTACAGCGAAAAAACGTAGGTGTAACTTATTACACCCATGTAATATGACGTAAATATTTTTTACTAACACATACGTGTTTTAACGACATAAATTTTTTTTTTTTTGATATTTTCTTTTTTCCAGGTTCTAGTTTTTAATATACCCAACATTTGAGCCAAAAAATACTATGAAAAAACCCGGGAAGTAAGGTTCTTACGAGTTCTCACAACTAGAGGGTGTTCTCAAATTACCCCTTCCCTATATATATATGTATATATGTATATGTATGTGTGTGTGTATATATATATATATATATATATATGGGAGAGTTCATTTGAGAAGACCAAATATTACGAGAAGTGAAAGAAATAGCTAAATTCTTCATTTTTTTCAACTAAAAACGTTTTTAACATACAAAAAAAATGACAGAAATGCAATATTTATTCATTAACTTTGATATTCAAAAATTAAAATTGAATAAATTTCATTTATTTGTTAAACCTACACATGTGGAAGTCATGTGTAAGTTATGTTATTACACATAACATACACATATGTAGGTAAATTTAAACGCTAAAAATGCATACGTAAAAAATATTTTAATGATTTTTTCAAGTTTATACATTACACATTTGTATCTAGAAAGTGAATTTATTTAAAAAACTAAACCATTAATAAGTTTTTTTAGTGATTTAGGTTTCTTATTTTTCTTCTTGCAATATATGGATTATTGTGTTTACGGCCTAGATGAAAGCAGATGAACGCGGTGGCATTTTTGTAATTATTATGAGGTTTTCCTGACGTGCGAGAATGTACCAGAGGTAGATTTGTCATTGTGTGTTTTCAACGCCGTGCATATAAAAAAACCATGCATAAACTGGCTCTATAAAATAACACCACTCAGATGAAAAAATTAATTAATAAAAAGCGTCATAACTTACATGCAATAGAGTAAACATTGAAGTCGAATGAAAACGTCATAACAATGATTAGTACGTCAAAAACACCTCATACATGATCGGATGTTCGTAATTAATAAACGAAACTTCAAAAACATTGATCGGATGCTCGTAATTAGTAAACGAAACGTCAAAAACATCATCGCTTTCAGTATTCGCCAATGATGAATGATTATGGATTCAAAATAAAAAACGAAAACGTCAAAAACACGCCATACATGATCGGATGTTCGTAATTAATAAACGTCAAAAACAAGCCATAAATGACCATCGAGAGTGATAGCCGGGATTCCCAAATCAGCGTCATACGTATAAAAGGCGACGTTGCCCCTCCGCTTTTTTGTAATCATGGTCATGTGTTTAATGGTGATTGCTTCTGACACTTCTTAGAGTATTGATCCTATTTAGAAATAACCTCAAATATATATATATATATATATATATATATATATATATATATATATTAAGTAGGTCCCTGATGGTTTATAATTAATGTTAGGTGGTCAAGTCCAGTTGCGATGACTCGAAATCTCAAAATACCTTGAGAATAAATAAAGTACTAACACTTCGTATGATGTCCATATTTTTAAGTCTTAAAAACCCTAAAACATGACGAATATTCACGAGATTGTTAGTTGAAATTAGTCTGTTTGAGTTTAAGTGGATAAAAACTTATGTGTTTTTAAAATAAAGAAATTTGCATGTGATTGTCGAATTAAACTGATATGAACTTCTCGCACATGAGTCTCACAAAAATATGGGTAATTATCAGTTGTATTTTTTGTATTTTCTTGCAAATGTTAGTTGTTTTCGTATTTTCTTTCAATCTTCTCGCACATGAGTCTCACTATTTGTGTTTTAACATAAACTAGATTTAACACCAGGTCGCGCGTTGCAGCGGCCGGGTCACGCAGTTGGGTCTTGCGTATTTCACTTTGTCATATGTGTTGAAAAGAAATCTCATGCCCCGTACGTCACGACGCAAAAACGTAATGTGTCACATGTTAGAAAATGATGAAATATCAAAAGTTAGAGGTCAACACGATAACAATATTAAAGTCGTACTATATGTCAAAGTAGAGTAAGAGAGTAAAGTCGAAAACTTATCAGGGGTTAAAATAACAATTAGTAAAAGTTGTACTATGTGTCAAAGTGGAGTAAGAGATCAAAGTCAAAAACTCATCAGGGGCTCAAATGAAAATTAGTAAATGTCGGGGATTAAAACCATCAATGCGTTAAAAGTCGGGGATTAAAACCGTTAATATGTTAAATTAAAAAAAAAGTTGAAACGCGGCGTGGCGGGACGGGAGAGGCCGGTACAAAGCACCGACCTTCCCTATTAGTATGTATATAAATTTGAAAAATCCAAAAAAGCATTTTGTTTCCATCTTTAATTTTTGACGAATTTTAATACTTTAGGGTGTTCTTTGAAAATTTTTTGGTCTTGGTTATAGGTGACATGAAACTAATGTGGGCTTCTCCCTTCATGTTGGGTTCCAAAAGGATGAGATATGTTGATGCGAATGACCTGGATAAGTTTTGATCTAACTGAAAAATGATATGAAAGCAAAGAACGTACAGATCCTTTAGACACCGATTCATCTAAGGATAAATTTGATGTTTAGGGGTAGCTTGTTATTGAACATGGAGATTAATGTTGAGAGATGAAGGTGGTTTCCAGGGAGAGTCTAGTGGGAGATTATCTGTAAATATGATCTGAGTAATCAGGTCAATCTATCATAGAAGGAAATTATGATCTCACACAAGAACCCAGTCTTGTAAGATGAAATCTATGCCAAAGTTTAATTGGTGGTAATTTGGGTCATGAACTAAACAAGTCCTAAAGAATGATCAAGATCTTCAAGCTATTGTCAACGGGGAGTTTGTTAGTGCACGAAAGTGTGACAACACCTTGAAGAATCTTCAAGGGTATCAAGAAGAAGATCTTCGCGAGGTCATATGCGATAGAAAAACTGATACGAGGATAATCAAAGACTGAAGATTACCAAACTGATGTCAAGGGGAAGTTTGTTTACTATTAGTTTTGTGACAACTTGTAATATTTTAGTCGTAGTTTGATTATCGTTCCGTTAATTTGTACGTTGTTGGTTTTGCATGTGTCACATACCAAGGTGTCGCATAATGCCTTGGTGTGAAACCTATGTGTGACACCTTAGTAGGGTCACATAGGCAAAGCCTATAGATGCAGGTTGGTTGTTAATCATTTTGGTTAATTGTCTAAAAGAGAGTGTGAGAGTTTTCTCTATAAGAAATTACTTTTGATAGTGAATCTGTTGTTTAGGTGTTCGTGTTATCATTTCTGGGATATGTGTGATTATATTCGTCCTCTTAAGGTGTTTCTAGACGTATTCCGCGCGTCTACAAACATTGATGGTGATTGTTATCATCGATCCAAAAAGAATCCAGGACATACAAGTTTGAAAACTCCTTATTGGCTTATGAAAAAACTAATAAGTTGGAAAAATGTTTGGGAATATTAAAGCACCTTTCTATTTGGCTTTTTAATAGGATTAAAAATTTGTTTTCCAAAGCCACAAAATCCTGGCATTTTTTATGTGATGACCACGTGTAGGGTGATATTCACCTTGCCGTTATTGTTATCACTTTTGTTTTCCTTGTAATAGACTAGTCGTATTATGATTTCAGTTGTAATAGTTAATTTTCTAGCTTGTTTAGAACGTTTGTAGGCTGAGTTATGCGACACTGCATGCGACACTATAGTGTCGCATGCAGCAAGCACTGACTCAGCGACCAGCTAGTTTCGCAACTTTGCGAAACTACTTGCGAAACTACTTGCGAAACTAGTTGCTGTATATATAGATGTTTTTGTTTTCATTTGTATTAACTGTTTGGAACTTATCAATACACATTCTCTTATCTCGAGTTCGATTCTGGTTGTTTGATTGCTAGGAGATTATAGTTTACATACTTTGAGCACTATATCATTCAATATTCATCTTCATCTCATTCTTAATCAAACTTTAAATGTGTTTTATTGGTTTATTTACTTTTTGATCAAACTTCATAAACAATTGTTACTAGATCTAGTGGTAACAAAGTTTTGTGATCAGATCTATATCATTATAGCACGAATCATCGATCAATTGAACCAATAGAATAACTTATGACTTTTTGAACAAAAATTTAGCTAATGACTTTTTGAACAAGAATTTACCAATTTATACTTAAAATACACATTTTACATGAAAAAACTTAGCCAAACACTTTAATAAAAACAACTTATTGGCATTTTCATCACAAAAGCTAATCCAAACGCTTTTTGAAAAAGACAACTATAAAAAAGTCTTAAGTTAATAAAAGTTTTGAAAAAAAAACACTTTTCGAGTTAGGAATCCCAAACACCCTCTAAATAGCATGGGGTTAGGCTTAAGCTCTTGTAACCTATAGGTTTCATGACAAGTAATGAAATTTAATATTCTGCACTGTATCACCAATACTATTAAACATTCTCAAAACGCTTTAATTTTTATAAGGCAATAACTTGCGCATATTACAACTTCATAATTCTCAATTTCACAAAAACAACCAGTAGCAAAACAAAATAAATAAAACACCAAAACATTACTACTGATCTTATTCAGCTTCTTAAACAGTTTAAATAGCGGATTTATTCAAATTTGATAGGAGTTTAATTCGTTCTTCGACAATTGGTCCTAACTTGACCATTTGAACCAGTTAAAGGGTTAAGGTTGCTCATTTTCACCATTGCACTAGCGAAGTCACGAGAGAAAGTAGCCGCATTCGAACTATAGGTTCTCACCTGTGCGTCAGCAGAACCTCCATTGAATAACTCTTGGTCTGAATGCAATAATCCTCTTTGGTTAATCAAATCATTAAAGTATCTATTGTCAAAAGATGTAGGTGTAGAATCTAGTGGTGAAAGATTGTTGTCGCCACCACTCGAAGGACAATTTGATCTTAGTGATGTAGCAAACGATGAATTTATGTTGTTTTCATTGTATAGACGACTACGAAACACCGTGCACCTTGCTTGACCAATTGTATGAGAACCTACATAGAAACACATCCTAAGTTGTGTATTATTGTTTCCTTGAAGTTGTCATGTCATGTATTTAAAATGGAGTTAATTAAGATCAGTTAAATTAACTTACCTGAAAGTGCTATCATTTCATTAGCAGTAAAACCTTGGTTTGAAAAGGAAGAGATAAGAGTACTAAGACTTGAAGTTGGTGCTGGAAGATTAGAATTTGCAGCACTTAAGCTTGCTGTTGTTGAATCCCTTCTACCAAATAAAAGATTCCAACCGGGCCCACGAAGCTGTAATAAAAAAATTAAAGTCAATCGGTTTTGACGTGGCTAAATAATATTTTTTACACTTTTTAGAGAAATTAAAGCTATTTTGTAAGGGAACCCGCCATCTATATATTATCATTAGGATTTATATAGGGTTCATTTTAAACTTGTTTTCATATATATCAAGTGTACGTCTTCTATGTTATTAAATCTTTCATTTATATCAATTTTCAGTTTATGTGCTTATAGAAATTGACTTTTCTATGATCAATTTGTTACTTACCGCGACAACCGAATCTCTAGCCGCAGCAGCTAGTATATCAGCACATGAAACAACACCTGGGCACTGGCTCTCCAATTGCGTTTTGATAGTATCAATCACGTTGAATCCTCTAATGGAATTGCTATTTGGACCTGCTGTTTTTTCTCCCGTAAAATTTGCAGTGTCGTCCAATAACACAGACGCATCACATCCCTACATGTATCACACAAACAAAGAAAATCAGGTTATTAAAAGCTAGGCACGTATTAAAATTATGGAAAACACTGTCTTTAATCACATATACAAGTCAGTTATCTATATTATTTATATAAAAACTTGAAATATATATATATATATATATATATATATATCTAATGAAATAGTATTAGTGAGAGATGCAAAAGTATATTCAAAGTCAAATACAAATGGAACTCAGATTATCTAAGCTTAAATTTTCAAATATGAATGAATAAACATTTATTTCATAAAAGCTTTTATAATAAAACAACAAGTAAATGGAAAACAAGATACGTTACGGTTTCTTTTAGATATCAAATTCAATCATACGTACTAAAAACAGAACTTTGTGCTTTAGGACTCGATAGTTGATTTTCAGCTAAAGTTGGCATGCAAGTCGTAGTAATTGTGTAATATATTAGTATGATATTAAAAGATAATTATCATTTTAGTTGATCGTTCAAAAGTATCAAGAAAGATACTTATAGTGACCGAAAAAACTTTTCTACGATACATACAAAACGTACGTATATAGTCTTTATTAATTGATGTGTATATATATATATAAATAAATATGTGTATCAGATATATAGCTGGATTTATCAGTGTACAAAGTATAAATTTTCATAAGGATTTACACATGCATAAGATAACATATATAATATATGATTGTAGATCAACACTTTTACCACTTATTTCCTCACTTCAAAAAAAAAACTTAATTTTCTTTTAACCTTAAGCAGCAAAATAGGTTTAAAGGACGTTGTGTAGGAAACATCTAGACACAATTTGAACTGACGACAGTTTTGAGGGATTTTCAAGAGGCAAAAAGCTCCACGTACTACACATGGCTTAATAAGGTTCAACTCTATACTTAATGAACATCATTGTTAATAAATTTGCTTATAATTAGTGTGAATATTGATATTTTTACTAATATAAGTGTTGAAATAATAATTAAGACTTTTTATATTCACTAGGGGGTATATATAAAATGTACGTTGTACCCTTCGTTATATATAGTGAGAAAAATGAGTATAAAAAATGTGTATATGCCTACAATATTTATTGTAGTGTAATTAATTGTAATAATTTCAGAAGTAGACTCTACCATGAACTAGCTAGCAGATGTACTAGGTCACGTAAAATTTAACAATTAATATAAGAACATATTAATAGAATGTAAGTAAAAACATAAATATGTGTGAGCTAGCCTAAAGAGAAGAGTGGTGTTAAAAAGTTAGGGACTTGCATTAACAAAGCAATCATGGAAATGAAGGCGAAGCAACGAGGCTCCCATGCGAGCTTCATTTGACACGGCTGTATTCACAGCTCTCGTTATAATAGAACGGAAATTTGGGCATGTTCTAGCATAAAAATTGGCGGATAGCTGGCCCGAACTAGTTCCAAACAGAACTAATAAACATAATGTAAAAGTTGAAAGCTTAAACAAAGAAGAAAAGGCTGATACAACCATGCTTATATTCAATCTCAAACAAGTTATAATTGAATGTTTGAGAATGAAGTGTTGGTTGTGATAGATGAAAGGTATATGCATCATCTATATATAGAGATCCTTTTTAGGGGGTGAGGGGTTTTAAAATATATAACAAGTCAATGATGGTGAAATTTGCATAATTAAACAATATCAAGCCACCTACTCCTCCATTACATGGTCTTTATTTCTTAGTTAATTAGCTAGCTGGCTGCTTGCTTAGTTAGCTATTTCCCTTGTTCCTTAACGATATTTTCTAATTCAATATATATGAACTTACATGTCTTCTTTCCTTTAAGGTTTCTTTAGTAGCGTACGCGGGTTGATACTTGAATAAATAAAGAGAATAAATTTAATTATATCAAAAGAGAAATTAACTCTATGAGTGTTTTAGGTGTTGGATTAATTAGGTGTAGTGTTGTCACTGGTGGGTGTTTTGAGTTGTTTTTTTTAGTTATTTGTCAGTAGTGTTTTGGTGTTGAATGAGATGTGGTGTTGTCAGCTATGATCGAGTGTTTTGAGTTGCTTTTTAGTTATTGATCGTTTTTTGTTTTTAATTTTTTCTTCATGTAGAAAGGTGTTATGTTTGATTGTTTGAGGTGTTGTGTTGTTTTGTTTGTGGCTTGAGGGTTGTTATTGTTGATGGTTTAAAGTATTGTGACGTTACTATATATGAATTGGTTGATGTCATGGAATAGTGTTTTGTGTGTGGTTTGAGGTGTTGTGTTGCTATTTGTTGATGATTGAGGTATTATGATGTTATTGATTGATGTCATGAGTGTGTATGTTTGCTGGTTGTTTTCTTTTGTGTTTTTGTTTTGTATTTGATTTTTTTGTATTGTGTTACATTTTTGTTTGTGGATTGCTGGTATAATATACAAAAAGTAATAATCCGCTTAATAATTGTCGCGTATCCCACGACAGCCTGAATACACCTAGTTCATGTTATATGTTAAATAGGTTTCGTGCTATATATTCTTCAACTATAGAGAAATCAAATTCGTATTATATGTTAAATAGGTATAGTGATATATACTTATATATCTTACTACTAGGTTAAATATCTGTGTTTAAAACACAAAGTCTTACGTTTAAATCGTGTATGTAGTGACTAGTGAGCATCGGGCAGTGGCTGTTGTTAAAAACAAAATATGTCTGTGGCTGTTGTTAAATACAAAATAATATACATTTTTATTATAGTATACTAATATAGCACATGTTTGTTTAGCTTTAAAGAGAATTAAATATGTTTTTTACTTCAGAATGATTAGGAAATAATTAATCAACTTTTCAGCTTTTAATTTATTTAACATAATATTTAGAATTGAAGTTAAAAGTAACTTCGAATTTATTTCCTTCGATTTCTAATTATTGGTTACGAAGAAAATTCACTCGATTTTTTTCTTTTTTTTATTCAATAATACGTGGAATTGATTTTGAATGATTTTGGGTGTGGTTTGCTTTTTGACTTTTTAGCATGCTTACTACGTACGTGATTTTCTGTTTAATCCTAAATTCTAAATAATTGTGTTAGCTAGCTGGCTTCAATTTTGTTTTTTCATTCTCTTGTTTGGAGTTATTATGTGATTACTGTAAGTGTTTGACTTTGACTTTATGATTTTTTTTTATTTTTACAATTTTTATATTTTTGTTTTCAACAAAACATCTTGATTTTCAATGAGAAATACACCATAACTCGCTCATAACAGAATTTGAACCCAGGATCCAATGCTTCTAACACAAGTTTGTTACGTATGGGCCACTAACCCATTAACGAAAGTTTTTCTTTAAAATATATTATTATTATAGTATAGTTTTTTTCATCGTCTCATGACAAAAGAGGGAATAAGATCATGTGTAGTGATATTTATGAAAAATCCCGATTGAGCCTTAATATTCTTTCCACATCAGCTTTGCATCACAATCAAAGAAAATGGGTGTTTTGTACAACAAAACGCCTAAAAGATTTTGCCTTAAAAAATGCCTCGGAGGTTAGAAGGGGCGTTTTTGGTGCTAAAAAGTGTCACGACACATGCTCTAACAAAATATTGGATGTAAGAATCAAGTATGTTTGATGATTGCAGAATTAATTCGAGGTAAGTTTAGATATTGTTTGAAAAGTTAAACTGCAAACTTGAACATGTGCTTAAACAAAAATATTTTACAATAAATATGTAGATAACTATGTACTTTTCTTATGAAATAACTTGGTGTTAGATTATATAACTTTTAAAATTTAAATTAAACTTTATATTTACTAGAACATTGTTTGGATGTGAAGGATGAAGCTACAACAAAACTCAAGACAAAGCTTTTGATCTCCAAATAATCCAAGAGATTACACAGAACATCTACTAAATTGTGTGTAATCAAGTCTTGTCTGCTAAAGTTTATCTGCTGAAACTATATCTGCTGCAAGACGGTATTCTAGTAGGTAACTCTACCAGCTGAAGATCTTCATCATAGAAAACTATGTCAAAGCTGAGAGTAATGGAGATGCCACAACTTTCAGCAACTGCTAAAGTTTGTTGTCCCTTTTGTACTATCCAATATGATCTCATATTCATGGTATGTCATGTTATGGATTAATCAATGGTTCTAGTTTGCCATTAGTACTATATCTATAATAGATGGCTACGATCAATTCTAGAGTAGTATAAATAAGACACACATGTAATCGTTTGTGGCTAAGCCTTCTATTATAATCATTCGGTTCAAGGTTTCAATAGAAATGATCATTTATAGTATAATTGTGTCCACTTTTACATTGCTCGTCTATCTCTTATCTGTGTTTTATCAAACAATATCACAAGGATTCCGCACTTGTGAGACTTGTGATTCTACAATACTTGTGTTGGGCACGCTCCAACAAGTGGTATTAAAGCGTGGGCTCTTACTCTGCTTAATTCCTCAACAAACTATATGGTATTATGTGAATCAAAGATCTCACAACTTATATATCCAAAAATATCTTCAAGGCTAATTCTCCAGCTGCTACAGTTGCAACTCTTGTTCTTTCCAAACATGATTTGGAAAATGGCACCTAAACTAAGCCACATATGTTCTTACTAGTTGGCTATGAGACATGGAAGATTAAGATGGAAGATTTCTTAACAAATGAAGACATAAAACTTTTGACATCTGTTGAGCAAGGTCTATATGTTGCTACACTGGCTACTGCTGGTGAAGCATGCAAAAAGATATCTAAAGATGTGTCAAAATGCTGAAAAAGACCTTAGAAAACTAGAGACAGATTCAAAAGCTCTATGGTTTATAAGAATGAGTATCTCAAACACCATTATCCATGGCTTCAATACTTACAAGTCTGCCAAAGGTCTTTGGGATGCAATGAAGGCTAGATATGAAGGGAATTGAGAGCTCAAAGAGAACAAGAGATATGTTCTCAAGCAAAGATATGAAAACTTCATTCATATGCCTGGTGAAACTAGGACTGCTACATATCTTACATGTGTTGAGTTAATGGATTCACTCCAAGAAGCCCAAATCATCATTAATAACAATTGATTTGATTAAAAAGTTCATGTGATCTCTGTCAAAACCATTGAACATATACACTATAGTCATAGGAAGAACTGAAAATTGAAGACCATGAACCTTGAAGTATTCTATGAGATGCTTAGTGCATACCAAATGGAGATAGATGCAAAACAAGAATCAGCAGGAAAATAAATACCAATTAAATCTTTTTCTCTTCTTGCTCAAGAACTAAACTATCAATCACCAATTATTAGCCATCAGATGCATATCCTGAATCTCAACTACTGAAACCTCAAGTACAACTTTCAGCACATGGAATTCTCATGCATCATGCTCTAGATCATCTTCACAATCAAACTTTACAAACTCAGCTTTTGTGTCTGTATCTTCTGACCTAGCAAGCTTCTTCCAACTGCAAAAAGAAGATTTTAAATGCATCCACCCTGATTATCTTGAGGAGATCGATTTCAACTATCAAACAATTATGATATAATTCAGGGTAAAGCAGTTTCAGGCTTTCAGCAGAGAACTAGAAGACAATTTTAAAAGAAAAGAAGAAGAGGTTTTGGTATTGATAAAAGCAAGCTCACCTGTTACAACTACAACCAACTAGGTGATTTCGCTAGAGAACGCAAAGCACCTAAATCAAATCCAACACTTGTATAAGCTTTGCAGTATATGCTAACAATAGAACAAACCCACCAACTGCTACTACTACTTCAAGGCGTACTACTACTGTTGCCGTTGAAGAGAACAATATTAATTAGAGCAATCAAGTTGAAGATATTACACCAGTGACGAATGCACTCATGGATAGCTGCTCAAATTCAGAATCAACCATTCAGGTATCTAGTAAACCATGTTGTACTCCTAAATACTTAACCAAGGTAAAGATTTTTAAAAACCAAAACTGGGAACTTCTACAAGAAGTTAAAACAATCAAAGTTCTTAAATCTGATTTCAAAAGAATAGATCAATTTCAAAAAGAAAATATAAAAGAACTTGAGTAACGTGTTTCTTCATTAAAACATGAGAAACCAAATCTTAATACACAAGTTGATGATCTCTTAAGAAGGTTGAATGTCAGCAAAGGATGATCTTTTGATAGCTCAATGTTATGCTGAAAGATACAATGTTCAGCAAGAAATGTTTGTTTAAATTGCTTTCTTTTACTGAAAATGCAAACATAATATATCAAACCAGGTTTGGGGTACAAATTTGAAAATTCTGGTATATACTCAAGTGTTGAACCATCACTGGTATACACTCCAATGCCCCAAAGTGTATTATTGAGCTAACAAATGCGAAATCATTATTAAGTCCTTCAAGGAAAGAGAAGAGAGTGTTGAAGTGGAAGATCTTAGATTGAAAATATTACTCAAAGTGAGCAAACATAAATTATTCAAACTTTAAAAATTCAGCAAACAGAAGTGGAAGATCTTAAAATTGAAAATGGCACTCACTTAGTTAA
The DNA here is from genome assembly GCA_030867185.1 of Tagetes erecta. Taxonomy (NCBI): domain Eukaryota; kingdom Viridiplantae; phylum Streptophyta; class Magnoliopsida; order Asterales; family Asteraceae; genus Tagetes; species Tagetes erecta. The sequence continues at coordinate 49,700,301 of CM061489.1, read as the reverse complement.
TGATTCAAACGTTAAAAATTCTGCATATGGAAATTCAACAGATAGAATTTCAACCAATAAACCTTACTCACATCCAACCCCTCTCTCAAAACCCATCACATTTGTAAAAGTAATCATGAAAAATTCAAAAAGTTCATCCTCTAAAGAGTCTAACTGCTGCCCTTTAAACCCTTTCCTAAAATCAACCCTCTCTTAAATATAGCAAAAACAAATACATGACAGAACTTGTTGTGCAAGCACCTCACAATAACAGCCTATACCACACAATCTAAAGGTGAAATTGATTCAGAAATCTACATCAATACCTTATGTGGTATTTTCAAAAAGGGAAATCATAGCTCTTGTAATTTTCATTTAAACCAAATATCATTCAAGAATCAAAAATTATCTGCTGAATCAAAGAGACTTCAACATATAAATCAATCAAGAAGAAAGATTGATCTAGGTGCTTTTTTATTCATGAGAGGCAGCAAAGAAGAAGGAAAGATCAACTACAGAAAAATTTAAGGGATATTGAAGCAGAAGTAAAGAAGTTTGAAGAATAAAGAAGAGTTCAAGAATAGAGTTTACACTGCCATGTGTGTGGAGAGAACTAACACCTAACCAAAGCTTGTTTACACAACCCCATCAACATGAACAAAAAGTTCATAGGGAAGAAGAAACATCTGAGGTCGTCTTTCTAAACTACACTGCTAAAAATCCGAAAAGAAAGGATTTTTCAGCAGATGCAAAAAAACTACACCATTGGTCAAAGTCCTAAAAGGAAGGACTATTAAGGAGGAGGAGGAGGAGGAGTATGAGGAGGAGGATAAGAAGGAGAAGAAGGAGGAGGAGGAGAAGTAGAAAGTTGTTTATCCTGTAAAGCAGAATCAACATCAAAAGTGAAAGACCATGTTGATGGAAAACAAAACAGAGATCCAAGAGTTGATTCAGCAGATCAAAAAAAAAAGCTTGAATCCGAAATCTTAAAAACAACCCAAAAGAAAGAAAAGATTTTGTAACACATTTATGGTAGAACCATGACAAAATTGGCTTAGGTCTTAATAAAAAACTAAACTTTTCTTTAATTACAAGGAAACCCATAGACCAAAGATAGCTTATGGACTTTGGATAGTGCGTGCTCATGCCATATGACGAGTAACTGATCCTACCTCACAAACTTGCAACCATTTGATGGAGGATTTGTTGCATTTGGGAGTGATCCAAGAGATGGATATATTACTGGAAGGGAACTGTCAGTATTGGAAAAGTAGGCTTGATCGACAATGTACATTATGTTAAGGCCGGAGTTACATTATAACTATAACTTGTTAAGTGTGTCTTAACTTTTTTGATAAAAAAACATGTGCTAAGATCTGAATTTATAATTCTAAATGATATGATTTTGCTAAGAGGATATACGAGAGAAAATATGTATGTGCTAAACCTAAATAATGCATCTCCTCAAGGAAATCTTTCATGTTTTCTATCAAAAGCTACTTTGGATGAGTCAGTGTGACAGCCGACATTTTTTAGTTAACGTTGTTAACTCTTTTCTTTAGTTTTCATTATTTTTATAATAAAAATGGTGCATTTTAATTTCAAATGTAAATTGATAGTAAATAAATAATAAACAACTAATTGTTACCTTATTTGTCTCATGAATTTTACGTGAGACATTCATTAGTTTCTCTGTTCCGTTCTTTCGGTTTCGTTCCTTCGTAAAACATATGTTATCAAAGTTCGGGGTTCGTTTGTAAATATTTAAAAGCTAAATTACTAAACTTTGGGAACACGTTAATAGATTAAGAATCTTCAGGGTCTAATGTGTAAATTCATAATTAATACCACACACATTCTACCGTCTTTCACTTCGTGTTCGATACCAACACCACAAAACCCTAAAACCATAACCCCCCATGTCGACATCTTCTATATCAAAGGCAAGCACCACACCATTCATCCTTGCCCACTAGTCTCTGCTTGCCATCGAAGAAGAAGCAGCAGTGTAGAAATAGCAGCAGCGAAGAAGCAACAGTAACCGCTGCTGTCTCTAGCCGCCCCTCCCTGCAAACCACCACCACTGCAGCATCCGACGACCACCGGCGAGCACCTCTTCTCCCATGCACGTTCCCGTAAGTCACTATAACTTGTGTGGTTAACTTGTTTCGCAATAGTTTCAGGCTTCGGTTTCGTTAGTATATGGGTTGAGTTCGATAATGATTCTGAATTTCCTGAATATATATATATATATATATATATATATATATATATATATATATATATATATATATGTATAGGGTTAGGATCCTTGCAGAAGCACTTTTATTTATGGTACTACAGAACCACTGATTTACATACATGTAAATTAAGTCTGGTAATATTAAGTTGTCTTTACATATGTGTAAATTAGACATAAGTATTTGAATATAGAAACACAACCATTTTTTTGTTGTGGCAAATATACACATATATAAACAACCTAAATATCACAAGACTTAATTTACATTTATGTAATCAGTGGTTCTTTTTGTTCTTGCATAAGAAGTGGTTTTGTAATGATCTTACCCTGTATATTTACATATATATATATATATTTACATATATATATATATATTTACATATACATATACATATATATATATATATATTCATTTGTGAACCAAAAAATGGAAATAGCCAAGAGAACTTGTAACCGCTTATAACTGCATCAATACACATGAGAGGTTAGTGGATATATGCAACCGCTTGTAACGGTTTGTAACCACTTGTAACCGCTTATAACTGCATCAATGCACATATGCAAGAACCAATCAAAATGGTTCTTATGGTTTTTTCCAGTTTTTTGGTTCTCAAAGAAAGATACATATATATAACCTAAACAATATGAAACATCATGTATATATATAAACAGTGTGTATGTACGTATAGGCGATTATAGGTGACGATGCATGTATGTTCAAGTGGATGTTGTGCGTTTGTAAGTATAGTATAATATGAACAACAATACATAGTAATTTAATGAAAGCATTGTGCGAGTATATATGTATGTGTATAGAAAGTAGCTATATATGTATGAAAATAGAAAGAACAACCGTACAACAACATAGATACATATATGTGTGTATATAGGTAAGGGGTATATTAAACGGTATGTGTATATGAGCATGTATGTGTGTGTAAGAAGTTATGATAATATGTGAGCTCAAACTAAAAAAATATGTATATAACGTTGTGAGTTTATGTGTGTGTAATTATAACTGGTCTTGTATGCCTATACAATTGTGAGTGATAATCAAGAGATATGTAAATTAAATTTCATAAGGTGTATAGTTATCTATATATGGCATATACTATGTATTAGATATGATGCGTATGGTTGATAGGTTACATTATAAGGATAATATGTATACATATGTGCATAATTGAAGTACAAATTAAGTAAGGGTGCGTATGGTGATTTTTGAATTGGATTATATGAGAGTATTCATGAATATCGGCGTTAGTGTTAAATTATTGGTGTATGGTATGAAACATGATTGATTATATTGTGTGGTATAAATGCATGAGTGTAAAAGTAAGAGTGTTAATTATGTGTATTGACATGGTTTCGCTTTGAATATGATATTAAATTAATAATGCTATAGTCAATAGTATTGCATGTCAAAAGAAATATTGTTTTGGATAGTATTAATAAGTATCTAAACCCTTTAGACTAACTAATACAATTATGGGTATTGGATGCAACCGAAACTGGAATGTGAAGCCGAACGTTAACTCTGTTAGAGTAACTTAAACTTAACTAGTAGGACTTATATAGGTCATGGGCCAACATTGGAAATTCTATTTCTGTTGATTAGATGTTGCTACGCAACCTAAGGTGAGTTACACTGCCCCTTTTACTTTTAGAAACTCCTTTTGAGGGAGATGCAAGTTGTACATTTTTCTTTTCATAGATTAGTAGGATAGTATGATCACATAGGTACCTGATTTTACTACTTTTGCCTTGCGTTTTTTATCGTTAGTTATCTTTCATAGCGAGGAAATTTTGAGTAGTACTACTGAGTCTGGCAAACCCTATCCGAGCTGGTCGCACCAGAACGACTTGAGGTCGAACGAGTGTTTAATTTTCCTATCATTTACCGTGTCTGGAAGACATTGGCTTCAGGCATTTATTTCTTTACATTAGTGTCAGCTTTTGTAGTAAACACTTTCATACACTAGTGTAGCATGCATAGTAGTCTACCTAACTACTTGATATACAACTGGATTACTCAATCTGCTTTTAAAACTTAACTTCTAGTTTTATAAACATGTGAACTCACTAACTTTATGTTGATACACTTTAGCTTGCATCCTCGGGTCGTTGAAGATTTGGGCATCTGTTAGGGCATGACATGCATTACTACACATGCATACTATGTACTTACTTTTTTAAAAGTTTTCCTTTTGCATTGGTTTGGTGCATCTTTTGCGCACTTAGTTTCTTTAAACCTTTTTTGGGTTGGATATACATTACTTTATGCTTCCGCTGTTTACATTTACTCTGAATCGGTTTTCTCCTTTACGAGACACGTATGGTTTTAAAATTTCATATAGGGCCGTTTGGGTAATGATATATATGGAAATATACGATTTATTCTTCACATTTAATCCGAAGTTGGTTATTAATTAGTTGTAATTTCATTAGTATAAGTACTAAATTGTGGTTTTTATAATTTTACATCCAAGACAGCCCACCGAAGAAAAGAACGAAGAAAAGATGCATTTTCACGAGAAATGGACAACATACATGTCAGAGCACGACCGTGCTTAAACCAAGCACGATCGTGCTCAAGTCATTTACTCAGGTGCACAAGCAGTGCGCACGACCGTGCTCAGATCATTTCCGAGATCGTCATAATAGAGTGCTATTCACCTCCTTGTCATGCCCGGAATCTTGACTCAAGCATGCAGGCAGTGCACATCTGCCGATTACTATAAAAAGTCTTATTCTCATCCATTTAGGGTTGTTAAGTTTTTGAAGCAATTTTACACCAAGAACTACTGATTTTAAGTGTTTTTGGACCCCTTGGAAGCCATTGGGGGATATCGAAGACTCAAGAATCATCAATCAGTTATCATACCGTCTCCTTGCTTGTTTTCGGTTTGAATTTCTAGTTAGTTTAATCATGTTTTAGGTAGTTTAACCATATCTCTTGTAGTTTTTGTAAGCCTTATGGGCTAAATACTCATTATGTAGATTAGGATGATACTTATGCCTTGATGATGAATGAAACTTGAATATTTGGTATTTTTTTATGTCAAGATCCATAATGAAGTTATTGTGATGTTCCAATGATGTTATATGCTTGTCTAAATTTGATTGTCATGTGTTGTAGATGAACATTAGGAAGTTGACATGTTGAAAAACCCGTTTTCTTGATATTTTTTTGTAAATATTATAAATGAATTATGTATGATTTATGCCATGAGATTAGAAACGATAAATGGAATGTTAAATGACATGAAATTTGGAAAAATATGCTCACTTTCACAAGATATTTGAAAAGATAATTGTGATGTTATGACTTCTTGAACATAATACAAGTGTAGCTTTGGAATTGTGGCCACAATCTCTAGACTTGCTTAAGAATTATAAGTTGGAATATTTCATAATTTTGTCTACTTTATGTAATTATTGGTGATTAGGATGTCATTATCGTCTAGTTTTCCTTTAGTTATGAAACTGGGACATTTTAGCGGATGACTAGTTTATCTTTAGTTCTTGACATAAAAGACATCATTTGGGCTTAATTACATGATTTTAGGTGATTATGATGTGTTATCGTTCTGGTTTTCCAAAGAATCATTTTAGTTAGATATCCTTAATTGGAGTCTAGTTATTCTTATAAGAATATTGACTTCACCATTAATGTTTTTCATCATCAAGGTTGAGTGGATTCTTAGTCTAGATAATATCTCATTTCCATAGTTTTATTCCCTTAGTTAGCAATTCTCTTTGTTTAATATTTTTGTTACTTGCTAGTTTAATTCAACGATAAACCCAATTTGACTACTTGATCGGACAGACATTAACAAACGTATAGTATCGAGAGCTATCGTGTCCACAGATTGATATCTGGTTCTTGCTTTTTACTATATTACTAGCCGATAGGTACACTTCCCTTTTCTGTGTGTGTTTAGTAATATTAGGTGAAAACCCCTTTTTAAAACTAAATTTGTGTGAAAAATCTTTATTAAAAATATATATACTTTCACGCACATCATGTAACTAATGACTGAGATCCTGGTTTGTCACGCTCCTAACGGTACACCCCGCTAGTGGAATTTGGGGGTGTGACAGATTGGTATCAGAACCATTAGTTATAGCAAACTAGGTTGCATTGCATGACGGTCTAGACTATAACTGCATTTCAATAGTTACACAGTGTTAGTTACTTTTACATGATTCTCTATTACCTATTACTTGAACTAATTGCGATATAATATTTGAATAAATAATGGCCTATTATAAGATTTATATGTGACCCTAGTACTAGATACTTATACAATACACACTTACAAGGATAACATCACCTTTAAGCTCTTCAAATTCTCGTAGGAAGAGGTTTAACACTCCTGACTCTTCTAACTATCTATACTCTTCACCTTCTCCTTGTGCTACCCATCCTAACGGTGCAGACTTCATTCAGGGATTGATTTATTTTATTAGGATCAAATAGCTATTAAGTCGTTACATCCACTGGTGCCATAGCTCCTCCCCTTTTGAGTAGGTGATCATAACATCAACATCAGGACGTGAAGATGAAAATAAATTTGCAAAAGAAGAGCCATCGATGAAGATTGAAGAATATCCTTATTTCATTCTTCATTCCTTTCCTCTTTTTGCATTAACTGTGTTGGGAAAGGGTTACTCCCATACAAACCGTGATTTGAATTTTGATGTTTGATTTGAATATATTGTAAATGTATTACAATATATTTTATCAGGATTATTATTTGAATTTAAATGTATGGTTTAGCGGTATTAATATTTACAGATATACTATTGAATTACTGAATCTACTTTTAAAGCTTAATTACTAGTTATATAAACCTGCGAACTCACCAACTTTATGTTGATACACTTTAGCTTGCATTCTCAGGTGAAGATTTAAGTATCTCTTAAGGAATGATGCATTATTACACGTGCATACTTTGAACTTACGTTTTTAAAAGATTTCCTTTTGCATTGGTTTGGGCGCGTGTTTTGTTCATTTACTTTCTTTAAACCTTGTGGGTTGGATATACATTACTTTATGCTTTTGCAGTTTACATTTACTCTGAAACGGTTTTCTCATTTACGAGGCACATATGGTTTTTAAAATTCATATAGGGTCGTTTGTGTAACTAATGACTGAGATCCTGGTTTGTCACACTCCTAACGGTAGAACTCCATTAGTGGAATTTGGAGGTGTGACAGTAATCCCTTTGGCATAGAAGATTAGTACATGTCAACTAGAAAACTTTGAACTTTATTATTAAAAATAACTTGGTAAAAGGCTTACCTAACAAAGAGTTCACATATGCTGATAATTGTGTTGCTTGTCTTAAAGGAAAACAGCACAGATCTTCTCATAAGACCAAAGAAATCGATTTTGTTATTACTCTCCAAATGCTGCACATGGACTTGTTTGGTCCAACGCGTGTGACGGGTATAGGAAAAAAATCTTATTGCTTGGTGATAAGTGATGATTTTAAAAGATCTTTCCTAGGTTTCTTTTTAGAACCCAAATATGAAACTGTTGAAATAATCAAACCTTCATAACTAAAATTGAAAATCAAATTGACAAAAAGGGTTACAATCATCAAATGTGATCAAGGCACTGAATTTAAAAATTATATTCTTCATGACTTCTATGAAGCCAAAGGTACTGCTAGACAATATAGTATTGACAATACTATTGAAGTATCTGACAATGTCACATTTAATGAAACCACACCTAATAGTATTGACATAGCCACCACTTGTATGTATGATCTTTTTTTTCAAAAATGCTTTAAACCATTCAAAAATGCTTTTAACCATTTGCATGAAAGTGTTTCAGAAGATTTGATAGGTATTTCAGTAGGACGAGAAGTAAATCACATTTCAGCAAATGAACTTGGAGCTCCAGGTTATCCTTTCAAAGATAACATCAATCATGTTCCAAATTATCAAGACAACCTACTTGATGATGTCTTTCTGAAGAATGTGAACATGAAGTTCAACAAGATTTATCTCTACCTACTAAGGAGAAGAAGTTCCTGCATGTACATCATCTGCTGCTGAAATTGAACAAAATTTATCGAGAAAACTACACATCAAGTTGAGAACTTGAGAACTACCAAAAAGAGAATGGGTATAATTTTAAAGAGGAATGGTAGAATTTGAACTTTAAATATATAAATCTTTAAGCATTTCTATCTTTTGCATACGTAAACTTTTTATAATTTTTTTCACCATTAGATCAATAATTTTATTATCTTTCATTTGAGTATAAGTAACATTATAAAAAATAAAATTTTCTTTATTTTTTACTTTAAATACTTCGTATATTTGGTATATGATATTGTATGTTTTTAAATTTGGGCCTTTGATTCTGTCTCTACTCATGTTTTCTTTCTCATGCGGTACTGAAGAACATTTCAAAAGCGCTGCAAGACAACAACTTGATAGAGGCTATGCAAGAGGAGTTACTTCAGTTAAGAAGGATAGAGGCTATGCAAGACAATAGGAAGTATGGAAGTTAGTGGATTTTCCTGAAGTAGAAATGCTATCGGTATAAGATGGTTGTATAAGAACAAGCCAGATAAACGTGGCATTATTGTCAGAAACAAAGCGAGACTGGTTGCACAAGGATACACTCAGGAGGAAGGCATAGACTATGCAGAAGTGTTTGCTCCGGTGGCTCGACTCAAAGCAATTCACGTTTTTCTTGCTTATGCATCCTTCAAGAAGTTCAAAGTGTATCAGATGGATGTTAAAGGCGCATTTTTGTATGGACCAATTATCGATAATGTATATCTCAGGAAACTGCGAGGATTTGAAGACCCTGAGTATCCGCATCACGTATACAAACTTAGCAAAGCATTGTACGGTCTACATCAAGCTCCAAGGATTTGGTACGAGACGTTATCAAAACATTTGCTAGAATATGGATTTACCAGAGGTCAGATTGATCCAACTTTATTCATGAAGCGGGAAAATGAAGATCTTTTGTGTGTTCAAGTGTATGTTGATGATATCATCTTTGGTTCCACAAGCCCATCCATATGCAAAGAGTTCGAGGAAATCATGAAATCCAGATTTCAGATGAGTTCTATGGGGATATAAATTTCTTCCTTGGATTGTAAGTTAAACAGTCTACAGATGGAATCTTCATCAACCAATCAATGTTCGTTGACAAATTGTTGAAGAAGTTCAAGTTGCAAGATTGACAGACTATTAGAACTTCATCTAATGTGAACTGCAAGATCCAACCTGATCCAAAAGGCAAATCTGTTGATCAGACACTATACAGATCAATGATCGGTTCGCTAATGTATCTTACTACATTAAGGCCAGACATCATGTATGTTGTTTGTGTGTGTGCCTGATGTGTTGCAAAACACATCACCTTTTTCTAAGTGTTTTGTGGTTTATTTAGGTAGTTTCGAGTCATTTTATTTGGTTTTTAGTTAAATTTTAATCTTTAAGTCGAATCTCAGTTCTTGTAATGTTTGTGCAGTGATTTGGACGTAATCAGAAGCAAAGCCGGCGTGGAAATAGGATGCAAGTTAAGCGGAAGCTTGAAGGAAGAAGATTTGGAAGGAATTGGAGGTTACACCATGAAGAGTTCAAGACTTTCTGGTTGAACCAGTGTTAGGCGATACGCGCAGGAGATGTGTCCTGATGCGCGTATCGCGTAGAATGATTAAACGCGAAGTGGGCTTTTTTTAGTTGTTACGCGATACGCGCAGGATATATGTCCTGATGCACGTATCGCCTAGAGGATGTCTACGGGTTTTTTTTATTAAACTTGTTATTTAAACAAACAAAAAAAACCCTAAGAAAGGGACATTCGACTCTGGCCGTTCAAGGAGCAAAAGAAGACGAATTTTGAAGGAAGACTAAGAATAAGAAGTTAAAGATCAAGAATCGGGTCGTGGAATCGTTCGGGATCATAAAACCGGATTTTTAGTCTTTACTTCTTTACGTTTTCGCTACTTGTTTATGATGTTAACTTTGAAACCTTTGTTGTTTATGTTAGTTTCTGCAATTATGAATAGCTAAACATCTTAGTGCCATTTAGATGATGAATGTTTGTTGAATTATGCTTGACTCGATTGGTTCGAAAGGTTTATGGATTATATGTTAGTTCAATGCATGATTAATAGTTGTTGGATGTGTTTGATTGTTAAAGTTATAATCTTTGATATTTTTACCAAGTTTCTACTTGAATTGGATGGTTGTTTCGATCATATAATTTAGGTAGCCTAGTTGTTCATTGTAATTAAACAACTTGTGTAATGTGTTGCTAGACGTAGTGACCATTAGAACCGGTAAAGATTAGGTTTAGAGCTTTAATGATCTACTTAGCTTTTGATTGAAAGATATTAGCTAATCGGTTAATCGTAATAGTTAAATAGTTAGGACTTTAACGGTCCGAAAGGAGGTTACCTAATTAGTTAATTATTGTGTTGATTGAGTTCAATTAATTGTTACTTGTGATGCCCCTTTGCATGATAATGTGTTGAGTCTTTTAGATCGAAAGATTAATAGATTTTCGGGTGTGCTAATATAATCGGAGAGACCGAGAGGTAATTCGATCAACTGATAATAGAAAAGTGTTCCTTAGGGATTAATTGGTCACACTCAAAGATGATCCGAGATCCATTTAGTTGCTAGGATTCGTATGTTTAGGAAATCGGTTTCATTTCCATTCGAGGTAGTCGGGTCAAGTTCATAGTTCGCATTCGGGTTTCATCTAAGTGGTACTCCTTCCTTTTCTTAATTTTAATCAAAGTTTCTATTCTTGTCGGTTTTGAGTTGTTCGGTAGCTTAAGTATTTTATTTTAAAGTCTCTTAGGTTCGTTTCATTAGAAACCCCCCCCCCCTTCGTTTAACAACTTCATTTTGTCCTAGTTAAGTCATATTTCTTATTTATAGTGTCTTTAGGGTTCGATATCCGGACTTCTCAACGCTTGTCTACATTCGATAGGTACACTTGCCTGTCTCGTGGTCTAGTGAAAGTTGTCTAGAGTTTAACTCGAGTGTCTAAGTCGAGTCTTAGGTTAAGTATTTTTTTGGTTTTATTTTATAGGCCCGTTTTAGGACATCAAGTTTTTGGCGCCGTTGCCGGGGACACTTGGCAATAGTGAAATTAGCTTGATTAGGACAATACTTTAGTTTAGTCTCGTTATTCGTTTGTTTTCCTAGTTAATTTGTCATATCTTGGATTTTCCGTCTATTTCCTCATCTACTTTCATTTTCTTTTTCCAGTGTATGCCACATACCCGTTCGAAAGGATCACCACCATTTTCTGAATCTGCGGAGCCGGAGAGAGATTTGCACGAGCGGTATAGACTACTTCGTGCACGTTTGGCAGCTATTATCGAAGTGAAAAAGGTACACGTTCCTCCCTTGCTTTCTGATATGAATAACCGCACTGTCCATGAGCGCGCCAGCGATGGCGTCACTGGGGCTCGCTCGTCCATCACTCGCCCCGAAGTAGCCAACAACAACAATTGGCAAATCCCTTCCTACGTTATGTCCACCATCACTAGCGCCACCCAATTCCATGGCCTTGAGGAAGAGGATGCGCCGGGCCATCTTTCCCGATTCGTGCGAGTCTGCGACACGTTCAACATCACCAACGTCAATGGGGATGCGGTGTATTTGCGCCTTTTTCCCTTCTCGTTGTCTGGTCGCGCTGCTAGTTGGCTAGACACACTCCCTCAGGACTCCATCACCACTTGGGCTGATCTGCAGGCCAAGTTTCTTAAGAAGTACTATCCACCGTCTAGAGCTGCTCGCCTGAGGGAGCAAATTCATTCCTTCCGCATGGGTCCTAACGAGCCTTACCACATGGCTTGGGAGCGTTTCAACACGTTGCGAAGTAGATGTCCCCAGCATGGGTTGACCGAGTGAGCACTTGTTGAGAAATTCTATAATGGTCTTACCCACGAAACTCAAGTAATGTTTAACACTGCTGCTGGAGGACACATTATGGAGAAGAAGAAGAGTGTGCCTCAATGTGAAGAAATGTTCGAGAGTTTTGCGCTATCTGAGCAGGAAAGTCCCCATCCGAAGTCGTCTACTTCTGCTACTAGAGCATCTAGTTCCACTACTAGGGGATTTTACCAGGTAAGTCCAGGGTCGGATCTAGCAGTCATGATGGAAGCTATGCGTAATGACATTAAAGACCTTAAGATGAGTGTGAATAAGTGTGAGGTGTGTAGGGGAGGACATGACACCATAGATTGCCCAACCATGAGTCAGGAACAGGTAGATTTCATAGGAGGTCAGGGTAGGGGATCTGGTGGTGCTTTTAGTTGTTCTTATAATCCGGGATGGAGGAATCATCCCAACTTTAGTTGGAGGTCTGGCGAAAATCCTCCCGGGTTTCAGCAGAGACAGCCCCAGGCAAGTGGTGACGTAGGCTCGGGATCGGGTAGTGGGAATAGTAACTCGAGTAGTAGTGAAATGAAGGATATTAAGGATCTCTTAACTACTCAGACCCAATTGATATCACAGATAGTCAATAGAGATCAGGAAACCCAACAGAGGCTGAAAGAGCACGATATCCTGCTGAGAAATCAGCAATCCGCATTCTTAGATCTTCAGCGCTCCATGGGTGAGATGTCCAAACAGTTAAGTCAACAGTCTAGGCAGTCATGTTCATTTTCAGGATCCACTCAAACTAATCCGAATGCTTCCGTGAAATCGGTAACTACTCGTAGTGGTAAGGGAGGAGATAAGAACCTAGAGATAGTTGAGATAGAGGAGAAAGAGGAGGAGGTAGATGAAGAGTTAGAGATGGAAACTCCCGGTGGAGGGAGACCTAGTGTAGAGCCCATAGTTACACCCTTAGCTAGCGAACCTCCACCTAGGGAAACAGTGGGTAAGAAGAGTGAGGGGAAGAAGAAGGTACTGTAGATGATGAGGATTACAGTCGATGTCCATATCCCGCTCGGTTATTGCGACAAAAATACTTAAGGGATTATGGACATTTCCTTGAAATGTTCAAGCAATTGAAAATAAATCTTCCATTCGTCGAGGCACTCCAGCATATGCCCAAGTATGAGAAGTTCCTGAAAGATCTCCTATCTAATAAAAAGAAGTTGGAGGAGCTCTCGACGGTCACTCTTAGTGAAAGATGCTCTACGGTGGTCCAGAACAAACTACCGAAGAAGTTAGCAGATCCGGGAGTCTTCACGATCCCGTATTTGTTTGGTAGTTCGAATGTGAACCACGCGTTAGCGGCTCTAGGTGCTAGCATAAATCTTATGCCGTATTCTATCTATAAACGGTTAGGCCTAGGGGATCCGACTCCTACGCGCATGAGCATTTTGTTAGCGGACCGATCGGTCAAATATCCACGGGGGATAGTGGAGAACTTGTTGGTTAAGGTCGATAAATTTGTTTTCCCCGTGGATTTCGTTATTCTTGACATGGAGGTGGACGACAAAGTCCCACTGATCTTGGGACGACCCTTCTTGCGCACCGCAAAGGCACTGATCGACTTCTACGACGGTAAGATCACACTTCGTGTAGGGGATGAGACAGTCACCTTCGATGTCTCGAAAGCGATGAACAATTCCAGTGGTCAAGACAATTCGGTCTATTTTCTCGATGCGTTCATTTCTCAAGTGGACCGCTGTCTTGACTACATCAGTGGTGCAGATCTGCTGCCCATGGAAGACCTGGATGAGGAGAACCGGGAAGTTGAGATGGATGTTCAACCCGAACACCTTATGAACAGCCCGGCTAGTAAGCCTCCCGAATTTTCCCAGGCATTCGAGGTGAAGGATGATACCGAGGGGGTTGTAAACCTTCGGTAGAAGCCTCGCCATCTTTAGAGCTTAAGGACCTCCCTTCACACTTAGAGTACGCATTCTTAGATGGGGAGGTAGGTTTGCCCGTCATTATCTCTAGTCAATTGGCGGAGGAAGAAAAGTTGCGTTTGATTGCTGTGCTCCAGGAACACATACAGGCTATTGCGTGGAACCTCACTGATATTAAGGGCATCAGCCCTTCCTTTTGCACGCATAAAATACTCATGGAGGATGAGTATAAGCCTGTAGTTCAACCGCAGAGGAGACTCAACCCGAACATGTCTGAGGTGGTTAAGAAGGAGGTTCTCAAGCTCCTCGACGCCGGCATGATCTATCCCATATCTGATTCCACCTGGGTGAGTCTTGTTCAGGTTGTCCTGAAGAAAGGAGGGATGACAGTAATCGTTAGTGATAAGAATGAGCTGATTCCGACTAGAACTGTCACAGGTTGGCGAGTCTGCATAGATTATAGAAGGCTCAATGATGCCACAAGGAAGGATCATTTTCCCCTTCCTTTCATTGATCAGATGTTGGAGCGTCTAGCAGGGCAGCAGTTCTACTGTTTCCTTGATGGATTCTCAGGTTATTTCCAGATCCCCATTGCACTGGAGGATCAGGAGAAAACCACGTTTACATGCCCTTTCGGGACTTTCGCATATCGCCGTATGCCATTTGGGTTATGTAACGCTCCAGCCACTTTTCAGAGATGCATGGTGGCTATTTTTCAGGATATGATGCAGAACTCCATGGAAGTATTTATGGATGATTTTTCAGTGTTTGGGAGTTCATTCGATCATTGTTTGTCTAATCTTGAAGCGGTGCATAGAAACGAACCTCATGTTGAACTGGGAGAAATGCCTTTTTATAGTAACCGAGGGGATCGTTTTAGGGCATAAGATTTCACGTGAGGGTATAGAGGTAGATCGAGCTAAGATAGAAACCATTAGTAAGCTTCCTCCACCCACAAACGTGAAATCCGTTCGTAGTTTTCTGGGTCATGCGGGTTTCTATCGTAGGTTCATTAGGGATTTTTCAAAAATCACTAGACCCATGACCCGCCTTCTTGAGAAGGACATCCCATATGTCTTCGATGCGGAATGTCTTAAGGCGTTTGAGTTTCTGAAGGAGCAGTTGACTAGCGCTCCCATTCTGATAGCACCCGACTGGAGTCTTCCATTTGAACTCATGTGCGATGCTAGTGATTTCGCAGTCGGGGCTGTGCTTGGACAGAGGAAGAATAAGCACTTCCATCCGATCTATTACGCAAGTAAGACACTCAATGAAGCTCAAGAGAATTACACGACTACCGAGAAGGAGCTTCTAGAAGTCGTCTTCGCATTCGATAAGTTTAGGTCTTACTTGGTTCTGTCCAAGACTGTTGTCTATACCGATCATCAGGCTATGCGATATTTGTTTGCGAAGAAAGATGCCAAGCCTAGATTGATTCGGTGGATCCTCCTCCTTTCTGAATTCGACATAGAGATCAAGGATAAAAAGGGGGCTGAAAACGTGGCAGCAGATCATCTGTCGCGTTTGGAGGATCCGTCGAGGGATGATATCTTTGAGGAGAACATCGGAGACACGTTCCCTCATGAATCTCTGATGTATGTGAAAGCGGAAGATCAAGGTTTGCCATGGTTCTCTGATCTGGCAAACTATCTGTCCGAAGGGAAGGTAGTGACGGGTATGTCATCCCAGCAGAGGAAGAAGTTTTTTGCAGATGCTAATCATTACATCTGGGATGCCTCGTATTTGTTTCGTTTAGGAGCCGACCAAGTGTTTAGGAGGTGCGTTAGTGCTCAGGAGGGCAGAGAGATTCTTAAACACTGTCATGAGGGTTTGACGGGAGGCCACCACGGTCCATCATACACCGCAAAGAAGGTGCTTGATGCCGGGTTTTATTGGCCAACAGTGTTTAAGGATGCTCACGACTTGGTAAGATCCTGTGATGCGTGTCAACGGTCGGGTAACATCTCATCCAAAAATGAGATGCCCCAAAACCCGATCCAAGTGGTTGAAGTGTTCGATGTGTGGGGTATAGATTTCATGGGACCGTTCCCTTCATCGCGAGGTCATAGATATATTCTTGTTGCCATTGACTATGTTTCTAAGTGGGTTGAGGCTCAAGCCTTGACTACTAATGATGCAAGAGTCATGGTAGCCTTTCTGAGGAGGTTGTTCAGTAGGTTCGGAACCCCGAAGGCTTTAATTAGTGATTGGGGCACGCATTTCTGCAATGCCCAAATGGAGAGAGTGTTAGCTAGGTACGGAGTGAACCATAGGTTATCCACTGCTTATCATCCGCAAACCAGTGGTCAAGTCGAAAATGCTAACAGGGGTATAAAACGTATCTTGGAGAAGACTGTCGGAGCCAATCGAAAGGATTGGTCCGATAAGTTAGATGACGCGCTATGGGCTTTCAGGACCTCTTTTAAAACACCCATAGGAACCACACCGTTTAAAATTGTCTATGGAAAAGCGTGTCATCTACCGGTAGAGTTAGAACATAAAGATTTTTGGGCGCTTAAGGCGGTCAATCTTGACTTGTCTAAAGCAGGAAAAAACCGGTTTCTCCAACTACACGAGTTAGAAGAGTTGAGGGACGATGCATATGCTAGGTCATGGAGTTATAAGGAGCGAACTAAGGCGTTGCATGATAGTAGGTTGAGAGGAGTGAAGGAGTTTCACACCGGGGATAAAGTCTTACTTTATAATTCGCGCTTGAAATTATTCCCGGGTAAGCTCAAATCTAGGTGGAGAGGTCCGTTCATAGTTAAAGAGGTTTTCCCTTATGGCACGGTCGAGATCTCGGATGATGTGGGTAGTTCGTGGAAAGTCAACGGTCATAGGCTCAAGCATTATATAGGTGGACCGGTTGACACAACCATCGAGGAGGAAGTGACTCTCCTTGATGTCGATCATGCTTAAATTGTGATTGTGGATCTCGGGTTAACAACCGAGTGTAAATTTTGTACACGTGTGTTTAGTTAATTTTTATTTTTTTATTTATTTTGTTTCATTAGTTGTGTGTTTAAGTCTTCCGTTCTTTTCCGTTAGTCTTATTTTGTGTTTTTCGGGTATTATGCGTCAGTATGTGTTTGTATTTCAGGGACTCAACCCGGAATTGAGGAGGAATCGAACAGGGATGAAGATCCAGGTTTGTGCGTGTTATAATTTAAATCATAAAAAGCTTAAAAAAAAATGTGTGTTACAATGTTAAGTCTTGAAATATTTTTCTAAGTAACAAATGATAAATTTTCTGGTCACATGCCTTTTAGGCGATACGCGCATCATGCACATCAACATGCGCGGATCGCGTAGAAGATGGTCAAAGGACGGGTCAAAGCCTATACTAGGCGATACGCGCAGAGGATCCACTCTCATGCGCGTATCGCGTAGCACAGATCCGACAGAAAAAAAAAATCGATCGCACAAAAGGGGGCAAACATGAAGCCTAATCACCACACATCACTTTCACCCAGCCCCCACCCAACCTCCGACCACCACTACCACCAAAATCCTCTAACCACCGCCCTGCAACACCACATCACCACCATTGTTCACATATTCACATTAAGTGGTGATTTTGGGTTTGAGTTTCACTCGTTCATCCTTAGATTACTCCTCCAACCAGGTATGATTTCTCTTCCGTTTCTTTGTTTGGTGTGTTAGTTTAATGTTTGCAAGTGTGTGTCTTCATATGTGCTACATAATTGAAATCCGGATTGTTTGGTTGGCTTCAAATTTTGATGTTGATTGGAATTGGGGGTTAGGAAGTTGCAAGTAGGTTGGTCGAATTAGTCTCTGTTTTAGACTGATTAAGCGAATGCATTGTTGGTGACAAGTGTTTAGCATGGTTACAAACAATGATTTGTGTCACTTTCGAGTTTTGATAGAGGTAGTTTGTCGTTTGTTGAGCAACTTGGTATTTTGACTCGGAATATTTCTTTGTCTCATCATAGTCACTTTCAAGTTTTGATAACATAGTCATAAGTCAAACAACCAAGTGTGGGTATCAAGTAACATGCTAATTTCCGAGCTTAGTTTTTAATCAAGTCTACATCATGTAGGATATATTGTGCTTAGGTGTGACTTGCAAGAAGGTTGAATTTGTTCAAAAAGACCAAACGGTTTTATCCGGTTTTCATTAGGTAGTTCATGTTAAAAGTTGAGTCTTTAAGTTTTGTTTGATGCGTCTAGGTCCTAGGGGTTTGTTACTAAATCCGGTTTCTCGTGCTTGTACTCAATCTCCATTCAAGCATGAGGAACTTGATTTAGTCGTTATTTAATTATGTCTTTACATATAGTCCTTCGTCTATCTTCTTTGGATGGTTCAAACGATTATTTACTATTGTTCTCTTGATTTGTTTTTGCAGACATGCATAGAGGCGAAGGATCGTCAAGAGCGGGCAAACGAAGGGCGCGCCAGTCGGATAATGGAAATCGGCCGGTTCATGTCATCACAAGAACCATCCGATATTCTGCACCGCCAATTATTCCTCAGCCAGATGATATACCCATCCCGGAGGAAGACAGAGTCCTTTCCCGTCACACTTTCTTAAGGTTTCAAATGGGCACAAAAGAGTTGGAAAAGTGTGAAAAGTTCATTGAAATAGAGCTCCTGCGACACAGGACAATAGATTGGGGGCTCATGAACCAGCTGGGTGCAAAACAGCAGATTTCGGACTATTTTGGGCCTCCCTGGTTGAGTGCAATACAGTGTATGGATCAGCAATACACCGAGCTTACAGTTGAGTTTCACTCCACGCTCAAGTACAATCCGAGCCATTATAATCGAGCAGCTGCAGTATCATTTTCTCTAGGGCGGCAGATTTATGAGATGAGTATGGGTCAATTTGGGGTTGCAGCCAGATTTTACACAGAATATGAAATTCACCAACCCGAGTTCGATATGGCTTTGAGAGGAGAGGACAGAAAGGATGTCGAGAGAACTGTGTCACAGGCTGAGTTAGGAGAATATTGGAGGCAGATTTCAGGCACAGGGTATTCGTCGAACATGGTTGCATCCGCAATTCGAGATCCATTCCTGAAATATGTTCACAGGTTGTTGGCAGGAACGATTGTGGGTAGGAAAGGAAAGGATAAGGTGAACAACTTGGATCTGTTTGTCATGTACTATTTAGCCAATAGGAGAGAGGTGAATTTGGCATGTTTTCTGTTGAGCTCATTTATAAGGGGGAGAAAGGGAGGCCCGACGGCTAGGTTGGATTTAGGGCCATTTGTCACACGGATTGCAACTCACTTGGGTGTGTTCAATCGCTATCTGGAAAATCATTTGACGCAAGGGCCCGGTACAGGAGTGTTTGGTTTGCAAGAGCTTCGATCATCTGGTATTATTGAATAGGATGACCCGATTAGGTGGGTGGCACCGAGGCAGAATGCGCAGGAACTACCACCGGCAGGGACTTATGCAGCGAATGAATTATAGAGGGGTGCACCACCGCATCGACAGCGTCCCATACATCCGCACGGCATGAACTACCGCAACAACAATATCTGTTGCGGGAGTTTCCGCCGGAACCCTTTGGAATGGAAAGTTTGCGGGACGCGATTTTTGGGAGATTCGATCAGCAGGATGCTTATTATCGCGCTGAAAACACTAGGTTGCATGAAAGGTTAGATCGGCTGGATGGAGCGATTCGGTATGTCATGGAACAACAACATATTCCAGTGCCTGATTGGTTCACATACCCCTATCAGGGGTATTCACCTTATCATGGTCCTTATGGAGGACAGGGGGTGCCGGTGATGATGATCCAGACGAATAGAAGGACGGACGGGAGCAGCTTGTACACCAATTTTCACTGCATATACCAGGTGTGACTGTTCCAACTTATATTTTATTTATTGTCTTTATGTTTGTTTTATTATTTTGTGAGTTAGTCTAGTTGTTTTCGTCGTTTTGTAGTTACCTTTGTCAAGTGATCTTCCTAATCACATTAGGGACAATGTGCGTTTCAAGTGTGGGTATGGGAGGTTAATTTGATATAAAACAAGAAAAAAAAACAAAAATTTAAAATGTCTTTGGAAAGCCTTGCAAGATAAATGGGAAATGATAGGAAAAACCAGTAAATTAGCTTTTAAATGGAAGAAAAGATAAGTGAATAATAAAGCAAGGATGAGTCGTTTGATAAATTGTTGAAAATCCAATTAGCCTTGAGGGTTCATTAAGTGCAACGTTTAAACTCGAGTTATTTAAGAAATTTCGTGGGTTATCACCATAGGAGAGTTAAAGAAGCCTTAACTAAGAAAAACTTAGGCACCACTTTAATTTGTTGAACTTACACTAGTTGAGAATAAGTGTCATGGTGGGATTTATAGCACGCTTCTTTCAAAAGAAGTGGCGCTCCATAACCAATGTTCACAAGGGTATAGACTAAAAATAAGGCTCAAAGAAGCCAAAGAAAGCTCAAAGATGCTTGAAATGAAAAAAAAAGAAGAAAAAAAAAGAGCTCAAATGAGCCAAATAAAGTTAAAACAAGTGATCCAAGACCTCATGTGCTCTACCTCTGGGATAGCGACTTGGAGCCGAAACCCCTGGGTGAGGTGATCTTGTTTTAGAAAAAAAAGGCTATGCCCGTAAACATCATCCATCAAATGTCCAACCCAATATGACACTCGTTTTCAACTAGGTTAAGTTCCTTGGATTATTGTGGGTTGGGAGAATCAAATGATTTGAACCATGCCTCGTCAAGCAACAATTAAACCAGGCTAAATTAAATCTTCCTTAGTGTGAGGCCCTGAAATGGATTGAATCATTTAAGATATAGAACATGTTCTCAAGGAACCCGATTGGCTAGTGTTAGGATTGGCTTGACAAAATGTCAATGACTCGTTACTTGATTGTTGTTTGCTTAGAAATTTTGGAAATGAATGAAAGCTAATTCGTCTGGTTGTGATTCCATTTTGCATACTTTTTCGAGGAAGAAAAAAGAGTAAGTGTGGGTATTTTGATGTGTTGCAAAACACATCACCTTTTTCCAAGTGTTTTGTGGTTTATTTAGGTAGTTTCGAGTCATTTTATTTGGTTTTTAGTTAAATTTTAATCTTTAAGTCGAATCTCAGTTCTTGTAATGTTTGTGCAGTGATTTGGACGTAATTAGAAGCAAAGCCGGCGTGGAAATAGGATGCAAGTTAAGCGGAAGCTTGAAGGAAGAAGATTTGGAAGGAATTGGAGGTTACACCATGAAGAGTTCAAGACTTTCTGGTTGAACCAGTGTTAGGCGATACGCGCAGGAGATGTGTCCTGATGCGCGTATCGCCTAGAGGATGTCTACGGGTTTTTTTTATTAAACTTGTTATTTAAACAAACAAAAAAAACCCTAAGAAAGGGACATTCGACTCTGGCCGTTCAAGGAGCAAAAGAAGACGAATTTTGAAGGAAGACCAAGAATAAGAAGTTAAAGATCAAGAATCGGGTCGTGGAATCATTCGGGATCATAAAACCGGGTTTTTAGTCTTTACTTCTTTACGTTTTCGCTATTTGTTTATGATGTTAACTTTGAAACCTTTGTTTTTTATGTTAATTTCTGCAATTATGAGTAGCTAAACATCTTAGTGCCATTTAGATGATGAATGTTTGCTGAATTATGCTTGACTCGATTGGTTCGAAAGGTTTATGGATTATATGTTAGTTCAATGCATGATTAATAGTTGTTGGATGTGTTTGATTGTTAAAGTTATAATCTTTGATATTTTTACCAAGTTTCTACTTGAATTGGATGGTTGTTTCGATCATATAATTTAGGTAGCCTAGTTGTTCATTGTAATTAAACAACTTGTGTAATGTGTTTCTAGACGTAGTTACCATTAGAACCGGTAAAGATTAGGTTTAGAGCTTTAATGATCTACTTAGCTTTTGATTGAAAGATATTAGATAATCGGTTAATTGTAATAGTTAAATAGTTAGGACTTTAACGGTCCGAAAGGAGGTTACCTAATTAGTTAATTATTGTGTGGATTGAGTTCAATTAATTGTTACTTGTGATGCCCCTTTGCATGATAATGTGATGAGTCTTTTAGATCGAAAGATTAATAGATTTTCGGGTGTGCTAATATAATCGGAGAGACCGAGAGGTAATTCGATCAACCGAAAATAGAAAAGCGTTCCTTAGGGATTAATTGGTCACACTCAAAGAATGATCCGAGATCCATTTAGTTGCTAGGATTCGTATGTTTAAGAAATCGGTTTCATTTCCATTCGAGGTAGTCGGGTCAAGTTCATAGTTCGCATTCGGGATTCATCTAAGTGGTACTCCTTCCTTTTCTTGATTTTTATCAAAGTTTCTATTCTTGTCGGTTTTGAGTTGTTCGGTAGCTTAAGTATTTTATTTTAAAGTCTCTTAGGTTCGTTTCATTAGAAACCCCCCCCCCCTTCGTTTAACAACTTCATATTGTCCTAGTTAAGTCATATTTCTTATTTATAGTGTCTCTAGGGTTCGATATCCGGACTTCTCAACGCTTGTCTACATTCGATAGGTACACTTGCCTGTCTCGTGGTCTAGTGAAAGTTGTCTAGAGTTTAACTCGAGTGTCTAAGTCGAGTCTTAGGTTAGGTATTTTTTTAGTTTTATTTTATAGGCCCGTTTTAGGACAGCAGTGCCTGATATCAATCAGATCCTAAAGAGTAGCACTTGATCGTTGTCAAACGTATATTCAGATATCTCAAATGAAAACCTAATCTCGGTTTATGGTATCCTTATGATGGAAAGTTTGAGTTATACAGTTATTTTGATATTATTATGGTGGTTGTGCTCTTGACAGGAAATCAACCACGGGTGGATGTCAGTTTCTGTGTCCTCGACTCGTCTCTTGGGAATGCAAAAAGCAAACCAATGTTTCAGTATCCATTGCAGAAGCAGAATACATTGCTACATCGGCATGATGTTCTCAAGTTTTATGGCTTCAAAACCAATTGCTTGACTATGGGTTTAATTTTCTAAAAACTCCTATTTACATAGACAATACTACTGCGATATTCATAACCGCTAATCCTGTTCAAAACTCCTAATAATTTTGATTAAAGTTCACACCGAAAAAACAACTGGCAGATTTGTTTACAAAATCCTTCTTTTCGGGGCGGTTTGAATTCTTAGACCAATCCATATGATTAATCAACCATGATTAATTCCTTTTATCAAAGAAAGGAAAAAAAATCAGAAAATAAAAAATCCTAATATATAATAAGTCGATTTCATTTTTGATACCCATGTCTTTCTGCTTATGTTATGTGTGTTTGTGTGCTTGCATAGAAAAAGAAAAAGAAAAACAATCATCATTTCATAAGAATCTGACTTGTAATGTGAGAAATGATAGTTACACTAATTTTTGTCTAATACATCATTTCCACCAATAAAGACTGATAAGTGTTATTTGATGTGCTAGATAGCTCACGCAAGTAGACTGAAAAAGTAGTTTCATTGTTATACATGTCCTAAGATATCTCTTTTGATGAAATGCTTTATTTGTTACTTTAACACACCGGGTAATGATGCAATATGATTAAGTGTGATGAAACCGCCTTTGTGAGCTTCTTTGTTGTAGTAACCTCAGACCTGAAGTCTAACATGAAGTTTCCTTTGTTGTAGTAAGCTACAGGCCTAGAACACTTCAAGGTGCAGCAAAAGATTCCCAATGTGGAACAGAAAAGAGTCCCTAAGAGGACTATCACCATATAAATTTCAAATGCACGAGCAAACAGATAATTCCAAAATGAAATTCAAAAAGATTCCCAATGTGGAACAAATCCAAATAAGATAGAAACTCATTCCACACTTGTTATGTTCTAAGTGACCTGGTTAAGATTGTTTAAGTGCATTTATAGTATGTTTTGATAAGGAAATCGATTGATATATGTATACATGTGGGTCACATAAGTTATTCTAATTGAACCTTAATCTCATCATGCTATTGAAAAAGTAAGTGTGCCAACTCAAACTAATTGGTATGTTTTAAAATCATCACTGAATTCAACACAAGTCAAATGTCTATTTCAAAACCAAAAACATGTTCAGATAATTCTTAGTATGATCTCTCTGCAATCTATAGATTCATTGCAGTGCATTCGTATTTAATTTATGTATGCTTTGTGTGTGCAGGCATGTGGATTCATTGATGATATAGCGACATCTCTTATAAACTTAAAAATTTTAAGAAATTTCAAAGTTTAGGGGGAGAAATAATATTGGAAAAGAAACACAAGAAAATTTTAAAAAAATATGTTGTAAAAATTTCAAAAATAGTGTTGTTGGATGAAAGGATCAAGTTTTAAATGAATGCATATGTATTGTTCATGTTAAAATAATCCAAGGTCAAGTGATTAAAATGTTTTGAAAAATGCTTCGCGATATTGGAAATTGGTTGTGCAAAATTTTTCAAGTCAAAAGAAAAGGAAATGAAAATGTGTGCAAAAATCTGATTTTGTGTTGAAATGAACTTTAAATAGGTTTGTTATTAACTAAATAAATGATAAATCTTTAATTAAAGTTTAAGGTTGTCATCTTAATTAATGAAAACAAATGTTTTACAGGTGCATTTAATGCAGAAGAATTAAATTGTCAAAGGTTGACTATCTAAAAGTCAACAGTCACTGAAGGTAAAAAAAGTGTTGAAGTGTTGAACCGTCCAAAGAGTTACTATTCTGAAGCGTTAGTCAACAAGTCAAGGTTTAGTCATTTCATGATATATGTGCTTGCCGGTTCATCATGTTGAAACATCCCAACAGTGCATGACCCGACTTAAAAATGTTGTGATTTATTCTTGACATTTCAAGTTGACACTTCCTTAAAGTGGACACGTCTAAACTTTGATCACACGTCTCAATTCTGTTTTTTGTTACTTGGCATTGCATCATGTTAACACGTCTCAATAAGTTGAGACGACTCAACAGTTGACACGTCTTAACAATGCATGACCCGTCTTAACATGTTGTGGTAAATGATGTTGGGTCACAAGTGTTGGCACGACTAATCAGGTTGACACGTCTTAAACTGACCCGTCCCAACAGTGTTTCACATGACCATGCTTTTTGACACGTCCAAAGGCATTGTGTGATGAACCTTTTCGTCTTAACAATGTTGAACTATCTCAACAGTGGTTGACACGTCCCAACAGTTGTAGACACGACTCATGCTTTCAAATGTTGTTTTTCAACGGTCTTAACATTTTTGACCCGTCTCAACAGTTGTTGACACGTCTAAGTGTTGTGTATGTTGAAATTTCAGCTGGTTCATCATATGACCCGTCCAACTCATGTTCACCCGTCTGAACAGTGTTTGACCCGTCTAGGAGTTTTTATGTGTGTTTGACCCGTCCAATGTTTAACACGTCCAAGTTAAAACATAATATCTTGTCGTGTCATCATATCATATAAATTCTTCACACACTTAACATCATTTTCAAATCTTTCACCAGACCACACACATCATCATTTTCACACATCTATACCCCTGTTCAAACGTTTGATTTTGTATCGAGTGTTTGTGATTTATAGAGGTATAACACCATGATTGAACTTCATTTCACCACATAGTAACATCTCAAACCCTAATTTGATCGATTTTCGATGAACGGTTACTTGAACAATTGAACAGTCACTTTGATTTTAAAACCAAAACTGCAATTTTGTTGTTTTAAAGTTAAAATTTGACTGTTAATCATTCAATTTCATCAATTACTCATCATCAAATCATGAATCTAGACTCAATGGAACAAATAATTTGAAATGGAAAAAACCGTCATTGTTGAACAACAGAGCATACTATGACTTCATTGACATAAGAATATCTTATCAAAGTGTTGAAATCTGATATTGAAACATGTATTAATTTAAGTCTTATTCACAAAAATTGTGTAATGAAATTGATTTCAAAACAGACTATGGTTTTTAGAATATTTCTAAGTGTTCTAACAAATGTAACAATGGGTTGAAAGTTCATGATAACATTGTTTAAATATGTTTGAGTTGTTCAAATAGATCAAATACATGTTTTTATTTATTAAATCTTCTTGCTGTTTCATTACCAAGTCTCAACACTTTGTTAAAATTCTAAATGTAGTTTTCATTGACTGGTTATATATCTTGATTCTGGCACATTTGTGTCTGATTTCCGATGAAAAATCTCAAGTATGAGCCTAAACACAATGTTATTGATATGCTTGATGAGCATATTCCAGAAGCATCAGGATATGAGGAGATGATAAGATTTCTGCTAAGGACTAAATATGTTTATGCCATGTATGCTAAACCTATTGTCTATATGAGGTTGATTAAAAAGTTCTGGAGGACAGCAGAAGTTGTTACAAATGATGTTGGACACACTATTGTCAGGGGATCTGATAAAGTATAAATTATACATAAATCCCTAGTTGTGTTTGTTTACGTTTTGAGTCATTATGGTGTCATTTTCTTAACGTTTTATGCACAACTGATGTTTTTGTGTTTCGTAGGTCCCATGTTGATAAAGAAACGGAAAGATCATGAAAAATCGAATCTGTAGGCGAAAACGGGGAGCGAAACGGAGTTACGAGCGAGCTGGTACTAGCCTCCTAGAAACCCTTGGGGACGGTTTTGGACGAAATTTAGGGTTTTTGAGGTGATTTGGAGGCCAAGAACACGAAATCAAAAGGACGGAAGCACGTGGGTTCAAGGATTGCTTCTTGCATCTTCCGGGTTTCTCTAATCCTTTGTTTCTCGTTCTTTCTATCATGTTTTGCAACTTTAATTTTGTCTTTATTTTTGTTACAAACATGCTAGGCTAAGCTTTTAAAGCCGCCTAGACTTTGATGAATCTATGTTAACGTTTGAACTTGGATTTGGATTGTTTTGATTATGGTTATTATGATTAAGTAAAAAGTTTATTGCTTTAATTTAATTGATGCTATTAAGTGTGTTGGAATTGGGTTGATTATTATTAATGTTTCCATTGAATGCTTGGTGATGGTCTATGTCATAGAATAGTGTTTGATTCACGTCATTGACTGTGTGTTATGATAAGTGTAATGGTGTTTGCATGCTTAAAACCATAGGAGACAATAACAGAATTAACCTAATTAAAATGTGCTAGCTTATCTAAGATATCCGCGAGGTGATTAGATTAGTTGTTAAGTCTTGTTTGTTGATTGCTAGAATAGATATTCGTGAGAATTCAATCTAGGTTTCATTTAACAACACGTTTAACAAATCAATTAAATGCTTTAAACTGGCTTTGGGTTTTAAACTGTGAGGTTGGAATTCGTATGAAGTCACTTAATCATAATTAGGTTAGACAACCGTGAGGGCGTTTACCTGTTAAACTAGTGTTCGTAATAACTTGCTACAAAACAGTAAGTTTCTTCTCGAAAAGGGTCGAGGGTCTTATTTTGGTATTTATCAAGTGAATATATTTGTTATTAGTTCCATAATCAAAACGTCCGTTTTCAAGTGGTAATTGCAACATAGAGGAGTCGGGTCTAGGTGGTTCATCTCAATCACTGTTTTCGTACTTCGTCTTTCGTGCTTGTTTCTATTTTTAGTAACTTTCCATTTTTAGTAAGTCTCTATTTTTAGCAATAAAGCCCCATTTCCAAATAATTTTTCTTTTAAGTCGTGTCTAGTCAGTCGAGTCTTTATTAGTTAATTTAACGTAGTATATAGAGTCTGTGGGTCGACACCCGGACTTACTTAAACTATATTGCATTCGACCGGTCCACTGCCGCTTGTGTGTAAGTTAGTCAGTTTGTCTTGGTTTTATAAATTTAAAAGTAGGTGTTTTTAGTGTCTGTTTTGTATATAGTATTACACGCATCAAGTTTTTGGCGCCGTTGCCGGGGACTCTTGGTAATTGCGTTAATTAACTTTGTTGAGTCTTAACTGCTATTCATGTGCTTTTTGTTAGTTGTTTGAGTCGTAGGATTAGTTTTTATTTTTCTGTTTTTTTCCCCATTGAGTCTTTCTTGTTATTTAAATATGTGTGAAATTTGCGGAGGACCTCACTTTACTTGTCTATGTCCACAATATACGAGGTCCTCAGCACCACCTCATTTTGCTAACTCTTTTGGGCATGTGCAGTCATATTCATCACAGGTGTATCTAATTGACCCATATTTTTCACAGTCAGATCATAGTGGTCAATTTTTTGAAAGCAACTCTGCTAGGGTAGTGTGGTGCTTCGAGTAGGATAGAGGAGTTGCTGACCCAATTAGTTGCTAATAAAGCAACTACTTAAAGAACGTTAGCAGGATATGATAGCCTCTTGCAGAGCAGCCAGCTGATGATGGAAGATGCTAATAAGGCTCTAAGAGAGATCATGAGGAGATCAAATGAAGAGGAGGAATTTCAGCATGAGCAGCTGCAGCAAAAATCAGGTAATGATAACTCATTTTCCACATTCTCTTTTGAATCTTGTAATATTATTTCTGAACCACAAGATATTTTACACTTGTCTTGTGAGAATGAGGTTTTGCAGGAATTCCAAGTACATCCGGAGATGAAAATGGACGCTTCAGTCCCACCTCCAGTCTGTCAGGAAGAGAAAGTGAAAACGAACAAGTGCTCGAGCATGAAAGAAGAACTAATGAAGGTGTGAAAGGTCATGAACACTAGATGGCACTTACTAAGTTCGGGGGAGAAACTTCATTATTTATCAGAAAATGGGAGGCTTACGGATGAACTCACTAATCTAAGGATGACAACATGCGAAGCCGATCAAGAACCGGATAGCTTCACTGATGATGAGAAACAGACAGTGGAGTATGCCGATACAAAATTGGATGATGAAGATGATCTTTCCGAAACAGGTAAGTGCTCTGACCAAATGTCAACTTGTTATGATATTCCTGAACTATTTGACTCTTCATGTGATACATTTGAATATTCAGATTCTTTTGATATTTTACAATTGTTTTGTGAGTTTGATGAGATGCAGGAGGTACAGGAGGAAGATGTGAAGGAGGTACCAGTCCCATCTTGGGATGGTGAGTTTGCTGCTGAACTGGTGGACCTACCTTTTTATGAAGATGGAGAGTTTGACCCACTTGGCGATTTGAAGATTCACGAAGGTGCCTATATTTGCCTATATGAGAGATATTGCAAATGATGAGGCTGAATTGGGTGGTGATTACTTTCACATCCATTAGATCCTTCGGATCTAGTTGATGATATTCTGAATAACTACTTATTGGATGATGATGAGTATTTCAGAAAATATTCGGAAGAAGAAGATGATGAACAACATGATAATAATGATGGTGATGGTAATGAAGAAAATGATGATGAGAATTATAATGATCATGATGATGGCAATGATAATCAAGATGAATCAAATGATGATAATGGGGATAATGAGGAAGATGATGATGGTAATGATAACCGAGATGATGCTCACAATGATGATGACTGTAATGATGATGATAATAATGAGTTTGGGGATGACAGACAGATTGATAATGTTGTTGATAAACCTGTTGAGGTTGAACAAGTTGTTGTTGTTCAGGACCGATTGTAGAAGACATTGAAAATATTTAAGAAGTTAATGTTATGGCTATTGCACAAGAAGTGGTAGTATCTGAGGCTGAGTCTGAAGCACATGCAGACAATGAAGCTGATGTTGTTGTTGATTCTATTCCTTCTCATATTGCAGTCTCATTCCCGATTGTACAACAAACAGAACAACCAAGGGAGTCTTCACCCAAAGTTGTTGCTGATGAATCAAAGAAGTGGTTGTTGTAGATGATGACGATGATGGGCTAATGCACCTAAGGCAAATGGTGGCAAAGTTAACAGATGAGAATGAAAAGTTAACTACATCGAACTTGAGAAAGAAACAGAGGTTGAAAGAGTACTAGGATACACATCTCAAGAATACAGATACCTTCAATACTCTTTGTACAAAATATGATGAATTGAATGAGAAATATGATGATATTGAAGCTGAGTATAACACTTTGAAGGCAGAATATGAGATTCTAAAGAAGGAGACTGATGAAAAAGAAGCTGAATCTTCATCTGACAAAGAATTTGTGCCAAAAGAAAAGGAATTGGACGTTGGAGTGTATGATACTCCCAGGGATATTACTATTCGCTATACTCGATCAAGGAGGACCAAAGCTGTTGCGATACTGGTTAGTCCTCCATCCCTGTTCCCATGAAGCCGAATCTATTCGTGTATCTGAAAAGGCTGAGGGAAAACGCATGCTAGATGTTGTACCAGAGATTACCGAAGCATTTGAGCAAATAAAGAAGGCTAGACCTGAGATTGCACAAGAAGAACCTGTTTAGATTGAAGCATTAGAAAATGTTGAAGATACTTTTGAGGATCTAGCAGAGGTTGATGATGAAGCCGGCCCATCAATGCCTGAAGGGGATGTCCAAATAGTTGATGGAATCCCTGTTGATATTGAAGAAAAGTTTGAGTACTTGACAAGGATGAAGTACAATAAGGTGTTTTTAGATGGACTGACTATCACTCAGGTATGTCAAGAGTATGAAAAATGTATTGTTGCTGAAACCGTAGTGCCGACTGATCCAAATAAAATGATAGGAGAACATGGAGAATGGGAACCTTCACAAGAAGCAATCGTTGTTGATGAAGTAGCGGAAGAAGAATTGAGACACAAAGATCCTGAGAGGATGGGTTTCTTTGAGCTGAAAAACTGGTTGTTGTCCAGAAATTATCCCAGAAACAAGTTGAGGGTGCTGAAATCCGATACTATGATCAAATCTAATTAAGATCTTTCAAGCTACTTAGAAGAGGCAAAAGCGGATTTTGACTTTGGATATGAGCCACCCAAAATATCTTGAGCTGACCAAACGGACAAGAATGTTGAAACCGCAGAAGATAGTGAACATGTCACTTAGTCCGGTTGTTCATGATAAGCGGAAGGAGCTAATCAAGATGTTTCCCGAAACTACTCCCGAAGCGTATGTTGTATTTGATGAACAAAGAAGGACCCGGAATACGTCAAGGACGGTAGGTGACTTGGTTCGTAGTGTGTTGCAAAAATGACAACCCATCTCGGAGTTGCTAGATTCGATGATTGTGCCTGCAACCACTAAAGAAGTGAAGATTGTTGGATGGAAATATGATGAGATATTCGATGTGTTTTTTATTAAGCGAGTGAATGCGCTCTGTGATGTGTACCATTTTTATACATCCATTCTCCAACTTCATGTTCAAGACTTAAAAGAATTAGTGAAGCTACCTTTGAGAAATCCGTCTGGATCGGCTAGAGGTGAAAGATTGTCAGAGTTGATTAATATTGGTGTAAACTGGGCAAGAGGCTATTTTTAAATAAGATGCCTACAAGAAGATAGCAAGTATTTCGATCAAAAGAAAAGAAAGAAAGAGGCAGCTGGTGAGGTTTATTTGCATGAAAAGTGTGATAAACATTTCGAAAAGATCACCCAGCCTGGATTAAAAATGTTTGATGGTACGCAGCAAACGAAGCCAATACTAAAAGTGTTTTACCATGAAGGGCATCATGAATTGAAGTTGATCCGGAACCTTGAAGATATGTCTGAAGACGTGATCGAGATATTTGGTACGTTCGAGCTCAAACTGTTACATCCTAGCTACATCTACTTTCTGAGGACTTATAAGATGGATAAAGCTGTGGACGAAGTGTCAGAAATTGACCGAAAACACTTTGTAGCTATCATTGAAGCCATCGCATTTGCAATGGAACGGATCACATTTAAAAAGGCTTTGGCATATTCAAATCTGGAGAAGATGAACATTGACCACATCTCATATATGCAAGTAACACCAAAGGGATACCAGGAATTCATATCTTCTGACTGCACAGAATCGTACAGATTCTATGAAAATATTGATTTTGTAAGTCTGAATCGAGAAACTCTGATCCGCATGACAAAGATGAAGATATTGATGAACCCAAAGAAACCTGTACAAGAGAAAACTAAGAAAAAGTTTGAAGAGGCTATCTGGAAGGCTATCAAAGATATAGATGAACACAAACAAAAGCCGAAGTTCGATGCTGAAGTAAATAAAGAATATCTAGAACTGAAGACGAAAGATAAATCTTAGCGGGAGTACTGTTAGGGCTCTTGTCTAGAAAGATTTACTTTAGTCTTTATTTGTAATGTTTGTTTTGTTTAGGGTATAATTTGTATTATCCCTAAAGTGTATTGATGCTATAGATAGAATGTTATAGCCAACTAGGTCATAAGAGTGAACAAGTATCATTATATGCAGCTTTTGCACCTGATTGTACTATGACTATTCTGATCATCAATACAAGTGAATTTTGAGTATTCGTGTGTTGATTTTCATTGTTACTTTGCATAGATCTGTGATTGTAATCTCATTAATAACAGTTTCGATCCAACTGAACCTGTGAAGATTATTTTCAAAACTCGAGCTCGGCTTGTAAGAAAGTTTTCAAGCTCGAGCTCGGCTCGTTTAGAATTTTTTATATTTAAATTTATATATTTATAATCATACATCTTATATATAACAAATGCATATTATTTAATTTTTTTATTAGAATTTTTCAAATATTCTTAATTATATTTATGAATATATATTTACAAAACTAAAAAAACATATAAACAAAAAGTTCGTTAAGGCTAGACGAGCTTTGAATGCAAAGCTCGAGCTCAATAACAAAACGAAACATTGTTTCAGGCTCGAGACCGGGCAGGCTCGGCTTAAACGAGCGTTTTATCTAGTTGATTTCGGATAGCTTGCGAGCCAGCTTGACTCATTTGCAGGCTTAGCTTGTATTGGCGTGGAAGGGTCAGAGTACATTGAGTAGGCCGGGTTAGGCTCAATCCAAGGTTAAGAAAGTAAATGGAACTGAAAAGAGACGCGAGAGCCAAAGTACTCAAATAACAACTTCCTGACTCACAAGTTCTCAAACAACCCGTAAGAAAGTAAATTGAACTGAAAAAAGACAAAACGTTATGCTTTAAATGACGTATTGTATTTCAGCTTCTCAAATGGTTTAAAATCCGATTTTCCTCAAAATCGAGAGGAGTTTAATTCATTCTCCGGCAATTGTTTCCAACTTGACCACTAGCTCATCTTCGGCATTGCACTCGAAATTCACAAGCAAAAATAGCCAGATTCGGGATAATAGGTCCTCATTTACGCATTAGCAGAACCTCCATTTATATTGTTCTCTTAATTACGGAATACTGCTATATATGTACCTCGCTTGACCAATTATATACGCTCCTACATAGAAACATACATGGTAACTGGCATTGAAGTCATGTATTTAAAACAGTTGTTTCTATGAAGTTGTCATGTATTTAGGTGATCAAAATGGATGAACAGTTAATTTGGCTTTCCTGAAAGAGCTACCATTTTATTAGCCGTAAAATCTTGGTTTGAAAAAGTTAAGACTATTAAGAGTTTAAGATTCAAAGCTGGTGATGAAAGATTAGAATATGAAGCACTTAAGCTAGCTTGCTATTGTTAAATCCCTTCTACTAGCTACATAACACATTCAAACTCGGCCAAAGAAGCTAAAAAAATAGCTTAACGTGAATACTTGAGAGGTCAATACACGCGTCACACCTACCAACACGAGTGACAATATTTCTTACGATGATTTTTAAATATAGTAGATTAATGAACCACAACTTGGATTTGAAGTTTTGAACCCTCTCTCTTAAAAAACACAAATGCATAACATTCATACGCATTTCATTCAACTTGTGAA
Organism: Tagetes erecta; assembly: GCA_030867185.1. NCBI lineage: Eukaryota > Viridiplantae > Streptophyta > Magnoliopsida > Asterales > Asteraceae > Tagetes > Tagetes erecta. The sequence goes on along the minus strand of CM061489.1, from coordinate 49,666,575 downwards.
AAAAAAATATTTATGAAAAACTTAGACGAAGTCGTAACGACATTGTATACTTGATAAAAGTCAACAAGTTAACACCCAAAAAGCCAATAATATTGTATTGAAAGTCAACTACAAAGGAGAATAGGTCTTCATCCAATAGTGGGCTTGCAAAGTGTTAGCTACAAATTAATTATATTAGTGCTAAATCAAAGATGATTTGAATCTTTGAACTACTAACATTTGTTCAAACCATTATGGATATTAAATGGTCGTTCAGAAGTACGTATCTAGAAAGATGCTTATCACCGACCAAACTTTTCAACAGGCACTATTTAATAGTGTATATTTTTTTATTCGTTACATACTGGTTATTTCTTTACTCTTAAATAAATAAGGGTACTTAAACATGATATGAAAACATAATAATACTATTTATGTTTAAAAGTTTAGATTTTTTTAAAGTGCTTTTATGCATATTAAAATGTGTATAAGATAGCTAGATTAATTATAAGACTTTATGTAATAAGGGTTTTTGTCTCTTGAAAACATCCCAAATAGCCGGAAAACGCCACCACCCTCCACCCCTTTAGTCGCTTTTTATAAAAAAATGTTGCTAAGCGTTATGTAGAAAATGCATTGTTCAACCAACACTTCAATCATTACCCACACTATAATCATTACCTAAAAAATTATACATTTTTAAACCATATCCAAACAATTATTCCATAATCATTGTCAGAGTTTTTTGGGATTTTTTTTCAGTACACACGCAAAAAGACTCTTTGTGACATGGATTCCACATGAACACACAAATCCTCTCAAGATGTTTTGTCCATTACACATAATCTTATAGCAAGAATATATGTTTATATATAGTAGACGAAGACAATATATAGTGGACAAGGCCCCTTGAAGGGCATTATGTGTCATATGGAATCTATGTCATCAAAGGTCTTTTTTTTGCACATTAAACCATGTGTTGTGTGATATTTTTGAGACTTTTTATTATTCAAAAATGCCCCTTTCCACCCGCGGAGCATTTTTTAAGGCAAAATCCTCTTAGGTGTTTTGTAAAAACCACTCAATTTCCTTGATTGTGGTGCAAAGCTTGTGTGAAGCTACAATGGACGTCTCATCCCTATAACGAGTACGCATGGTCTTAGTATGTAATGAAAAGAGCCTAAAAAGTCATTCCTTATCAATATGATATTACTACTTCATTTTAACTAGATTGAAGACCGGGTCACGCGTTGCAGCGGCCGGGTCACACAATTGGGTCTTACGTTTGTCACATGCGTTGATAAAAAAAAGTCTTATGTCCCGTACGTCTCTGCGCAAAACCGTAATGTAAATCGTAAATATGTAAAAAATCGTATATTAAAACCGTAAATACGTCAAAGTAAAAAAAAGTTGAAACGCCACGTGATGTCACGTGACTGGCCGGTGCAAAACATCGACCTTGTCAATTTTCACGCGTAAAAATTAGTTTTGTTTCACACGTTGAATAGTAATCATGCATAGATAAAAAATAAGTTTTATATCTTGTACGTTACGATAAAAAGTCTTAATGGATTGCAACATTAAGAATTTGACCTATGTCGTGCGTTGCGGCGACAACGTCGTGTTGTAACTTTATTATATATGTTATGATGGGCGTGTTTGTGACATTAACACGGTTGGACATAAATAAACAAAACATAATGTCTTGAACGTTACAATGTAAAGTCGTAAAGATTATTTAAAAAAATCCATAAGAGAAATGCCAAAAAAAAGTAAAAACAATACAAAGGAAAAAAAACTAAAGAGAGAATAGAACCCGGGTTACATTGATGATTAAAGTGCGCTACAATGAGTTTATTTGTTAAATTCCAACCATAAAATTATTTAACTTTAAATAGCTTGTGAAGAAAACAAAAAAAAACCAAAACCTAGGTTGACCAATCGGAAATGGACACGTGGCAGGCCGGTGGTAACCCACCGACCTTGTGTTTTAGTAGGTATATAAATATAATATTTAAATATTAACAGTTAAAAACAAACATTTCATTAAAAACATAAAAAAATAAATACATTTTGGATAATAAAAGCATAAATCAAACAAAAATAGATTTATTGATAAATACATTTATGTGAAGCTGCAATGAGCGCCTCGGTCCCTATAACGAGTACCCATGGTCTTAGTAAGTAATGAAAAGAGCCCTAAAAAACCTTCCTAATCAATATGATATAACTACTTAATTTTAATATAATATTTAAATATTAACAATTAAAAAGCAAAGATTTCATTTAAAACATAAAAAATAAACACATTATTGATAATAAAAACATAAATAAAACAAAAATATATTTATTGATAATACATTTATGTGAAGCTGCAATGAGCGCTCCCAACCCTGTAACAAATACGCATGGTTTTGGTATGTAATGAAAAGAGCCCCAAAATATCTTCCCAATCAATATAATATTATTACTTCATTTTAATATAATTGTCAAATACTAACAATTAAAAACAAACATTTCATTAAAAACATAAAATAATAAAAACATTTATTGATAATAAAAACATAAATAAAACTAAAATATATTTATGATGTATCATTGTCATCCCGATTGATTCAAACTGACCAAACTTGTTCGATCAAATCCGTCATTAAAACGTAGTGTTCATGCTTGTTTTGCAAGTAAGCGTCATTTACAACTTTGAGTGTTGCTTGAGTTATTTCTTCTTCTACTTGGCCCGGTATATAATTTTGACCAATAACATTGACGTCGTACTAAAAAATCACGATATGTAGAATGATACAAGCGTACATAACATCTCTACTTTTATTCTTTGTCCATAGTCGACAAGAATGTCTCACAAAATGCCAACGTTGCTTAAGCAAACCAAAACAACTCTTTATATCATTTCTTGATGATTCATGAACCTTCTTAAAGTATGGTGTTTTTTCATCGATTGGTTCTCTAAATGTGATTGCAAATATCGGATACTCATCTCATCACCCAAATAATATCCATGCGGGTTGTAGTTCCCATTTTTGCATAAAAGGAAGCTATCGGTGCGCCTGTTGTACGGCATCTTCAATGATACTAGACTTTTTTTTTAAACACTAAGGTCATTGTTGGATCTAGCTATACAAAAGTGGGCATGGTATATCCAAAGATCATATGATGCTACGACTTGAAGCATGAGAGTTGATACCCTTTAGTCACCACGGATATGTTGACCTCGCTAGATGGTTGGACATTTAAACCAATGCCAATGCCAATGCATGCAATCTATGCTGTCATTCCAGGCAAACCGTGAACTTTTAGATGCACTTCATAAATACGTTGCAGATCGTTCCACATGAGCTTTCTTAAGTAACGTCGGCCTTATAGTTTGATTATGCTTGCAGTTATAAACTATAAATAGCATAACAACAATAAAATAAATAACAAACTACTTATGAAATCATAAAATAATTAATGAATGACAAACAAATCTTAAATGGCAACAAAAGGCTTGTCAATTCTTGGTGTAATACTCACTCGGAAATGATAGGTGTCATGATTGATCACTTTTAAGCTCGACCAACGGGAGAGGAAGCATGACATACCTTTTCTAAAATGTTCGAGGGTATCCCTCATTGTTTTTCGGTCATTTTAAGGTATTCGTTTTTATGTCCGTAGAGTTACCAGATCCGAGCACACATAATGCTGAAGTGCATCACCATTTGATGAGTTGAACCTTTCTTTAAGCCATAGTTGGTGGTATCCATCATCACATTGAGTGGTTGTGATTGCAAAATGGGCAATCTTATCCAACGTCCCACTTAAGCTCACACCATATGAGCCAGGGAACATAAGGCAAAAAGGTGATCCAAATTCTCATCATTTTGCCGGCAAAAAGGACAACCCATATAATTGATCAACATACCCTTAATAACCAAAGCTTGACGAGTTGGGAGGCGATTAAGAAAATTAACTTTTATGGGCAACCATTTATTCTCTTCATAATGACCATCATAAGTGGAGAACATTTTTTGCTCGATGCATGCTCGTAGAGATTTAGATGTGAAAGAATAATCGAAGTTGTGTTTCCATCTCCAATCGACTGAACCGCTGGAAATGACCATGGTATCTAGCAACATTTCATATGTTCCATTGGTTATGCTCTTCCCCAAACTTCAAATTTATCTTCCAAGGAAAGTTCCATTCCAAAGTCCCATTATTACGAACATAACATTCCTCAATGGTGATTTCAGATGAGTGTGACAACTTGGAGACGACGGTGAATTGATCTCCATGTGTGGAATTTCCAATTCAAATATCACTCCAAAACTTCAACTTGTCTCATTTTCCAAGAACACCACAAATACTCAAAGATCAACAAATAAAGTTAGTAAATCCTTGGTAATAGAGATTATGTTTTTTTACGTATCCGAGATTGAAGACTTGAGAGAAAAAGGAAAGAACATCTTGTTGTTGTAGTGTAAGGCATTAATAAACTTGAACCAAAGAGAGTTAGTCTTGGTTTTTTCTCTCCACCACCCCTTTGCTTGGATGGAAAGTTCATAGCCCTTAAAGATTCAATACTAATACCAACAAGATCTTTAGGAGCCATAATTCTAACCCATTTTAGCCAACGAATCTTAATCAACGGATTTGTTCCAGACCATAATTTTTTTTCTTACCCTCTGTAAAGTATTGATAAATAAGATGACTCTCAAGAACATATTTTAGTAAGGTGATTACCTCCAAAAGAAAGCTAGTTAGCTTTCCAAGAGGATAATCTAGCCGCAAAAATATAGATGACATCTATATGATTCATATTAGCTCCCATTGGTTTGCTTAGAATTTAAATAGTAAATTACCCACTTGACACTTAAGCAAACCCGATATGACAATAGTTTCATTATCATTGCAATACCAAAAATTCCAGATTTGGAAAAACTTCACTAACCTACTTTCACAGGTTTTCCAAATAAATACCTTAAATTTTTTCGTAGATTAAATACCTACACTTATAGGTAACTTGTTAGTTTCATACTTTCATTCCTTATAATTTATTTAACAGGTAAACTTAATGATAAGATACTTTTTTATTATTACTTTTTTTATTAAATAAATCTTGTTATCTGGAATTAAAAATTATTAAAATAAATTTATATCAATAGATCCATATATCGGTCAGGTTCAAAAACTAATAAAATAAATTTATTACTCTTTGTTACTATACGTTGTTAAATCAAACCTTGTTGTTACTAAAAAACAATTATTAATTAAAGGGTTTATAAACCTAAGCATCAAACAGAAAACCACTCTTACACAAAAACACCAAAGAATCTTAAGCATCGAATTGCTGTAATATAATGTAATTGATTTATAGCAACAATCACGAACAAAAAATAACCAAAAGGAATCATATATTCGATTACAAAAAAAACCGAACAATCGAACCTGCTACAATGGATGGTATACAAATTGATGTGACAAGCTGATTATAAACGCTCCAATTTGATCGATCTTTCGAACCTATGATTTAGAGATGATGAACGTGGAACGTTTACGGAGAAAAAAAAAACATTAGAATTTGATCGGTCGTTAAGTTTTCTATATACATTTTACTTTTAGTATATACGGAGTATTTATTTTACTAATATAAGTTTATCAGTTTACCAAGCAAAAGACAATGAAATGACAAAGTTAGAACATTTTTTTAAAGTTGGTTACTTTTTAGTTAAGTTGGTTTTGTGTAATTAATTTTTAACCCCAAGACAAGATAAAAGCATCTAAAATAAATGTTAAGAACTATTTGGTATGTGGTAATGAAATGAACGAGGGAATAGAATGAACAAATGAAAGGAATGCACAAAGGAATAAAAAAGATCATTCCATTTAATTTCCTTGTTTGGTTGCTTTACATAAATAAAGTGAATCATTATATAGTTTTATTTGGTGTGAAAAAAAAGACAAACGAATAAAATACAGCTCACTAAAAATAACAAAAATATATTTTCATGGTTATAGGTCGGGTCTTGATTCGGGCCATCTGTCGGGTCATGGTTAGATACATGGGTCAATACATAAGTGAGGTCATAAAGCAGATCATGGTTCGTGTACGTTATGGGTCGGGCCATGGGCTGAGTCATGGTTCGAGCATGGGGCGGGTCACGGGTTTGTGTTTATGGCTTGGGTTGTGATTCGGTTCATGGTTCAGGTCATGGGTCAAGTATTCATGGCTCGTGTCACCGATCGATTCATGGCTCGGGTTGTTAGTCAATTATTGGCTCGGACCATGAGTCGGTTCATGTGTCGGGTCATGGTTTAAGGCATGGGTTAGGACATGGGTTGATTCATGGGGTTTTGGGTCGGGTCAAGGTTTAGGACATGAGGCGAGTTATGATTCTAGTCATAAATTAAAAAAAATTATATTATTCCTTGAAAGAATGAAATAAAAAAATATGAGGTGAGAATTGCATGAAAATAATGTATTTTTCATTCATTTGTAATGGTTCATTCAATTTCATTAAACAACCAAATACATTTTTTTTAATTCCATCACAATAATTAATTTCATTCCACATTTTATTCCGATATACCAAACGCTAGTTAAGTGTTGCTTACCGACCATTCTTAAGAAAGATCACGTATAGTCAACGAAAAAGATGAAAGGGTGGGACCATTGTCAATCAAAGCCATGCATGAATCTGTCAAGATTTTTGAATGGTCCTACATAAGAAAGTAGAAATATATCAACATCCGCAAGAAATTCAATAATTTAAATTTTAAATAACTTTAAAATAATACATGAATATAATTTTAAATAATTTCAAAATATCTTCACATAATGTCTTTTTTAATCTATATAATAAATTAAGGTTTTAAAGCGGTAACTTTTTTAAAAAAATATTTATTTTATAATAAAAAGTTTGAGATGAAAAGTGAAGTAAAATTTTCATCAGCATGAGTTGGTGGAACCAGTGTTTTTAAACCGGCCGGTCGGACCGGTCGGACCGCTTTTTTTAATAATCCCGGTTTAATTAGGCACGTTTGATTGATGTTTCTGAACCGCTTCGAACCGTACGAACCGGTCCGGTCGGACCGGAACCGGACAACTATTGAACCGGGTCAGTCATAAAATATATATTTTTATGTTTTGATTTTCATGGATTTTATGTTTACATTTATTTATATTTGTGTTTTTTGTAATGAAAGTCAATATGTTGATTTTTTAAGTGATGAAAATGATGAACTCGTTTTATTTTGGCGTTAAAACTTGTTTAAATTATGATTTTTTGGTGATTCTTGATGTTAGAACTTGTTTGGATTATTACGTATATGATATAACTTAATATTATTGAACTTATTTTGTGATAAATATACAATAATCATACCCCGGTCCCACCACAGTCCGACCGGTCCGACCATTTAAATTAAAATAACGGTTCAGTGTCCGGTCCGGTTTTCAAAACATTGCGTGGAACCAATTCTTAAATATTAAATAGTTATAAATCTTTAAATACAACGATTACAAATATTTGTTTTATAATAAAAAGTTTGGAAAGAAAATGAAGCAGTGGCGTACTAGGAATTTTTTATGGGGGTGGAAATTTGATACTAATTGTTTGAGTATCGATATATAATATTTTTTTTCAATCCGGTTCGATTCGGTTCGGGTCGAAAGAAGTCGGGTCAAATCAAAAGGTGACAACAACTAAATTTGAGGGTCAAAATTAAAAAAATTCATTTCCCTCCACCTATTTTCAAAATTGAAAATTTTCAATTTACTTTCACTTAACTAACTTCTTTAATGTCTAATCCTAATTTTTATCTGTAAATACAAAACCAAATCTCTCTAATCACTTTCATCACTTTAAACTCTCTCTCAAACTCTCTCAATCAATTTAACACTACATCTTTTTTTAACAAATTTTCAATAATAATTTCTGAGTTTTTTCGTTATTTCTTTCATTTTTTTCTTTTCTTTTATTTTTTAATTTATTTTTATTTCTAAATATTTAAAACATCCTCTATGAATTTTACCATATATTTACCAAGGTAAATAATGTTTGGTAAATCACCATTTTGAGGTTCGAGTTCGGATTATTTGTCTCAAACTTTATAAAATAAATCTTTTATTTTGTTTCTTAAACTTCAAATGCATCCATATATTCTACATCTTTCTTAAGCCACTAATTAATCTACAAATAAGAAGTGAATGAAACCTAACCATGTTTCCAAACAAGATTATGTTGGAGGACTTGTGTTATGGTATAAAAATGTTGATGTTGTGAACCTTGATTTTACAACTAATTTTTACAACATTCCTCACTTCTCACTTGACAATTTAGCAAAAGTAGTTAGTTTATTTATGTATGTTCTTTCTTGTATTCATGACCATCAAAATCATCAACTATGTTGATGGTTATGTGCAATGGTGAAACACTTCAGGTTATAAAACTTTAATGTTTGACTATACAATATACATGACAATATAAATATATATATATATATATATATATATATATATATATATATTACTATCTTCTAACCATATTTAACCTAATCAATGGTTAAATATTATGTGTCTCATATAGGCTGTTAAATGGACATTAAGCTGAGTTTTTAAGACTGGACAGGGGTTGATGGCTAAATTTTACGATGGTCGATCGATAATTTAACATATAAAAGCAAAACAAAAAAAATTCGCAGGGGGAGCGGGCGTCACCCACCCTCAAAGGATGGATACGCCCCTGAAATTAAGTAAAAATTTTCATCATGTATGAGTTGATGGATCGAAATTCTTAAATATTAAATATTCACAAATCATATATAATGATTATAATTTAGTTATAAATATTGTTATTTAATCCGTGTGTAGCACGTAAGTATTAAAACCTAGTTTTAATCAAACCCATTGCATAGACCTTGATTGTTTCTTGAATGCTCGTGCATCAGAATATATATCAATATCCGCAACATATTTCTTAAAAAGAAACTAAACTTAATATTATTCGTAAAAGATGGTGTTAATTGTGAGGTTGCATAAAGAAAAAGAGAATCAAATTTAAATAAATCAAAATCTAACCTATTGGTCGGTAAAGTTTACAACTTAACAAATTTTTGGCAGATGTCTCAAGTTTTTTTTTACTAATTTTCACTAATTATTATTATTATTATTATTATTATTATTATTATTATTATTATTATTATTATTATTATTATTATTATTATTATTATTATTATCATTATTATTATTATTATTGATTTATTGTTGCTATTATTATTAAATTCACCCCAATTGTTATATTATAAAACCCAAATTAACCCACCACCTTTGTTAACCTATTCCCACGACCCATTTTCCGATATTCGCACAAACAAAAACCACTATAATCGGAGTGATTCGCACCATCGTCATCACGCCATCATATCGACCCCCTTGTAACTAGTTCCACACCACCATTGGACTGATCCCACACCACCATTATCATCAAGCAACCACAATCCCAACTATCTTGTTAACCAGGCTTATGCAAACAAATTAAATCCATCATAAATAACCTAGAAACCCTAGTTGACCCAATTGTAACATAGAAACCATAATTGTTGGTGTTGTTTGTAGCATGAAAGTTGTGGCATGAACAAGAAGGGTACACCGATGCCGACTATTTGTATCGGGATACAAAATCTACCTATTCTAATAATTGAGTAACACATCCACATGTCATCATTTTAACTGCTCCACATAGAATTTTGCTTAGGTGCCATGTTCTAATTAATTTGATGGAGAATTTTTAGACGGGTCATGGTATACTCCATATTCGAAATAACTCGATATGTTTAAATTAAAAATTCACAAATTATCATCAATTATCTCCTAACCCAATATGTTCAAATACAAAATTTACCAATTATCATGATCTATATATTAACCCGATATGTACCAAATATCATGAATTATCTCATAACCTGATATGTTCAAATAAAAAACTTATCAATTATTATGATTTATCATAACCCGATATGTTCAAATTAAAGTTTTACCAATTATCATTAATTATCTCATAACTCGATATGTTCAAATAAATTTTTTTTACAATTATCATGAAGTATCTCCTAACCCGATATGTTCTAATAAAAAATTACCAACTATTATAAATCATATCCTTTTTGTAACATATAAATTTTTATATGAATATATTTGTAAATATCCAAATCGATTTAATAAGAGATATGTTAAAAATAAATTTGATATGTAAATTGAGTTAAAACCTATAAAACTAAAATCCGTGTAGTACACGGGTACTAATCTAGTACTACATTATTACAAGAACAAAAAAACCAAACTTGAATCGATCGGTTACCTTTTTATCAATATTCGGTATATGTTAATTTTTCTACATCTTACCATGTATTAAAAAACTCAAAAGTCAATGATTTTTTAGTCTAGTGGTTAAGAGGAGGTGAGAGGCTTTGTCTCTTTTAAATGTCCTGGGTTCTAATCAAAACCTTGACATATTTAATGTAATTAATTATAAACTGCCGTTCAAAACAAAATTCAATAAAACAAAAATTGTATAGTTAAGTTTTCGGATTTTTGGATTTAACCACAAAACTAAATGGTTTTGTACATTTGCCACAAAAATGACAAAAACAAAACTCTTGTGTTTCGTACAATTGCCACAAAAGTGAGAAAAGTTTACGTTTTCTTTTTTTTTTTCGATTGTAATTTAGTATTTTTAAAATAGATTTCATACGTTGACTTAATATGTACAATTGTCTTAGATTTTCTTTTGCCAAAGCTTCGATATAGATTTTACTGAAAACGAAGTTGTATTTAGGGGCTGTTTGTTTACCTCTTAATGGTTCAGTTCAGTGCTTAACCATTCAGCATTCAGCATTCAGAGCGTTTGTTTCAGAAAAAAAGAGCCTCTGAATGGTCCAGTTGAGTGCTGAATGGTTAAGAGACTGAGAGATGTTGAATGGAACTAAATGGGACATATGCTAACTTTATACTCATATGAAGTTCTATCCTAACATCTCTCTCATTGATGAAACCTCTTAATGGTTCAGACCTCTTAACCATTCAGCACTTAATGATTCAGATTTTACCAAACAGCCCCTTAGTGTCTTAGTTTTTTTCGTATCATATGCTATAGTAAGAGTCCTTACCGTTCCGTGCAAAAAAATATCATTGCCATATTGGCAGTATTAGACTGTAACATGTAGTCTTAGAACGAGTTTTGATATTCACTTTTGGTTTTTTGATGAGCCTAGACGGTAACGTCCAATCTCAAGTTGTAGGGAGTGAGCTTTCAATTTCGGTATCGTGACAAAAAAAAATGGATTATGAGTGAACATTATTGTTGTCGGTATTGGTATTATCAAAACCTGTACTGATATTAGCTTTTATGGTTTCGATGAGCTAACTCGATCTTGTTGTGTGGCACTTGGGTGTTAGGAACAAGCGGTACACGGAAGCGAAAAAACACACACACACAAACGAATATCACGCAAAAGTTAGAGACACGAGAATTATAGTGATTCGGTCCTAATTAACCTACGTCCACTTTACAACTAAGGTTTATATTATTAGGTGATCTCTTGAGATATAATTACAATCATGGGTTCTACTTATAATGCTTATTAGTAAATAAGGCAACTTTTTGGTCTCCAAGCAATACCAAAATTAGTCATAACAATGTAGGGTCTGCCACCCTATTGTTTCAGACTTCCATATTGCAACAACCAATGGTCCCGGGTCCGACCCGACCAAAGCCTTCACAACCCATTAATCTCCCCGTTGAAGGCTTTATGCAGTTCATAAGCCCCATATCCAAGTGACCCAGATTCAGTAACTTTAGTATCTCCAGAATTCAAATCTTCCAAGCCTCAATCTCTATAGATTAGCTAAGACTTCATGATCATCTCTATAGTTGCCACCCCATTTCATTAATTACATGAAGGGGCAGTTGAAACTTTCCCGAGCTCCAACTCATTCTATATCTCAACCGGTCCGCACAATCCCCTAGCTCTAGAGATAACCCGAGAACCACTCTCCATATTTAGCAAGACTTCCATAGGAGAGATTTTCACAGTCGGAATAGCGGTCTTTAAAACCCGTCATTGTTTTGTAACCGTACCCTGAACACGTCACATGTTCTCATTCTCACCAAACCCCCGACTCGGTTTAGACCCTTGGACCCACTCAGCTTGAATCACCTTCGCACAAGGTTCACCTCTTGTAAATTGAACCTTCTTTTGCCCCTTAGATTTAGTGAGCCTAACTTTGTTTTGAGGAACGGTCATACTTCCCTCAACAGATACTTCCATCATGTATAATGATCCACGCATGTTTCCACGAACAATTACCAAATTACCTTTACTTACCTTCTATTTTCCTCCATCAAAATTTGACTTCCAGACCCTGTTTATCCAGTTGACCGACATAAATAAGTTTACTCTTTAAAGCCGGGATAACTCTGACGTCTTTCAAATTCCATGTGGTACCCAATGGAATTACTAAGTTCAAATCACCCATGCCCGTAACATCAAGGACCTCACCATTAGCTATTCGTACCTTTCCAAAGTTACCAGTTTTTTAAATTCCTCATCGTCTCCCCGCTGTGCGCAGCATGAAACGACGAACCGAAATCCATGACCTAAGAGTTTGTAGACTCTACACAGCAAACCAACGCATCATCTCCAGAATCTTCATCCGATTGAATATTATTCATTGAAGTTTCATCCTTTTTATTAGGACCATGAAACTCGTTTTTAACATGCCCTTTTTCACCATAGTTCCAGCACTTCACATTCGTTCGAGCTCTAGACGAACTCCTTCCACGACTCCCACTATTTCTGTTATTATCCCTTCCCCTGCCAACACTGAATATACCAGAAGATGATCCTCCACTAGAGTTTCTCCGGTGAACGTCTTCACCCAAAACACTATCGCGGATCCGATCAAACTTGAAATTTCCGGTCCCCGTAGTTTCAGTGACCGTTGTCACAAAACCAGACCAACTTTCAAGCAAAGAAGATAACAGAATCACAGCTTGAGTATCATCATCCAACTTCATGCTTACAGACGATAATCTAGACATATAATGATCATTATGGACTTGCTAGCATGTTTGTAAGATATGTTAGACGAATTTTGGTTATTTGAACATACGAATTCGACTTGGTTTGGAATACTTGCTAAATGTAGAAACTTTTTGACATGAAAATCGACTAGGATGCATGTGTTATGATTTTGGACGCACAAACGTGATTTGGGGTTGCATGTGAGTGATTGTAGACATGTGATGATTGGTAAACGTGCTTTGATCATGCGTTGACATTTATAGGTACAAGTTGAATTGAAAGTGAGTACTTGAAATTGGTTAATTGAAGTCTAGGTTGTATATGCAAGATGAACTAGAATGTATGATGAAAGGGTTATTATGCTAGTTGTACAAAACATGTGAACATTATGTATTGCTTAGAAATGACCACACATGCTAGTATGCTTCATGTAGGAACCGCAAAGTGTTAGTATGCGTTGTTGACTTGTGTAGTATGCTATGGTATTTGTGTAATAGTTGACATGCTTAGGATGTTGGAATATGCAAGTATACTTTACAGATCCGACCTTCCTATAAAGGAAACTTTTGTGGAATTTGAAATCCAATTTGTTGGTTGTGTGACGTGTAGTGTGGTATGCGAATGTAATATAGTTAAATACATCATTTGTAGCGTGTTTACAATTAATAAATCACCAACGGGTCGTGGTTCAACTCGGGTCAACTAAAAGTCAAACTTGGACCAAAAGTCAACTAAAAGTCAAACTTGGACAAAAAGGCAAACTTGGTCGAACTTGGACAAAAAGTCAAACTTGGTCAAACTTTGACAAAATGTCAAACGTGGTCAAAAAGTCAAACTATTCCAAACTCGCACAATCTGTATGACCATTTGGATGCATAGGGTACTATGACCCTACATGAACACACATTAATAGACCTACTGTTATTTAGGTTGTTGTATTACTGTGTGCTTTTAGAAACTGAATTGCTGCGCAACCTAAGGTGAGTTCACTAAACCGCACTTTTACTATTCTACCCTTTTATGGGCTGAACACGGACGATTACTTTTACGGATTTACAAATTTTGTATGTCGCATGTGTGACACCCCGCCCGGCGGCGGAAAACACCGGGCGCGTCAAGTGAATTGGATATCCATAGTTCAAAGCACATGGCACACTAAAAACATATTTTAATATCATTAAAGCAATAATTGTTGTGACATAAATGAAGCAATAAACAGTCTTAAAAACCGAAGTAAAAGCCGACAATCTAAAATGCCTAATTCCCATTTTTATTCTAGGTCCAAAAGCATCCTAAATGTCTCGAAGCTTAAACGTCTCAAAACACCACCTGAAATATGTAAAAATAAAGTTAGCTATTTAAAGCTAGTGAGTAAACCACAGTTGATAAATAATAGTATAGAAAATCCGAGATCATCATAATATGCTGCGCAATCTTACATGCATAGCTATTTCATCATATTACTCAACCTTTGACCATAGAACACATGAACATATTGAACACACATTGAACACCATCATTGTATAGCAACTTGTAATCATTTGTCATGAGTAACCAACTCATGGTGCAATTAGTGATAACTGTCATTTAACCGTCTCGAAAGTAAGTTATCAAAAATTGTTTTAGCATTGAAGGGGCGTAGTAATATAGCAACAAGTATCACAGCATAGTAACTAGTAACCATTGAATAGAATCGCCGGGTTTAAATCACCTATCAGGCCATTAGTGTAGGTGGGTTTGTCAGACCATTAGCGCTAACATTGTACCGGTGGAAATTACAAGTAATATACTACTTTAAACTACCACATAAGATTGCATCAAGCCGCGAACTAGATTAACATATTTAATGATCTCATTTGAAAATAGAAACAAAGAAACGAAAACGAAAGCATTGTATAGCAAATGAACATATTTCAGCCCCAAAACGTAATAGTAAAAAGGGGAGTGAATTTACTCACCTTGAAATGCAATAGATGACCGAACTAGAAACGCAGTTATAACGAACCGAGGGTTCCCCAAATATTAGTATCACCTAATTAGTTGGGAAAAACCCATACTTAGAAACGAAACAATAATATAGTAACAAGAATCAAAACAAGATAATCTAGGGTTTCGGATTTGGGATTTTAGGGTTTTAAATTACAAATTGGAAATTAGGGATTTGAAATATAAATTAGGATTTTATACGAAACGATATATATTTTATAAGAATTCATGTTTGGTTTTCTTTCTAAAATATTCGTAACATTATAAATTGGTGTATATATATGAAACTCATGTTTATTTAGATTTAGAAATATATATTTAACTTATTATATGTTATTTAAGTTATTAGAAATTTTAGATTAATGTTTAAGGTGATTTAAAATGTAAAAACATAAAAGAATAGTAAAAACAGGCAGTGGGATTCGAACCCGTGACCTAACTAATACGCAGCCAGCGTTCCAACCACTGCACCGGATTCGATTTTTGTTAATTATCTTGGTTTTTAATATTTTTAACTTTTACAAATCAAGAACACCCATTTCAATTACAAGCCCTAACATCAAGATTCATCCAATTCGATTCAATCTGTTGCTAATAATCAAATCGATCATAGGGCTTTTAATCCCCATGATCTCACAAACATTTTGATATATATAACTTACTTGGTTTGGGACGAAAATAGATGAAGAACAATGGTGAAAAGATGCGACTGGTTTGTTTAATTTACGCGGATCTGGAATGATATCAGATAAAATAGATTGATTAGGGAGTTGTAAATGGTAGAGAGGATGAGAATGAATACAAAAATTACCCGAATTGATGCTCGGAAAGTAGAAACCACCAAGTCGCCGGAGTTGAGACCTTGATCGACTGGTTTGGGTATTGCAGAGACAAGAAGAGAATGATTTGTTGCTATAGAAACGTTAGTCGATGTAAACGGAGTATTAGGGAATTAATCAATCGTTGATTACGGGCTGTAATTACGGAATTGGAAATTTCGGTTTGAAATCACAAAACTAAACCGCGCCTAAAAGCTGTGAAAACGCGTTATAAACATCAATACGAGTTCGAAAGTAGATTAAGGAAAGTTTTGGGATAATTTCGGTTGATTTTGGAAGGTTAAAACGCGTTAAAGTCGCGTCGCCGGTGGTCGGAAAAGCCACCGGAAATACGGGAACCAAAAGCAAATGTGCGGCTGCTTTTTTTTGTTGTTTTGCAAAGTTACGATTTTGGTCCTTCTAGTTTTGTTATTATTTCTAAGATAGTATAAATTTTAATATAAGTTTGAAAGTTGACAGTTTTGACCCAAAGTTAAATAAGTATATATTTAACTAGTTAACTTAACCAAATAAATTTGTAATGTTTATGTAAATGACGTTTTTATATCACTAGCTTGTTTATGAAGTTAAGTGACTATTTCAAAACTTAGAAACGTTTTTGTTTAACAATTTTGAATAGATTTCTTTTATGAACTATATATATATATATATATATTTTGATATTTATTATTGCAACATAGTAATTATTTAGTTCACGAAGTTATTTCGCGACATAAGTACGGTCGATTACGAAGAGAATAACGTACAAATTCGATACATTTATTCATAATAATAATGACGAGCGTTACATCTTTTGAAATAAATGCGAATACAATTAAAACTAGAAAATCTCGGGTTCGAGTCGGACGTTCAGATTCGGGTTCGGGGCAGATGTCACAGTCTCCCCTCCTTATAGAAATTTCGTCCCGAAATTTGCTCAAACCGAAGCAGAAGCAGATGAAGTAAAAAGATGCGGAGATTAAGCTTCCGTTTGGTACTTCACGTTCTCAAGTAAGCTTAGGTATACGTTTTCGATCTAGAACGAACATTTATTATTGGTATCCGACTACGCTTGAGCGGCTCAACTTTACGATCCATAATTTCTCATAGCCATTGAATAGATTTTATCAAGAGGCACAAATAGATTTTTATAAGATTAACATTTCTTCAAATTTGAGATACGGGAAATAGATTATTTATTTATTTGTTTATTTAATTTGCATATATTATCATATATATATTAAGCTTGCGATATCGATGCACATACGGAACGAGTCATCTTTTTCTTCGACTTGACATCAACACGAGCCAAACACACGTCATAACACTCACGCATATATTTTGAGTTAAACGTAAGACAAGAGTTTCAAACGTCGAAGTTACCAAGAGTCATAGGAATGAGATAAACATGAAGAAATCGTGACCTTGAAATTTAAGTTCGCACCATACATATAAAAATTAATAGAAAACTCTTTTTCGTTCGTTACATAAAGATTATCAATTCTAACATGGATAATAGCAAAAGATGAAACAAATTCTAATGAAACAAAACTCTTATCAGCATCCGAATCAAGTAAAACTGGAACGTAACGATTATTACTGAGGATCGTTCACCAAGTCATTGTTTGCTTGAGCTTGATTAGCGTTGATATAGAAAGTTCTAGCACGACCAGTTTGATTTGCATTAGCATTGGTATTCACGTTGACATTGATGGGCTGAGGACAATTGTTGCGGAAATGAGTTGGGTCGCCACAATTGAAACAAGCAGGACCTTGATTACCCCGGTTATTATTATTCCAACAATCTTTAGCCAGATGTCCATAACGTTGACAGACTAAACATTTAAGACATGGAGTTTGAGGCGTATGATGGAAAGAACATTGGTTGCACTTGGGCAAGAACCCCGTATAAGGCTTACGGTTATCATTACTTCTTTGCGGTGCCATAGGAGGATTAGGAGCGGTTATTGCATAATTAGTGGCATTGTTCTTACGCTTCTTAGAATTGGATGAGGATTCGGGCTTAAAACCCTTATAAGAATCATCCTCGGATTGTTTAGAATCGTCACTAGAAGAACCTTTGGGCTTTTTGTTACCCTTTCGAGTCAACGTACCAGCCCGCACATGATTTTCGGTAAGACGACCCGCCAAAGTCATTGCCTCACCCACGGTATCGGGCTTACTACCCCAAACAGCATCTTGGATGGTCATGGGTAAGCCCCCGATATATTGCTCAATACCACGGGATTCGGGAGTAACCATATTAGGGCACAGAGTACTAAGCTGGGAAAAACGATCATTGTAAGCCACATTCTCACCACTATCTTGTTTAAGATCCCAGAATTCACCCTCGAGCTTACGAATTTCACTAGGAGGGCAATACTTGTCAGTCATGGCGGTTTTGAATTCATCCCAAGTCATTTCTGAGATTTCATCTTCACCGCGTCTACGTTTCTCATCATTCCACCACGTCAGAGCACCCTTTTGTAGGACACTCGTGGCATAGCGGACTTTGAAGTTTTCGGGGCAATCACAATTAACGAAGGTACTCTCCATACTTTCGTACCATTGGAGAAGACCAGTAGCCCCTTCAGTACCGAAGAATTTGGTGGGACCACAAGAGTTGAAGTACTTAAGAGTACAATGGGGAGCCTTAGGTTCTTTGTTTTCATTAGCAGCATTAAGTTGTTTCACCAATTCAGGCAAAAGGTTAGCCATTTGGGTCGCAATTGTGTTAGCAAGTCGTTCGTGTCTCGTTGACATTCTACAAGATAAGATAGAAAATAACTTTTCGTGAGACATAAGAAATTTTGGATATTATAAGTGTAACAAAATTTTGATTTAATGGAATAGTAATAGTACTTAGAACATCATTGAATCCTTTGAAACATACCATAGAAACCACTTAGAAACTTTTAAGAATATTAATAGATGAATTTGGAATAACATTTGAATTAGTAAAGAAATTCACAAAAATAATTATAAATCGTTGTTAGAAAATCATAGAATCATTTAAGAAAATAAAACTTTAAAGGCTTAGGAATGTGTCTGGGTTTTGGAAACTTTAGACTTATCAAAGTGCTAAGTTCGTTTTTCAACGTATTCGAGAAGGCGTGCTTTAGCCTATAGGTTCACACTCATCTCGAACATCCCCAGGTAAGCATACAGGTCTCTTAAAGAGATTTATACGAAATGCTTGCCTTAGACAGGATGTCCGTGATACAGGCGTTCCCCCTTCCAGATTGCACACGTTCTCACGTTTCAAACTCACTTAAGACGATGACGAGATTCCACAAAGAGAAGATCCTAATCACACAGAAGAGTCTCTTGCAGTTCCTTCGCGAAATCGGATGAGAAATGAGATAAAGAAAAGCATAGAAAGGTTCGTAGGAGAAAACAAATAAGACTAAAAGAACTTCTAAGTACAAGTATATTGAACTAAGGACACTTAGGTTATAGTCTAGGTCGGTGTGTTTCTAATACCCTATCCTAGTTCCCTATAACCATGGCTCTGATACCAAACTGTGACACCCCGCCCGGCGGCGGAAAACACCGGGCGCGTCAAGTGAATTGGATATCCATAGTTCAAAGCACATGGCACACTAAAAACATATTTTAATATCATTAAAGCAATAATTGTTGTGACATAAATGAAGCAATAAACAGTCTTAAAAACCGAAGTAAAAGCCGACAATCTAAAATGCCTAATTCCCATTTTTATTCTAGGTCCAAAAGCATCCTAAATGTCTCGAAGCTTAAACGTCTCAAAACACCACCTGAAATATGTAAAAATAAAGTTAGCTATTTAAAGCTAGTGAGTAAACCACAGTTGATAAATAATAGTATAGAAAATCCGAGATCATCATAATATGCTGCGCAATCTTACATGCATAGCTATTTCATCATATTACTCAACCTTTGACCATAGAACACATGAACATATTGAACACACATTGAACACCATCATTGTATAGCAACTTGTAATCATTTGTCATGAGTAACCAACTCATGGTGCAATTAGTGATAACTGTCATTTAACCGTCTCGAAAGTAAGTTATCAAAAATTGTTTTAGCATTGAAGGGGCGTAGTAATATAGCAACAAGTATCACAGCATAGTAACTAGTAACCATTGAATAGAATCGCCGGGTTTAAATCACCTATCAGGCCATTAGTGTAGGTGGGTTTGTCAGACCATTAGCGCTAACATTGTACCGGTGGAAATTACAAGTAATATACTACTTTAAACTACCACATAAGATTGCATCAAGCCGCGAACTAGATTAACATATTTAATGATCTCATTTGAAAATAGAAACAAAGAAACGAAAACGAAAGCATTGTATAGCAAATGAACATATTTCAGCCCCAAAACGTAATAGTAAAAAGGGGAGTGAATTTACTCACCTTGAAATGCAATAGATGACCGAACTAGAAACGCAGTTATAACGAACCGAGGGTTCCCCAAATATTAGTATCACCTAATTAGTTGGGAAAAACCCATACTTAGAAACGAAACAATAATATAGTAACAAGAATCAAAACAAGATAATCTAGGGTTTCGGATTTGGGATTTTAGGGTTTTAAATTACAAATTGGAAATTAGGGATTTGAAATATAAATTAGGATTTTATACGAAACGATATATATTTTATAAGAATTCATGTTTGGTTTTCTTTCTAAAATATTCGTAACATTATAAATTGGTGTATATATATGAAACTCATGTTTATTTAGATTTAGAAATATATATTTAACTTATTATATGTTATTTAAGTTATTAGAAATTTTAGATTAATGTTTAAGGTGATTTAAAATGTAAAAACATAAAAGAATAGTAAAAACAGGCAGTGGGATTCGAACCCGTGACCTAACTAATACGCAGCCAGCGTTCCAACCACTGCACCAGATTCGATTTTTGTTAATTATCTTGGTTTTTAATATTTTTAACTTTTACAAATCAAGAACACCCATTTCAATTACAAGCCCTAACATCAAGATTCATCCAATTCGATTCAATCTGTTGCTAATAATCAAATCGATCATAGGGCTTTTAATCCCCATGATCTCACAAACATTTTGATATATATAACTTACTTGGTTTGGGACGAAAATAGATGAAGAACAATGGTGAAAAGATGCGACTGGTTTGTTTAATTTACGCGGATCTGGAATGATATCAGATAAAATAGATTGATTAGGGAGTTGTAAATGGTAGAGAGGATGAGAATGAATACAAAAATTACCCGAATTGATGCTCGGAAAGTAGAAACCACCAAGTCGCCGGAGTTGAGACCTTGATCGACTGGTTTGGGTATTGCAGAGACAAGAAGAGAATGATTTGTTGCTATAGAAACGTTAGTCGATGTAAACGGAGTATTAGGGAATTAATCAATCGTTGATTACGGGCTGTAATTACGGAATTGGAAATTTCGGTTTGAAATCACAAAACTAAACCGCGCCTAAAAGCTGTGAAAACGCGTTATAAACATCAATACGAGTTCGAAAGTAGATTAAGGAAAGTTTTGGGATAATTTCGGTTGATTTTGGAAGGTTAAAACGCGTTAAAGTCGCGTCGCCGGTGGTCGGAAAAGCCACCGGAAATACGGGAACCAAAAGCAAATGTGCGGCTGCTTTTTTTTGTTGTTTTGCAAAGTTACGATTTTGGTCCTTCTAGTTTTGTTATTATTTCTAAGATAGTATAAATTTTAATATAAGTTTGAAAGTTGACAGTTTTGACCCAAAGTTAAATAAGTATATATTTAACTAGTTAACTTAACCAAATAAATTTGTAATGTTTATGTAAATGACGTTTTTATATCACTAGCTTGTTTATGAAGTTAAGTGACTATTTCAAAACTTAGAAACGTTTTTGTTTAACAATTTTGAATAGATTTCTTTTATGAACTATATATATATATATATATATATATTTTGATATTTATTATTGCAACATAGTAATTATTTAGTTCACGAAGTTATTTCGCGACATAAGTACGGTCGATTACGAAGAGAATAACGTACAAATTCGATACATTTATTCATAATAATAATGACGAGCGTTACATCTTTTGAAATAAATGCGAATACAATTAAAACTAGAAAATCTCGGGTTCGAGTCGGACGTTCAGATTCGGGTTCGGGGCAGATGTCACAGCATGTCTGGATAGAGCAACTTTTATTTTGTTCATGAAAGACCCCATGGATACCTAGTTGACCGTTAGTATTTGTGAAATAGCGGGGAAATTTTGAGTAGTACTACTGGGTTTGACAAACCCCACCCGGGCTAGTCGCGCTAGCACGACAGAAGGACCTGTCGAACGGGTGTTGAATGACCTAACATACTTACAGTGCATCCTGCTGGGATGTACGAACGGGCAAAATGCACTTAATGTGTACATACGTCAGCTTCGGTCAGATACATACGCCTCTAGGACATGTGCTGTAGACTAGCTACCTACAATGACATAATTTATATTTCTGCTTGCAACTGAACTTACTGGATTCTATACTTACTATGTGAACTCACCAACCGTCGTGTTGACACTTGTTAGCCTTTCACTTTTACAGGTCATTGGGGTACCACGCACCTAGGACATGGCATGGAGTCACGGCTATTCATTTAAACACTTTCTTGCATTAAAAATCATGTTTTGAGTTTAATGACTATTTAGACTGTGTATCTCGTGTTGGGCGCGTGTTCTGCGCATTTAGTTTACATTTAATATTTTGACATTACATTTCGATTACGCTTCCGCAAACTTTTAAACGTTAACTCTGTATTAAAATTTTCTCATTTAATGAGACACGTATGTTTTAAATTCATATAGTGTCGTTTGGTGTAACTAATGACTGAGATCCTGGTTTGTCACACACTTAACGGTAAAACTCCGTTAGTGGATTTTGGGGGTGTGACAACTCTCCTCATGGGTCGTACTGATTTATAGGGCTCGTATTAGATTGAATATAGGTCGTATTGATCCAGCATAAGACTCGTATTGATTAAATATGACTCGTATTGATCTAAGATCTAATTTTTTCTATAAGTCCCTGACATATTCACCACCATAAAAGTCGCCACTATATTGATTGTCGTAATTGATGTTGTACAAAAAATAACTATCACCTTTATTTTCACCATTACAGATATAATTACCATCCCAGATTAGATTTTTTTAGTAAAACGTTTGATAAATCTCGATAATATAAATGTATTAACAAATGAATTCGTTTTAAATATTGAATTCGATCGATCGAACGATCATTTCTATTTAAATTTTAACAAAATATTACATCGTGTCAAATAAGTATTAAGTTTTTCACAATGTCATATGTTCGAATGATTTTTTTACAACTGAGTAAATATAACTCATATTGTACTTAATATATATGTCATATTGTCAGGTAATACGACCCATATTAAATCTAATACGAGTCATATTGTCAGGTAATGCGACACATATCAAATCTAATACGAGTCGTATTACTGTCTGACCTGCAACCTATGCAAGATTCAGCTTTTTTGTCTGACAATAAAACAATACGACCCATATCACCTAATACGAGTCGTATTAAGAATGTGTGGCTAACCTTTCAGGTGTCCGGTTAGAATCGCCCAAAACTAATTTAGTAAAATTAAATTGGAGACATTTTAGTAACTTAAAACTATATAAAACTAAAAAAACATAAGAAATGAATAATATGAGTTGACCGTTCTCCCTGTTTGATGTGATACTTAGCCATGTTCTCGCACCAAACGCTTCGCGCGTATAATTGGATGATAATTTATTTTTATTAATATTGCTAAGAAGTCTTCCATAGTTCCATGATAAAAAATTTGTAAATAGAAAAAGTCAATATATGTGTACACTAATTGTATTATATTAACAGCCTAACAAAATATATGCAATACAACTATACAAGTCATACTTATGCATAAGACAATTGAGATTTGAGTTTGTCGTGTATCCATTATTTTATTAGCATCATTGAATATTCTGCGTTTGATTGTATCCATTCCATTGAAATTTGATACTTTCTATACGATAATATTTCTATACGATAATAGTCTTACCTTTTATGTTTTGACTCGAGTTAGTATTCAAAAATAGGTTAAACTAGGTTTCTATGTTGGACCGCGCGTTGCGGCGGCCGAGTCTCGCGTATTTGACTTCGTCACACGCGTTGATAAAAAAATTCCATGTATCACACGTTAGGTGCAAAGTCATAATGCGTAACATATTAAAAGAAGAGTATATAAAAAACGTAAATGCCAAAATTAAAATAAGTTAAAACCAGATGGTTAATGCCAGAATTGTCAAAGAAGAATAGCAGGGTCAAATTCGTAAACACGTAAAAGAAAAATTAATATCTCGTAAATTACGGTGTAAAGTCGCATATTAAAATACGGAGAAATATCCAAACTTAGATGTCAAAGCTGGGAAGCAAAGTCATGAACATGTCAAAGTAGAGTAAAGGTTCAAAGTTGTAAAGTGACAAGCCAAAGTCGATAGTCAAAAACGTATATATGTCAAAGTCAGGTGTCAAAACCGTAAATATATAAAAGTTAGGAGGTCAAAACTATAAATACGTAAAAGTTTAAAATAAAAAAAACGTTGGTGAATCAGTCGGTGACACGTATTGGTGTCACCGACCTTCACATTTAGAGTTATATAGAATTTGTTTTTCTTTTTGGAAAACAAGCAAAATCAAATGATCTATTACTTTGGCATTCAATTAGGTCATCTAGATAAATGTTAAAAAATTATAAAAAATATTTTAATAAATTTTAAAAATATTAATTTTTTTTATTACAACTAAAATCATAAAAACTATGAAAGTATTTATGTGAAAATAAATCATAGTTATGTCTTTGTTTATATTTCAGCTCCTTATACACTAAAAGTATTATTTTATAATATGATTTAAAACACATTATTGTTCTTCAATTTCAATAGACACTATTTGAAAACACTATTTGAAAACACATAATTTAGTTTCACCTTGTCCTTACCCATGATATATCTATAAAATCAAAACCACTAAACTTAAACCCTTAAAATTAAACTTCAACATTAACAATCAACATTCAACATTAACAACTCCTAAAACAACGAAAATTGAACCTCGTATTCCCCTAAAATACATCAGCATTTAACAACTAAACTTAAATCCCTAATTCTCGTAAACCCTAAATTCAACAATTAACAATCAACATTCAACATTCAACATTCAACATTCAACAATCAACACTTTTACAAATTACAATCAATAACTAAATTAAACCCTAAAATCCTAAATATTTGAGATAAATTGTAAAACTAACCTTGTAGATAATTAGAGACGAGGGCAGCGAAGGCGTAGGTTGTAGTGGTCAGCAGAGCAAGGCGAGCAGCGCTCAGTAGCAGAGTTGCTTGGTTGCAGTCTTGTAAAGCAGAGGAGAGGAAGAACCGAAGAAATGGAGCTGAAGAAGCAGCAAGGATGCGGTATGTTGTATTCCACCAAGAGGAGACAATTGTGTTCTGTGTTTGTCGACAACTCAAAAACTGGAGTAATGGGTTTGTAGGTTTGGGTTTAATTTTAGTTTAATTTGGGATGAGCTTAAACATTAGGAGTAATGGGTTTGGGTAATTGGATAATAAACCAATGGGGCCGAATTTTAAAAATGGGAGGGCCCATACCCAATTTTATATAATAAAATCAACTAAAACCGACAAATCGCTAATTCTAACAAAAAAATGGGAGGGTAGTACCCTCCCCCTTCTCTACATGGTTGCGCCCCTAAGGTTCGGTCTCGAGCCTCTAGATTCTTCTATATATCAGATTGCTTTACTAGAGTTAAAACAGACTTCACAACTTCATCCCTTTCATGAGAACTCTTCTCTCTGCAATCTCACACATACAACTAGTGTCTACACTCAACTCAAAGAAACCATAACACGCTAATATCCATTTCATACTTGAAGAATCATAATATCTTCACCACACTAGTTCATAATATCAAACTATGGACCCTAGCATCATCACTATCATCCTTGCCATATTCTTGTTGTAGCAAAAAGTGGCGCCTACTATGGGGTTACGCTACTTAGAACATATTTCTGGTAGTTTTAGCCCGCGTTCCTAAGTTAACTCTTTTTATGGTCCAGGAAGACGGTAATACCTAAGTTATCTATTTATTCCGTCTTAAATAAAGTAATCGAATTAATACGAGTAATATCTAAGTGTTCATATTTAAATTAATCCCAAAAACATATAAATTGTAAATTATAAAAGAGATTTTATAAGTATTCCCCAATTAATTGCCATTAAGTATAAAATAACCATTCAACGTCAAAACGACGCAAAGATATAAAAACGTCAATTATACAAACGATACGAGATAACGTGGTTAAGTTAGTTATTTAAAATAAAAGATTAATTAACTTTGTGCCAAAACCGTCAACTTTTAAATTTATAATAAAGTTTATACTATCTAAGAAATATTAATATAAAGAAAGGACCATTTTGTAAATAATGAAAGTTGTTTACCTAGCCCCGTCCCCTTTTATTATATTCCCGTTTTTCCGGCGAGACTCACCGGTGCAATTCCAACAAAGCTTCCAACTCCGGCGAAGTCCAAAAAAACGCTTTTTTTAAACCATTTTAAACCAAATTGAACCCGTATAAAACGTCCCTAGTCAAGTTTCGAACTCATTGAGACCTTCTAATTGTTGTAAAATCAATCTAATTCGCGTCCTAATCGATTTCAAAACCGTTAACACTAAACCCATTTAATCAATTGGCGAAATTGATGGGAAATTAATCTAATCGAATGCACGAAATCATTCCAGTGGTAAGTTCGAGTGCATTTACGCCTTCAATTCGAGTTTAATTATTTAGTTTTTATTAAAAAAAACCTCGTTTTAGAGAAAAAAACATAATCTCTTATAACTTTGTTTACTTCCATAATCAATACACTTGGTTTACCTAAAAGCTTTTGTTATATGAACTCAAACGTTTTAAAAATCAAAACCAATAGGAACAGAGTAATCTATAAATTGGAGCTATAAATTGGATTATCCATAGCATCAAATCTTCATGAAACTGGTTTTTCTAAAAATCCTAATAAACTAGATTATTTATGTACACCATCATCCAATGCTTATAAACTTGGCAATACCATGAACAATTGACATCTACATCTCACACATATGAAGTTGGTTTTCAAAAACTTATGTTGTTACAATTTTGGTACTCGAACTTGACTATTTGTATCCATGAACAAAACTATTATTATGGGTAATAACTACCTAATAAACTCAATTCTCTCAAATCATCAATTTGTGTATCATCTTAAACTATACTTCACAAGAATTAAATGCTATCGAATATAATTTCAGAACCTATGTGTATTATTATCTTCACTTAGAAATTTTTATGTACATTTGACTAGCACGTGATCGAATGAAATGCGTGGTCCATGCATAAACTAAAGTAATTACGGGTGCACACGGAATTATGAAAGTTGGTGCATGGAAACCATAGCAAATTTTGTCATGTGTTTGAGGGCAATACGACAAATGAGGTATGACAAGAGCATGGTGGATGCGCCGCTGGTACTTCCTATATATATAAATGCTATTGTCATACTGTCAAATGAAGTGTTGTTTCGATCTGTGAATTTTCATGTTGTTCTAAGTATCCTATTCATATAGTAAAATCTATCGTACATCATCGAGTAAGATAAACTATATATGTTCTAAGTTGATCTAAAATAACAAACCTATTACCATTTGAACCTATGTAGAAATCAGAAATCAATTCTTATCATATAGAAATTAAAACTTATCAATTGTTTTTCACATATTACCATTTTTCATCATCATCATCATCCGGTGCTTAAGTTGGTGTAATCTAATTCAACTCCTCGAGACTAGCGTATTCTTGTTCAAATTAGAAGAGCTAAATAACGTAAGTACATTTATAATGGAAAGCTAAATTATCGCATCTTTTTGTTTCATCTCCTATTTCGGTTTAAGCAAATTTTGGGTCGAGATTTCTATAAGGAGGGGAGAGTGTGACATCTGCCCTAAACTCGAACCCGAATCCGCTTACCGTTTATTGGCTTCGTATTTAATTCATTAAAACGTAACGTTCATAAATGAACAATAAATGAACATGTCGGATTTCATATTTTTCCATCTTAAATAAAGTCATTGAATTAATAAGAGTAATATCTAAGTGTTCATATTTAAATTAATCCCAAAAATAAATAAATATAAATTATAAAAGAGATTTTATAATTATTCTCCAATTAATTGTCATTAATTAATTGTCATTAAGTATAAAATAACCATTCAACGTCAAAACGAATCAAAGATATAAAAACGTCAATTATACTAACGATACGAGATAACGTGGTTAAGTTAGTTAGTTAAAATAAAAGATTAATTAACTTTGTGTCAAAACCGTCAACTTTCAAACTTATAATAAAGTAAAGGACCATTTTGTAAATAATGAAAGTTGTTTATCCATCCGCGTCCCCCTTTTTTTTATTTCTGTTTTTCCGGCGAGACTCACCGGTGCAATTCCGGCAAAGTTTCCAACTCCGGCGAAGTCCAAAAAAATGTGTTTTTAACCATTGTAAACCAAATTGAACCCGTATAAAATGTCCCTAGTCAAGTTTCGAACTGTTTGAGACCTTCTAATTGCTGTAAAATCAATCTAATTCATGTCCCTATCAATTTTAAAACCATTAACACTAAACCCATTTAATCAATTGGCAAAATTGATGAGAAATTAATCTAATCGAATGCACGAAATCATTCCAGTGGTAAGTTCGAGTGTATCTACTCCTTCAATTCGAGTTTAATTGCTGTCAATATTTATCTGTGTTGTGTCCTAATGTCAAAGCATGTTTGAGGAAAGTTATGGATGGACACTTCACTACCGCGGTTAAGGTATTATGCTCATCTAAGGTTGCACCTTTTGGTAAAGAATACTTTGAAGGCATTAGTGGCTAAACACCCCAAGGTGCCCCCTCCGACATTGCCAGAGGCCTTGCTTTCAGAGCCCTCTCTTGTTACAGATGCTGACAATGTATCCGGGTGCATTAAATCATTCCCCAAAGGGACTTCTTGTGGTCGGGATGGTTTGAGAGTTCAACACCTTCTAGATGCTTTTTGTAGAGAGGGCTCTGCTATAGCTGATGGGTTGCTCAAGGCCATTACTAGCATGATAAATTTATGTTTGAAAGGAATGTGCCCTAAGGTTTTAGCAGAGTTCGTTGCATCCGCCCCGCTCACGCCATTGTTAAAACCAGATAATGGGATCATGCCGATTGCAGTAGGTGCGATTTGGAGAAGGCTAGTTTCTAAGGTGGCTATGAGGGGTGTGATCGACGGGCGATTGACCGACAATAATTGTGTTGAAATATATAATTTTCTGCCATAAAGTAGTCTTAACTGGTTCATATTTATAGCTTAAATATTTTCAAATATCATAAATAAAAAATGATGAATCTAATGTTTTTATATTACTAGCCACTTTAAACAAAATAAATTTTAATTTTATTGAAATTCTAGTGGTTTATATATTGAAGTATATAAAGTAAAAACATAATTACTAGTTTCAATATTTTAATGCAGATCTCAACATGGAGAAAACGCATGAAGTAATAATTTGTTGGCATGTGCTTTGAAATAAGTATCAGAGTTGGACTACAAATCTATACTATATATAAAGGAGATTAGATAGGCATTTTAAGATACCAAAAAAATAAAAACATTGCACAACTTTTATTGCATGGTGTACACAAAAAAATGAGGGTAGTTTAGTCCTTAAACACTATTTTCATTTTAACCCTTACCATTAGTTACACTATAATCTCTAACTTTTGAAAACAAATTAGTAAAATTGCAACTTACACCCTTAAATAATTTCATTAAGTCCCTTGTACCATAATATATGTATTTTCTTTTAATTTTTTCGCTATATCTTTTAAACAATTAGGTTTCAAATAATTTTGAAAGTGGTAGTCCAATCTGCGCAATTTTATAAACATTTCGGTGTAAAAATTTTATAAAATCGACATGGTATATTTTGATGTACAAATACTTAATGCTTGAATGTACAACTAGATATGCATAACCTAACTATGTCATGCAAATCCTAAACTTGGTCTAAATACAATGTACTAACAAAACTGAAAAGGTAACATTACAAACTGAAAGCTAGCTTAATTAATTAGAGCAGATAACAAGTATTATAACACAAGCACCCATCCGAAGCTAAACAAGAGCTTTATTTTTTTGTCGTATTCACCTAAATATCCATCATTTTCAGGTAACCATCTTTTCTGTTAATCTTTATTTTTCGTTATAGCTAGAGAGAAAACCCTATCTTCACCCCAATCAAGCATCTCCTCTTCCTTTCACCATTGTCAACAAGCTGGTCGTCAAACGTGAGATTCACCATGGAAGATGCAACCACATTTGATCAATCTTCATCAAATCGAAGCCATACCTTCATCTTTGATCGATTCCCTTTTTCTTCTCTTTCAGATTCCCTCTTTTGATTTAATCGATTACTATATTAGATTTATGTATTGGAAGTAACGTTTCTTTGATTGTTTTCAAAGAACAAAGTACAAAAATGCAGGTAAACATTTTGACTGCTGTTGATTTTGGTTAATGGGCTTTATTTTCTCAAGATTGTTTATTTTTAATTTGGCTTCTGATCAGTATATGAAAATAAGATTTTTGTTGCTACTATGGGAGCAGTAGACAGGTAAGCAAGAGGCTACTGCAAATCATTTGCATGTTTATTTAGACCTAGCTGTATATCGGTTATCGTCTATGCTTTTATTCATTGAATCGTTACTTGTGTTGCAGTGTTATTAAGTTCTCAGATACATGAACCTTTAAAGCTGTGGGCGAAGTGGGTATGTCTTAGTTTGAAATTTTGCTAGAACCATACTAATTTATGACATATTTGTAATTTATATTTTATTAATAGTATTAATTATATAAATGAGAAACATACTATTTTCTCTACATACATGTCAATGACTATTTAATAATTATGGATAATGGATTATGGAGTTTGTATATGTATAACTTTTGTGGATGTTATAGGGCAACTCAACTACACACTCATCATTAACTTTGGTACGACTCTACTTGACTGTGCGACTCAATTATAGATTCACTCGATTGGTGCTAAAGAAACTAAGTTGCTTTATGGAGAGCTAAAGACGTATTTCAAATTAAATAAAGATTTTATGAAAAAACAAATCCCATGCTTCATTTTATTGGCATTCTTAGTTTCTTACAAAGCATTCGTCCCTTTTGAAGATATAATTAGTGATATAATCTACATCAAAACTCTCATATATGATTTGATTTAATAACTCTTATATTGTTTATCTGTGCATCAAAGAACTTATTATGGGACCCTTGTACAATGCTTCTACAATTACTTTGTCTTCTTTAGTATACTGGAGAAAATCTCCCATTGCAATTTCTGCAATTTTCAATATTTGTTCTGGAGATGGTACTTATCCTTTTGTAACGTTAACATGCCATTTAGGTATATCTATTTATTAATCTGGAGCATAATAAAGTTATGGTCATGCTCTGAAAGTAATGGATGCTGCAGGTATGGCTGAGTAGCATACATTATTGGAAGGCAATTTGGAAGGAAAATGATTCCTTATAATAAAGACAGATCTTTTGTGGGGAGCATTGCTATGGCAGTTGGTGGTTCGTTGTGTTTGTCAGGTAATCTTTCTGCAAATAGTTTTGAAGTTACGGAAAGGGAAAATTGCATAAAAAGGTAACAGACGTCTTTAGATGTGTAAGAAATTAAAGTTTTTAAAATTTGGTTTAAGGTACTTCAAGAACTTTGACTTAAGGTAATCAGACTCAGCTAAGTGACCTGCTATGCCTGTTACTTTGATAATCTCTTTCTTTAGGTGTTGCTTGCTAACATTTTTTTTCTTAAGTAATTTATTACCTTAACTCTGTATTATAAATTTGACAAGTTAACTCATTCATTAATTTGTTTTGTCTATTTCAGGGAACTAAATGTATTAAGTAATACGTATTTAGATACTGAGAAGTGTTGTTAATTTCAAGGATTTTTATGCTCTATTCACTTCTCTTTTCACAAAAGCATCAATGTCGATAAAAACAACTATATTTGGATGTCATTTTCCCACGATATTGTTAATAACATATCTCTAATAGATTTATGTTTAATGTTATAAACTACACAAATATAGAGAACATAACCTAACTTGGGTAAATTTGTTATGGGTTATACTATTGTTCTAACCACATGAGGGATATGATCTTATAAAAGTTGTAGTTATTATAACAATATAACGTTTTTTAATAACTATAGAACTCAGGAAAAGAAGTGTCTGTGTGTGATGTTTTTGACATGCCCTAATAACTGCTCATTTTAATTAGTCACATGTCCCATCTGACCCGTCAATGTTGCCACCTCTCCAAACCATACTTTATGTTCTACTTGTGCATTTAGTTTGTTGATATGGATTTTTTAGGGTTTTGGGGTGGGGGTGGTTTGATACTTTTTATTGTGTGATGTTAATTACATTGTCGTTACAAACTGATATCTTTACATGTCATAAGATTTTCGAAGATGATCTAAGGCACCGACTAGAAGACATACGCAACTTCTATGAAGAGCTAATCGATGTGGCAATGACCACATTCTTAGAGCAAGTAAAAAATGAGACTCGGGCATCTTGAGGATGGCCTCAAACAAATACAGCTTATTCCTTATCAAAACTCACAGTTGCTTTCACTCAGTTAATACTTCGTATTTTGCACCACTTTGATTTCACCTTTGCAATTCTTCAATTATGAATTTTTACTAAATGCATCTAACTAAACAGATTATGATGGTTAATGGAGGTTCAATGAATTTGTTTACCACTTTTTTAGTTGATGTTAACCAAAGGTTTTGAGACCATTTTGTTTTTTTGAATGTTGAATTAAAGTGCGATGTATCATGTATGCATATTTTTTGATTGATTCTTATATGGGTTCATATTTAGTTTGTTAAATAAGCTTTTTTTTACATCGTATAAGTCATGAAAACATATTTTAATCATGCTTTGTAAATGTGAAATTTTATCATTTTTTATACTCCATCCGTCCCAATTTAAAAGTTATGGGACCCAAAACACAAAGTTTAAGAAAAAGATTAGATTTTAATCATAAAATGACAATAATATCCTTACTTCAAATTAATTGCACCTTTTGTGTTAATAATAATTAGGGACAAAACTGGAAATTACATTTATATTTTTAGAAATTGACATTTAATTTTGGACAACCAAAATTAGAAAAATGAACATTTAAAATGGGACCATGGAGTATTATTTAAAAAACTAAGAAGGTGTTTACGCCATTATAGCATTTGTCAATCTCACTAACCATGTAATATGGTATCAACATCCTACGATATACAATATAATTGAGATCTGTAAGGATTTGATAAAATAACAAGCAAAGTACCGTGTTGTAAATTATTATCACTACCATATCGGAGTTGTTAATGCACTACCATATCGGAGCTGTTAATGCACAATTTACATATCAATATATCATCTATACACCTATTTTCACATGTATTTAATACATGCAAACTTTTTTATACACACAATACAACTAAGATTACATGCTAACTCAACTGCATCCCCGCCGCATCACGCGGGCACATACTAGATGATAAAAAAAGTTTATAAATTGTGTTCGAGTAATTTTGACCCACTTAGATTAAAAGATGATATTTATGAAATAATAGCATGGCTTCCGATTGACCCATTAAAATT
The DNA here is from genome assembly GCA_030867185.1 of Tagetes erecta. Classification (NCBI taxonomy): domain Eukaryota; kingdom Viridiplantae; phylum Streptophyta; class Magnoliopsida; order Asterales; family Asteraceae; genus Tagetes; species Tagetes erecta. The sequence goes on along the minus strand of CM061489.1, from coordinate 49,632,872 downwards.
AATTGATGACATTTGTAAGAGGTATGACTAATTCATCTCATCTTCATGAAAACATGTCAGTCGTGAGTATTTATTTTCAGTTTTTATGTATCGCCTATCACATAGGTCCAGGTATCAATGTCCAACAATAAAAGGATGTAAAAGGTAAAGGCAAAAAACACCAGAAATCCCCGAGCTCCCTCTAGATGATACTTGGTGGTGGGAAAATCTGGATCTATACGAAGAGATATGTAGGAAGTACGACTAATTTCCGTCTCATCTTCATGAGCTTACAACAGATTATTTATTTTCAGCTCGTATGTTAAGATTTAAATGTTTACGTATTTAACTCATGGTTATTTGAATATTATCGTCTATAGTTTTCATCTTCAGTTATTAATTACTTTACACATGTATGCCCCCATCACCTAGGTCCATGCTATAAACAATTGTCACCAGAAATATCGACCCCGCTGCATCGCGCGGGTCCCTACTAGTAAAATTAATATGTCGGTTAAGAAAAGAGGAGGCCACGGATGGAATAAAAGGAGTTTTTTTACGGCAGGAAGAGCGACGCACGAATTGGGTCGCACACAAGACAGCAGCCTTGAGGCTGCTGTTCAGTTTTGTTCCGCAACCGCATTAAAGCAAGATACATCGAGAGTTTCTGTCGTAAAGATGGTCGGTTAGTTTGTTTATGTGATCACAATTGGGTGTAGGTTTTGGTTTTACACTTGTATTCAATTTAAGTTATTATCTTTGCTATGAACTTGAACATATTTTTATTGTTTCATTAGTGAATGATCTAGATGTGTTCGTGTGATTAGGGTTTGAGATTGGATTCTTATTGACGCTTTGAATTCAATTATGTGTTTTGATTGATTTAAATAATTTTCTTATATTTATACTATTTACATGTTGATTGGTTTTCGATTTTCGATATTTTCATCGACTACTCATAATGGCTAGTAGATAGTGTGATATAGGTGAATTGATAATATCGTGCACAAGCGAGTATTTAGTTACCAGTTTTCGGTATTTTCATCGTCAACTTGATGTTTGTCCTTTGTTATCACTTCAATCAAAATACATAATAAAGTTATGTCTATGTAGTTTGCCAACCCTTGAATAGGTTATGTCTATGTGGCCTTTTCAACTAAGTAAATAATTTAGGTTCTATATATAGTGCTACCAAATTCTGAAACCTGAATGTGATCCTTGTTTAGTTCAACTTTTAGTGCTTTTTTGTTTTATTTTTTTAATTGCAACCTAGGATAATATAGCTTAAATCAATTGATCATTCTCAAATTTTAGTTTAATTTATTAGGTCTAGTTAACTATCATATGGAACATATAATACTAACCACATGCTCCTCGTGGATACGATACCTGACTTACTCTAGCTACCTAGGTTAATAAGGTTTTTGGGAAGGAGATGGCTAAATACCTTGGAGACTTTCAATATGGGGTGGGCATCTCTAATGGAGCAGAGGCAGTGCTTCATAGTGCGAATAGATTCTTGAATGAGTTCCACTCGGATGGGTCCTTACCTATGCTTACTGTTGATTTCACTAATGCCTTCAACTTGGTTGATAGGAGTACTTTCTTGCAAGAAGTTCGGACCCGTTGCCCTTCTATTTCTCTTTGGGTGAACTTTTTGTATGGTCAATCGGCTAGGTTATATGTGGGTGATGATCATATTTTATCCACCACGAGGGTCCAGTAGGGGGACCCCTTGCACTTGTTTTGCACCCACTCGTGCTTCAAATCAGAGATAGCTGCAAGCTTCTATTCCATGCTTGGTATCTTGATGATGGTACGATTATTGGAGATGCTAAGGAGGTGGCCAAAGCCTTAGATGTCATAATAGCTGAGGGGCCACGTCTTGGCCTTCAACTAAACATCAAGAAAACCGAAGTTTTTTGGCCATCGTGTGATGAGGTGAAGGTACAATATGGATTATTCCCTACTGAGATTGGAAGGCCGGGTCTGGGTGTGAAACTTCTCGGGGGTGCTGTCAGTCGTGATGCTGGGTTTATTAGTAATTTGGCTATGAGAAGAGCATCTCGGACTGTGGAATTGATGAGATGCCTCCCGCATCTACGAGACCCTCAATGTGAACTTTTGTTGCTCCGCTCATGTATAGGAGTTGGGAAATTACTATTTGGACTCCGAACATGTCAACCTATGTATGTAGGGGAAGCTGTTTCTGTGTTTGACAAGGGGCTTCGAGAGGCGATTGAGGATATCGTTGTTTGTGGGGGACCTTTTTTTGGGGATCTTCAGTGGCGGTTAGCATCGCTTCCCACTCGGTTTGGGGGCTTGGTCTTTGTTCTACTGAGGATGTATCGACTTATGCTTTTGTGGCCTCTAGGGCTCAATCATGGCTTTACAAGACCATATTCTTCGCAGATGTGGTTTGGACGACTTAAATTCTGATTATGGGTGCGCGTTGGAACGCTTATAGGCTTCTCTTCCCGATTTTGATATTAGCGGGTTCTCTAAAAAGGACACCGCCCCCCTAAAGCCCAACATGTTTTGGCGAGTGCTTTATTTAGTAGGATCGGTCAAAGTTTAGAGGTGAGGTTTGATCTTTCACCCCGTCAGAAAGTAGTGGTTGCATGTCTCCAGGCTCCTCGGGCTCAAGAATTTTTGACTGTCATCCCCATTGAAAGACTAAGGCAACATATGTCACCATTGGAATACCGGGCTATCCTTAAGTACCGGTTAATGTTTCCTTTGTTCCCGGTTGATGAGCCTTGTCCCGTTTGCCGCACGGTTTGTTTAGATGCTTTTGGCGATCATGCCGTCCATTGTAAGGAGTTACCTGGCTTCAAATACAGACACAATTTAGTTAGGGATGTCCTATGTGATATCCTTAAGCGAGCAGGAATTTCGGCTAAAAAGGAGGCTCCTGTGAATTTTCTGACAGATCCGCTTGAGGGGAGATCTACTTTAAGGCCGGCTGATATTCTTGTGTTTGGTTAGACAGAGGGCAAACACACTTGTGTGGACCTTACGGGAGTGTCCCCCTTGGTTGCGCTCAGGGACAATGGATTCGTTGCACGACAAGCGGCGACAAAGGCGGAATCATGCAAGATCGCAAAACACGAGAAAGCCTGCATGGATAATCAACATGTTTTTATTCCACTGGCATTCGGCACATTTGGCTTCCTAGCCACTGAGGCGGTGAACTTTTTGACCAGGGTTCAACGGGTCATTCATAGTAGTGTTTCGACACGTAAGGGTTAAGGTTTTGTCTTCAGTAGGCTAGGTTTTTCTATTCAAAGGGGGGTGGCGGCACAACTTGTTGCCCGTTTACCTGTCACCTTGTTGTAAATTCTTTTATGTTTTGTATGAAAACTTTTTATTACAAAAAAAATATCATTATCGATCCAATTATTAACAAAACATAAACCAAACCGAACCGTTCACATCATTTTTCACTCAAGTTGTAACTTATTTTCTTAGGCAAAGCACTACCTCGGCAACCTACAAACTCACTGATTAATCAAAGTTAACCAATAACCAGAAGAACTCTGTTGGATCATCATCCCCTGTGAGACCTTCAACTCGCCATTCCGTCATCAATTCGTAATTGTTTTCTGTAATTGATCATTGGGATATACTCTTAATATCATCGCGAAGAAGGCTAGAAGATTAATTGGATTATAATGTATTCAATCGTTCGATTTGATTCTCCAACAACCGTTTTCGTTCTTCGTCTTCACTGATCCAATTCGTTACTAATCAAGTAAGATAACTATGTTAAAATGCTAGTTATTGTTCATTGATCTAAAGCCCTATGGTTAATTGCTGATTAAGGAATTTGGGGGTTTTGTAATTATTTACAAAAATAAATTTAGTTTCTAAGTCTAATCAACAAACAACTTCTAGTGTAGTGGTTGGAAAGTGTTTACCTGAACCAAGTGACCCTAGGTTCGAAACCAGGGCACATCATTCTGTAGGTTTTTATTATTTACTAGCTTCATTACATTTTTTTTACATATTCTAACTAATTATCATAATATAAATACTAATATTTATAACATATAAAAGTAATATGTTAAAATCTTATAAATTCTATAAAACAATGATTTTGTATAAATCAAATTTTATAAATCTAAGCTTTTACAAATACTTCTACATACTTTAAAAATACTATAAAATGTATTTTTATGCTTCTAAATATATAAAGGTGTTATAATATTAGTTTATAAATTTAAACTTTTGTACAAGGCATTTAAATATTTTAAAAATTGTTGTAAATATTTTAAAGTATTTTTAGTTTATATGATCTAATCTCGACGTCAAATAGTAAAATGGATAAAGATATTATTTGACTTATTGTTTTGCAAGACAATACTATTATTATGATTATTACCAAAAGTAATTGTTATTATCATTACTATTAGTTTTTGGCGTTATGTCCAAAACAATAAATATATTTCTAGTCGTTTATCGAAAAACCCCCAAATTCCAAGTCGATACCCTAGAATCCCAGATTACTTAGAATCTTTGATCCTATTCTAGTTTTTTTTATACCATATATTTTACTAAATTAGGATTCTCATTTACCTAGGTGATTCTAGTATTTAGGAAATCATCGGTTCAATCTAATTTGTTTACTATTTGTTTGGTGCCCGAGTTTCAAGATGAGTAAACTCCCTCCCCTTTTTACTTTTACATTTTGGGGCCGAAATATGTGTTCTATTACAATTCAATGTTTTTAAATTTTCTTTCAATTTTCAGAAGAGATCATACAAATGTGTTAGTCTTGCTGCACCATGATGCAGTCTTATGTGATAGTTTAAAATAGTATTATTACTTGGTAATCCCACCGGTACAATGTTAGCCGCTAATGGTTTGACAAACACACCTACATGTACAACAATGATAGGTGATTTAAACCCGGTCATTCAATTTCAATTTCAATGTTACAAGGTGCTATTCAAGGTTACAAGTTGCTATTCTATGTTGCTATGCCATGTCCCTAAGTTGTTAAATAATTATTGATAACTAACACATCGAGACGATTAAGTGACGGTTGCTTGAAAAGTTATCTTTAATAATCACATGAGTTGGTTCCTCATGATAATTGGTTACAAGTTATATTACAATTTCAATGTGTGTTCAAGGGGTCATGGTTGAGAATAGTATGAAATAGAAATACATGTAAAAGATTGTGTAACATATTTATAATGATCTCGGATTTCTATACTATTATTTATCAATTGTGGTTTACTCACTAGCTTTCATTAGCTAACTTTATTTTCACATATTTCAGGTATTGATGTTATTTTGCTTCTTTTGACAAGACATAGGATTGCCTTAGACCTAGTTAAAATAATAAAGACAATTACATTTACTGTTTTGATTTTATTACTTTTGTCGTTTCAATTTAAGACGCATGTTTCAAAACTTATGTTATGACAATTATTAAAATTTAATAAAAAAGTGTGTCATGTTCTTTGTTACTACTGATATACAATTTCTATGACAATCCGGTGTTTCTGCCGTCGGGTGGGGTGTAACAGTTTGCTAGATTTAGTTTTTCGTGAGAATTCTGTCTAAGTGTTATTTGTCAAACTTGTTTATCGTTTCAAATGAATGTTTTGAACTATCTTTGATTTTCGTGCTGTGAGGTAGGATTTTGTTTAATCATACTTAGTCTTAAGTTGATTGGACAACTGTGAGGAAGTTTCATCTTTAAAACTTGTTTCGTATTAACTTAATATAAACCTATACATGTATCCTTGAAAAGGGTTGAATGTCAAAATTTGTGGTTCTTTTAGGTGAATAAATTAAGATCCCAGTTCTATAACTAGCATTGCAATTTAAGTTATAATTTAGCCAACGAGGATTCTAGCCTAGTTAGTTTACATTTCATTATCTGATTCCTAAGTTCGTCTTCTGTTTTGTTTTATTTATTGCTTAAATTAGTTTATTAGTCAAACCCCATTTCAACACCATATTGAGTTATATAGTCATGTCTTTAGTTGAGTCTTACTTAAGCTAGATTACATTCGATCAGTTCACTAATGGTTGTGTGTTTAGGAGTCTATGTTTATAGTTTAGCACACATCAGATACATTTTTCATTAGTATCACATGGGTCTACATTTTTTTAGCATATTTGTACAAAGTAATATGTAGTGCTCATACAATTACATGTTTATTATTATGGTCAACTATGTACAAGTTGTTAAACATAATGCACCATATAAATCTGCATGCTAGATACTTACATGAAAATCAGTAAAATAAAGAAAAAGTGTAGAATGTATTAAGTCATTTGTTTGAATTTAGCTATTGACATCATTTTTATTGTAGTATTGCAACATACTTTCAAAAGTAGAAAAAATATGTCTTCACATAAAAGGAAATCTAACTGTTACTCAGGCTAGGTACACGAGCTTACTGTCCACAGCTACTCAGTTGCTATTCACCACAGCTTTACAACTATTCTGCATGGATCATCAAGCCTACAACTCACTCCAGTTTTATAGTTTCTTAGTATGGGTAAACAAACTTATTTTTTATTGCACCTATAAAAGCTTCATATTTATGTACACATGCTTCATTACAGCTTTACAAGCTTCACGTTCACTACAACTTTAAAGATGTACAAACATCCTATTTGTTGCAGCCTTAAAACATCTTCAGCAAGTATAAGTGAACGGTTAAGCTATTTGGCAAGATAACAAATTAAAACACCTAACACAACTGACATCTACGAATACGATCGCAAAACAGTTACAATAACACCGTTGATATGTGACCTACCTACTAAGAAGCGAAAATTTTAGCAACTTGACTTTAGTCAAACGCACAGTAAACACGGTTAATTGGAAACCGCTAAGGTAAGTATGTTTGTTATCTATGTGAAAACACATAAATAATCATGTATAAACAATGCTTCTCCTGTCTTTCATAAAAGGAACAAGTAGACATTCGCAAAAGTTAAATGCATACTACGAAAAACAGTGTTGTTTTACACAATAAGAAAATTTTATCAGTCTTGCTCTTCAAGCTTCTAGCTTAGAGCTCCTAGCTACAAGCTTCTCGAGACGCTATGACCTGAAACCCAACCATATTCTTAAAGTAAAATGGTATCGATATTTTCATAAAGATGTGATTCTTTCTCACTTTCTCATTAGATTAATTGTAAATACCATTGAGGCGATATGGTCTACATGTTGACCAATGGCATACATGTCAAACCATAAAGCCAAATGGTAACTCCTTCAAATGGATCGATCAAGCAAGACATTAAATGAATCTAACAAAAAAAGTTCCACATTCCTCTTTTGAGTCATCCTCAACTTTGTTGTATGATGTGGTCTAAATTATATATAACTTTGTAAATATATTTCCTACTCTTTCTGGTTACTTTTGATCAAATTCTACTCTTAACTAGTTCATATTTAGAAATTTAAATGAATAAGAGACCAAAGGATGCAACGAAGTTATTTTAACAAAATTTAAGATCATTGAGTGATTAAAAATATTGTTAAAGTAAAAGTTAAAGTTATATAATAAGCCACATTATGTTATCTATGTTTTAAATATGAAAATGTTGATGCTTAATTAAATTTTATATTTGTTGAGTTCAATTTATTAAAATGTGGTTTTTCATGCAGAACTTTTGTAGCCTATGTTTGGAAACGTGGAAGGATATCATCCACACATCAAATGAAAAGAAATTGGAATCATGGGAATTGAAAATCGTATTATTGGATTAACATATTGGATGTGTGGACTATTTATTAAATGAAGTAAAATATTGACATGATGGGCCCCATCGCACGAAAGAGTTAAAAAGAAGGGCTACGGCAGTTATTAAAGTGGTTGGGGGGGGGGGGGGGATTTTGGAGTTAGACGGCATATTACGAACAGAAAACGGCAGAGGGCAGGTTGCAAAGGAGGAACTGTCACATTACGACTGACGGCGGAACCATCGGCGGATGATAGTAATGATTGTCCATAGCACATGGTGATTAAATGAAAGTTCATATATTATTAAATCCAAATTAAATGCATTCAAACACTAAACATAGGAAAATCCAAACCAAACACAAACAATTGTTAACAAATAAATGTAAATGTTTTTAATTAACTAAGTCCAAGGCCCTAGTTATGAAGCATCCAAATTCGTCTCCTATGTTGTCTTTCCTAACATCATGTGAAAAATATGTAGTCAGCTAAAGACTTAGCTGGTGAGTAAGCATAGGTTTGCAATACATATAGATACAATGATTAAAAGTCAATTCATTTGTTATATCAAGACTTGTAAATGTAAACATGCATTCATAAAAGACTCATTAACATAATCAACCCTTGATGAAAATACAACCACGTAATCACACAGATTAAGCTACTGATGAACAGGGACAAGAATCACATGTTGAACACTCAGTTATAATCAACCAAGAATCAAGGGGTGGGTTTTTAGGCCAATAGATCTATCATTAATAACTGTCGGTTTAAATAAATTAATGATTATGCTATGAACACACATTTGCAAGTAAAGATAATAACATGAATTGATTTGTTGACTAACAAGAATAAAAGAATCAATGGTTAAATAGTTTCACATGAAATCACCCCAAAGCAATAAATACGAAAAAGGGGTATGAATACTCACCTGTTCAAGCACGCAAATAATAATAATAATAATAATAATAGATAAATCTGAATGTTGATTTAGGGCGCCGGAAAATTTCCTTGAGATTTAACCTAAGGAAAATAAGGCGTCTTTGATGAGATAAGGTTTATAAAGAAGTTTAGGATCTAGGGTTTTTAACTTGAGATTTGGAGAGTTTTAAAATAATAAGTATTTGTAAATTAATGAATATAACATAGAATGTTTACTTAATAAATTTTGAAAATAAGTATATTTATTTAGTACGACTGTTTTAAATAATAAAAGACGTAGTTTTATAAATTTTACAAGGCTTATATAAACATATATATAACAAAAACTGATAACGTGACATGGTTAAAATTATTTTAGACACATAAAATAATGTACGTAATTCGTGTTAAGAATTTATTTAAAACTAGTGATCAATAGTTATTACCTAATTTATTAGTAATTGAAGAATTATTAATTAATTAATAAAGCTAATTGCATTCATGTTTGAATATATACACATATAAATAAATAAAAATAAAAACTGTGTGTAGCAAGGATCTAACACAAGACCCTGCCTTTAGAAGCATGCGCCTAAACCACTAGACCATAACTGCTATGTTGTTTAAATCTGGAACAGAATTAATAAAATTCACTATTAATAAAAACTCCAAATCTCATATGAACCCTAGAAATTAAAACCCCCAAAAATAATTTGTGAATCAAATTAATGTTAGGGCTATTGTTATATGTTGAGAGACGAATCCAAAGAGTATAAGTTTTACCTTGGTAGTAGACGGATTGAATACGAAAAATAAAGAAAAAGAGAATGTGTTCTTGAAGGATCAAATCGGACTGTAACAGTCGAAGATATGAAATCGAAGCTTCTATTAGATTCAGGGATGCGTGTAGATGAAAACTGAAACACCCAGTTTTTTTTTTAAATAACAATCTCAAAATTCATATCAGAGTTGGTCCCAAGTATACATTCAAAATTTGTCACTCATGTGACTATTTTCATTAAAATATATAGTTTTACAAAACGGTCATTACAACGAATATTACACAACTTTTATGTAATTAAAGGTAACTTCCATTGGTCGATCCGAGTCCGGTCTTTAGTCATCTTCCACTTTCTTTCCTAAAAGTATACATGAATATCACATTAGCCATAGCTAAGTAAGTACACATTACATGTCTCCACTTTAATTCTGAGACCACATGTCTCTAATTTATTGTTGAGACCACCGTCTCTATTTTTATTCACCAAGACCACCGTCTCTATTTATTCACCGAGACCACCGTCTCTAATTATTCATCGAGACCACCGTCTCTATTTATTGAGACCACTGTCTCTAATTATTGAGACCACCGTCTCAAATTATTCACTGAGACCACCGTCTCTAATTATTCACTGAGACAACCGTCTCTATTTATTGAGACCACCGTCTCTAATTATTCGCCGAGACCACCGTCTCTATTTATTTATCATATATTTCAACAAGTAGTAATATATACTACTCTGATTTTTAACAACAATAATCACATGAATATTTAAGACCCACCGGTCTATATATATTTTCCAAACTAATATATATATATATAGAACATAACAAATAATCATGTATACTTTTAAGAGTTTGTGTACTTACTTTTCTAAACTTAATGAAATTTGTACAAAGGACTCAGTTTACTCTTCCGGTTGACGTCCGTCGATTTCCGGTTCTGACCGCCATTTGTTTTCCATCTTAATATATTTCTGTTATTGTTTATATTCTCCAACCATATAATCGAATAAATTTTTGTTGCTATCAAAAACTTAGTATGCATATATATATATATATGTTAGGCTAGCCGCCTTTCATTCCCCAATTGCTAACTTAATTTCTCTTTTAAAATCACACCAACGTCACTTTTTAATCATGATATAGATTTGATCAAGTTCTTATGTTGACACCACATTCCAGACTATTACATGTGAACAACTAGTTTTCTTATATCATCACACGTGGAAAACTATAAATATATAAAACCTTTTAATTAACTATTACTCATTACACAAACAATTAACCTACTCTCTAGAACCTTTAATATCCAACTATTTAGTCAGTATAACTCTTAATCTTTAATCATATGATCAAGTCATGTGAAGGTAGTTTAATCATTAAACTATTAGTTATTAATAATATTATGTTAAGTAAATTTAAACGTCACATACACAAATATATTTGTATGTTATTTTAGTTATAATATCTAACTATATTTAGCCATCTTTTTTTTTAAATACAAACTTTTAAGTATTTTATATTTATTCATAAATCGGGATGTTACAACTCTCCCTCCCTTATTTAGGTTTCGTTCCCGAAACCTTATTACACATTAAATATAACACAGGGTAATATTTTCTCATCTCATCTTCGGCTTCCCATGTGGTATCAGAACCACGCCGATGTTTCCACTGTACTTTCACCTGGTTTATTATTTTATTTCGAAGTTGCTTAACTTTATGAACAAGAATTGCCACCGGCTTTTCCACATAGTTAAGCTTATCATCTACCTCAATATCATTCAACGGCACACATGCCGTTTCATCAGCCAAGCACTTTCGAAGATATGAAACGTGAAACGTGTTATGGACACCGTTTAATTCTTCTGGTAATTCTAAACGATATGCCACCTTCCCCATACGAGCAATTATTTTAAACGGACCAATAAACCGTGGACTCAACTTTCCACGTTTACGGAAACGAATAACACCTTTCCATGGGGAAACTTTTAACATCACAAAATCCCCCACTTGGAATTCAATCGGTCGTCTCCGCTTATCAGCATACGATTTTTGTCGATCTTGTGCTGCTTTCAAGTGTTCCCTAATTTGATCGATCTTTTCATTTGTGATATTTATCACTTCTTTATTTTCAAGTTCTCTTTCTCCGATTTCGCCCCAGCACACAGGAGTGCGACATTTTCTACCATAGAGCATTTCAAATGGGGCCCTCTTAATGCTCGAATGATAACTATTATTGTAAGAGAACTCTACAAGGGGTATATACTTGTCCCAACTTCCACCAAAATCAATAATACAAGCACGCAACATATCTTCAAGTGTTTGAATCGTTCTCTCGCTTTGCCCATCTGTCTGTGGGTGATACGCCGTACTAATTAATAATTTAGTACCCATTTCTTCCTGAAATCTTCTCCAAAATCTTGAGGTAAAACGAGTGTCTCTATCAGATACAATAGATACCGGAACTCCATGACTTGACACTATCTCACTAACATACACTTCCGTCATTCGCTCTGACGAATAACTTTCACGAATGGGTATAAAGTGAGCACTTTTGTCAAACGATCGACAACTACCCATATTGCATCATAACTTTTGGTCGTTTTAGGCAGCTTCGGCACTAGATCCATTGTAATATGTTCCCATTTCCATAATGGAATTTCAAGTGGTTGCATCTTCCCATATGGCTTTTGGTGTTCAGCTTTGACTTGTAAACAAGTCAAAAACCTTTCCACATATTTAACAATATCTCTTTTCATACCAGGCCACCAATATTCCCTCTTTAAATCATTGTACATCTTGGTCGCACCTGGGTGGATTGAGTATTTTGACTTATGTGCCTCATCCAAAATTATTGTTTTAACCTTACAAGTCCAAGGAATCCAAATTCGTCCACAACGAACTTTAATGCCTTTATCATTTTCTTCAAGTTGATTGACTTGACCGATAATTTTTTCGCGTTTCAAATTCTCCTCTTTTAGAGCCTCCACTTGTGCAGCTTTAATTTGATCAAACAAGTCTGAACTCACAATCAGTTTATATGATCTTACTTTGATTGGATCAATACCCCCCTTTCAGCTTAGGGCATCAGCCACAACGTTGGCTTTACCCGGATGATAAAGTATTTCACAATCATAATCTTTGACTAACTCTAGCCCTCGCCGTTGTCTCATATTTAATTCCTTTTGATCAAAGAAATATTTCAAACTTTTATGATCGGTATAGATTGTGCACTTTGTACCATACAAATAATGTCTCCAAATCTTTAGTGCAAAAACTACTGCCGCCAATTCAAGATCATGGGTTGGATAACCCGCTTCCGTCGGCTTCAATTTTCGTGACGCATATGCTATTACTTTTCCTCTTTGCATAAGAACACAGCCCAATCCAACATGTGAGGCATCAGAATAAACAACAAAATCTTCTGTTCCTTCAGGTAAAGCTAGAATGGGAGCCTTAGTCAACTTTTCTTTCAAAAGTTGAAATGCTTCCTCTTGTTCTGACTTCCATTCGAATTTGGAGTTTTTTCGAGTTAGCTTTGTTAACGGGGTAGCTATTTTCGAGAAATCCTGAATGAAACGCCTATAATAGCCAGCTAAACCCAGAAAACTTCTAACTTCAGTTGGGGTCTTCGGAGGTAACCATTGCATAATAGTCTCTATTTTAGCAGGGTCCACTAGAATACCTTCTGCATTCACCACGTGACCTAGAAATTGAACTTCTCGAAACCAGAAAGCACATTTAGATAATTTTGCATATAATCTTTCTTTTCTTAACACGGTAAGAACCTCACGAAGATGTTGAGCATGATCTTCTTCTGTTCGGGAATAGATAAGAATATCATCGATAAAAACGATAACAAAACGATCAAGCATAGGTTTACATACTCGATTCATAAGATCCATGAAAACTGCTGGGGCATTCGCTAACATTGTACCGGTGGAAATTACGAGATAATACTAATACTATTGTCTAACACATAATTTTGCATCCTGTGGCCATACAAGATTAACACATCAAATGATCTCATTTTGAAATAGAAACAAAGAAACGAAACCGTAGTAATATCGAAACACGTATTTCAGCCCCAAAACGAAAATAGTAAAAAGGGGAGTGAGTTTACTCACCTTGAAATGCAATAAGTACCGAATCACAATAAACGTAGTTAACGAGAACCGAGGATTTTCCAGATATTGGTACCACCTAATTAATCGGAAAAAAATCCTACTTAGAATAGAAACGAATCAAATAGTAATAAAATCACAAGTCCGAGATCTAGGGTTTCGGATTTGGAATTTAGGGTTTTAAAGTATAATTTGGAAATTAGGATTTTGAAATACAATTTGGGGTTTTGGTACGAAACGTAATTGTATTTTCGTATATATCTTTTATTTAATACGAATCCATTCTAGTATCCCGCGGACTAATATTTGTAAAATTTCTTACAAACATGAAATGTTATTGTTTTTATATATTTTGTAAGTTTTTAAACTTTGAAAATATATTCAACCTAAAGAAATCATTTGGGTTATTTAGAAAAGTAAAGTTTTAATGTTTAAATGGATAAAAATGGGTTTAAATGGAAAAATGGGTAAGGGGGGTTTCGAACCCGTGACCACGGCTCTAATCATTTCACGCACAAACCACTGGACCGGCGCGTTTTTTGTTATCAAATTTGGTTTTTAATTCTTTTAACTTTTAAAACCCAAGAACAATCCTTTTTCAATACAAGCCCTAGAAACAAGATTAACCAAATTCGTGCAATCCTGTTAACCAAATTCAAAACCAACAGAGGGCTTTCGATCTACAAATCATCACGAGCATTTTGATATATTAAACTTACTTGATTGTTAACGAATCTCGTCGACGAACACGATGAACAGGGGCGGCGGTTTTGTGAATCAAGAATTGAGTTTTAGATGTTCTTGCAAGGAATTGAACTAACAGAGAGTGATAGTAGGTAACGAGGAGTGTTTTTGTCAAAGGAATTGTATTTTGGTGATCCGTAGGTAGTCGAATGAGTTAAGGGTTGGTTACGGATTTGTTTGGTTAATTAGATGGTTAATTCGATGTGATTACTCCAATTGATTGTCTCTAATGAATTCAAAACGCAAGGTTAATGATTTTTGTTAATGTAATTTACCGTTTGAATGCGTTATGGAATGATTTGAATTGTGGGTTTTGAAAACGGTTTTGGATTTGCAATAAACATAGATTCAAGTGGATTAATCAATGAATTGAAGGTAGTAGGGGTTTCGAAACTGGTCTACGGTCATTTCCATGGCTTTTAATTTGATTTTTGGTGTTAAAATCGGGTAAAATTGAGTCGCCGGACCTCGGCATTTTCCGGCCAATGTGGCCGGAGTTGTGTCTCGCCGGAAATGCGGGTGAAATGGGTGGGGGGCTGGGTTAAATGTGTAACTTAACTATTTACATAACCGGTCCCTTACGTTTAGATAGTTTAATGAATTCAGTTTTAAACCTTTATTACTGATAGTCATGTATAGGTTGGACTCACCGGTATGTCGGTGTTATATATTTTGTATGTATTTTGTATGTTTTCGTACTAGCGAACCTACGGGCGAATCTATAGATTCGCCCGTAGCACAGTTTAGCTTTTGTGTTGGTATCGACCGGGCGAACCTGATTGTGCCCGACGAACCTATATGGTTCGCTAGATAGATTCGCTGCAGCGAATCTATCAGCGAACCTATGTCTGATATATATATTGTAACCTTATCTTCAAGAAATACAACTTTTGCACAACTTTGACAAAAACCTTATCTAAACTGATTGTGTCGTGTGTTTGTTTACTGGAGGTGCTAGGAGCATATATTACTCATCTTTGTAGCGTATTTACCTCCGGTTGTGTGGATTTAATCTCGTTATTGGTTGTTTGGTTATAATACACTTTGTTTGCTTGAGTCAAGTTTGTTCGTTGTTAAACAAGTCATTATAACACTGAAATCACGATCTTTATGGACCAACAATATAGTATCAGAGCCTTAGTGCTCTTGATTGTTTGATTCTAGTGATTTTTGTGTTGTTTTTGGGTTTTTGTGTCAAAACACTATTTGATTCTGTTCTGGACTGGTTTGGGTGTTTTGGTGTTGTATTTTGCTTAAGTGTTGTCATATTTGGTCATAGGAAGCTTCTGAAACAAACGGGTCTACAAATGGTCAAGTTTTGAAGCTGTTCTGTTTGTTTTCGTACTGAAACAGGTTTGTTCGTAACCCAGCGAACCTATCTGTTCTTCCAGCGAAACTAGTTGTTCTTCCAGCGAATCTAGTCAAATCTTGTGTTCTGTAATTTTGTGCTTGTGGCTAGCGAATCTGACATTTCATCGAACGAAAGTTCACTTGTTTGGCAAATTGTGCAAGCGAAACTGCTGCCAAAATCTGTCGAGCGAAACTGTGTTTGCTGGTCAGCGAATCTGTTTGTTTGTCTAGCGAATCTGCGAGCGAATCTGCCAGCGAATCTGTTTGTTCATTGGGCGAATCTAATCCAGTGAATCTATCTGTATTCAGTGAATCTACAATCTGTTTAAAATTATGACTACATCAACCCTGAATATGAATGATCTGGATAGTGTTCAACCTAACAGGCCACCGAGACTTGTTAGTGGTGAGAATTTTGAAGACTGGAAGAGGTGTTTGAAAGCTTTTTTCTACTACACTGACTATAATCAATGGGAGTCAATCGTAAATGGTCCGCACGTGCCAAAGACAGTTGAAGGAACTGTTACCTCAATAAACACTGATCCAAGTACTTTTACTGAAGCAGACACCAAGTTGCTTGATCGTGACAAAAAGGCACTTGGGGCATTGATACTTTGTTTGCATCAGGATATTTTTAACAGGTTTGCTGAACACACAACTGCAAAAAGCTTGTATGATGCGTTGTGCGAGTTCTATGATGGTAATGAAGATTTGAAGTTGGATAGAAAAGCTCAAGCTGAGAAAGAGTTTAACTCTTTTGTGGGGTATTCGCAAGAAAATCTGACTGATATTACCAATCGATTCCTGTCTGTATCAACTAACCTGAAAAAGTATGATGATAAGCTGGGAAATCATGAACAAGTCACAAAGCTGTTAGTTTCTCTTCCTCCTCAGTGGAGTCTTCAGATTAAATTGTTAAAACAAGAAAGAAACTTTCATGACTATAAGCTGATGGATGTTATAAACAAGCTTAAGTCATTTGATCTTGATGTGAAGAGAAGAGAATACAATCAGTCAATGATGGTTCCAAATATTCCTTCTCAGAATGCCGCACTTATTGTGACACCCCGCCCGGTGGCGGAAACACCGGGCTGTCATTGGAATGGATATCATTAGTAACCAAAGCTCATGGCATCATTTTATTAATGACTAATAATTATACTTATAAGTTTGGAACATAATTCATAAATAGCAAAACGACAAAAGTCATAAACGAAACAGTAATGGCAATGTAGTCATTTTTATTAACTAAGTCCAATGCATCCTATGTCTTGGCAAAAGTAAAATCTCATAATCACGCACCACCTGAAATATGTGGAAAAGACACAGTTAGCTACACAAGCTAGTGAGTAAAAACACAATTTGATAATACTAGTATTGAAATCCGAGATCAACAAGATATGCTGCGCAAGCTTACATGTATAGTCATTTCGTAATATTACTCGACCATGACCCCTAGAATAGAATAGGATCACATAGAATCCACACTTTTTGATTTTGCCATTTTGTCTTGAGGAACCAACTCAAGTATTTGATTTACTGATAACTTTTTACCAACCGTCAATTAACCGTCTCGTTTGTAAGTTATCAGTAATCAATTAGCAACTTAGGGACATGGCATAGCAACTAGCATCATAGTATAGCAACAACCGTCATAGCATAGCAACCATAGTAACCATAGAATAGAATGGCCGGGTTAAATCACCTAACGATGTTGTCCAGGCAGGTGGGTTTGTCAAACCATTAGCGCTAACATTGTACCGATGGGATTACAAAGCAATAAACTACTTTAAACTACCACATAAGATTGCATCAAGCCGCGAACTAGATTAACATATTTGTATGATCTCTTTTTAGAAAAATAGTAAATAGTAAACGTAACACATATTTCAGCCCCAAAACGTAAAAGTAAAAAGGGGAGTGAGTTTACTCACCTCGAATACGGGTCTGAAATAAATAGCACACTTAGATAGAACCGAGGACTTCTCAAATACTAGATTTACCTAAGTAATGAGAATCCTACTTAGCAACAAATAGTATAGAAAACCGGAATGGAAAATAATAGATAAAACATTAGATAATTTGGATTCTAGGTTTCGGTTTGGGATTTGGGGTTTTCGGTAAAACGATTTCGAAAATGTGTAATTTATTTATTCGTAACGTCGTGATAGATAATAATATTTCTAACAATAAGTATTTGAAATTCAAACAATATATATGTATATAAAACTATTTAATCGTATCGTCATGATATATAATAGTAATTCAAAATATATATATATTTTTAACAATAGATATTTGATGTCAAGGAAATATATAGTATTTTACTTAAAAGGTTAAGTAGAAAAAGATTGAAAAACAGTGATCAGGCCTGGTTCGAACCCAGGACCTTTAGTTTGAAACAAACTGCCTTAACCAGTCGTGCTAAATTGTTTTTGTTGACAAATATCTGATTTAAATTATTTTAACATCTTTAAAACAAATCCCCCAATTTCATCTTTAAACCCTGGAACACAAATCACTACAATACATGGAATTAGAGCATTGAAATCAGGAATTGATTGAAGATTATTAATCCTCGCATGTAGAGGATCATTTCAATATACAAAAACTTACTGGAATTTGGTCGAATTGAATCAGAATTGGTGATGAACAAAACGCGACTGTGGTGAATTCAAACTGGAACCTAGAGGCTGTTATACTTCGATTCCACTTACAGATTCTATCCTTGATATGCAACAAACAAAAGCCCTAAGTCAAATCAGAATAATATCAATGATTCGATGATGAACAGAGGATGAACATTTACGAACAAGGTTTGATTTGCTTACAGATTTTTGAGGAATGTTGCTTGAAAATGATTTGATAGGAAGCAAGAGCAATACAGAAGGAATGATTGTGTTGATCCAATTGAGTTTTGGTGAACTGAAACGGTTCGAATGGGTTGAAGATTGAATACAGTTTTAATTGGATTAATGGTTGTTTAATTCGTGGATTAAAACTCAATTAATTGATATAGACGATTTCTAATCGTTGAGAGGACCGTTTTGATGCAACAAAATATGATTTGGTACGTTATAAGTCGAATTGATGAAGTGGGTGTTTATGTTACGGTTTTGAAACCGATTTAGATGTGGTTTGGATCGATTACACAGTGATTTAAGAATGGTAACGGGTTCGAATTCTTCATAGGAACGTTTTGGTATAATTTACTTGGGTTAAAATGGATTAAAACGGGTTTTTAACGGGGTCGCCGGAGTTGTTTTTGGCCGGAAAAGTGGCCGCCGGCGTGGGCCGGAATCACGGGGGTGATGGGGGGTGGTTTGGGTAAATTTTCTAATTTACAGTTTATACCCTGCAATTACAAGTTATGCTAACTAATTAGTTAAAGTTTAAATATGAGTTTCATTTTTGACAGTTTTGGCCCAAAGTTAATTAATCTATATTTTAACTAACCAATCTAACCTAGTAACGTTGTGACGTTTATAGAAATGACGTTTTTACCTCTTTAGCTCGTTTTTGACGTTAAATGACTATTTTGAGACTTTGCTAATATTTATTTTTAATAATCTTATAATAGTATATATATGTATATATTTTTATATTTAACAAAATGTCATATATGTATATATATATATACTTTGGAAGTTTAATATTTGCACTTAGTAATTAATTAGTAACCGTTCGATAATAATTTGGTCGATTTATTAAAAGCGACACAACATAAAATTCCGACACATTTATTTATATTAATAACGGACGTCTTATCACGATGAATTAAATAAAAATGAATCGAAACAAAACAATGGATTCGGGTTCGAGTCGGGCGTTTGGGTTCGGGTTTTGGGGCAGATGTCACACTTATTTCATCCGCTGCAAACTCTCATATCTACAGTGCTGCACCTGGAGGATCATCAAGTCATGTGTCTGTTAAATCTGTTGGTGCTTCTACAAATGTTTGTTCAAGCTCAAATGCATCTGTCACCACTCAGATTCCATCTGACACTATGGCTTTGTTTGGAATGTTTGTTCATAGCTATGAAGCTCTTGTTGCTGGTGAGTTAAAGGGAAAGGGGATGACTGTTGAAGATATGTATCAGGTGGATCCTGACGATCTTGAAGAAACCGACATCCAATGGCAAATGGCCATGCTTACTCTTCGTGCTAGACGGTTTATGGAAAGAACAGGTAGAAGAAGTTTTGGGAATCAGGGACAGAACAACAAGCTGGGGTATGACAAAGGGAAGCTGAGATGTTATAACTGCAAACAATTGGGTCACTTCAAAAGGGAATGTCCTTTACCAACTGTTACTGAACCGGTGAATTCTGGAAACCCAAGAACTGTTCCTAGTCAAGAAAGGCTTGAGAAAGTGAAATCAAAGAATGAAACTGCGCTGCTCACAAACTTTGATTGGAGTGCAGAAATTGAAGAGACAAAGGAGGAAATTAATCATGCCCTTGTTGCTGAGATTGTTGAGGTTGAGGTTGATGACAACTATATAAATTGCTTTGATCCTTTCAAAGAATTTTATCGTGAAGATGAGGAAGAGAAACTGGAGAAAGTTGACAAAGATCAATCAGATGCTACTGTTCAAGGGCATCTGAATCACTCGGGATTGGTTTGTGAAGCTGTGGTAAATGAAATGAAGAATGATGAAGAGTCAAAGCTTAACTTGGAAGCCATGATTGAGAAAGCTAGGCTTGATGCTGTTGATGAATTCAAGAGGAACACTCCCTACTGCTAGTGTGATCGTGCCCTTGCTGCAGAAAAACTGGTAATTGGTCTTCCTTATGATGTTATTGAAGATATGTGTTCATCTGCATGCAAAATTCGTTTAATTGGCATATACAAAGCTAATAAACTGTTAATGTCAAATGAAAACGAATTAAAGAGAACTAACAAAGAGCTTAAATTAAGTGAATCAAAGTATTTTGTCAAATTAAGAGAAGCTTTGAAAGAAAATGAACATTTAAAAAGAACTCTTTTGGAAAAGAACTGTGAAATAAACTACTTAACTGAGCAAGTCACCCTTGCTGAATTTGAAACAAGAAAACTCAAAAATAAACTGCAGCAGTGGACAATATCTAGTATGAAAAGGGAGGAACTCTGCAAGAAACAACGGGGGGCCAGAGTTAAGACAGGTTTGGGTCTTAATAATGAAACATATGCATATCCCCCACCTAGTACCTTCTGTTACTCTCCAACACCTATTCCTCATCCCTCAAATGAGTTGATACAAGAGATTATACAGAATGATACTAACAGCTCTATTGCAGGTTTAAATCTTAAAGAGGTTAGAGAGGATTACGCATATGGTGGGAGTACTGGGCTTGGTTGTTCTAGCAGTAGTGAATGTTCTAATTCTGATTCCAAGAAGTCTGTTGAAGACATTAGTTTAATTAATTCTGTTTCTAGTAATGTGTTATGTTCAGACAATTCTATGTTTAATAGTAATTTAGGGTGCACTACTTCAAGCTCTAATGGGACTAATGTGTTGAATGATGATCTGATTGAAAATAAGTGTGTGAATGACAAGGATGAACTTTCAGGTCATGTCTCTGAAAGTCAAACCAAAACAAACTGTTTTCAAAAGTTCTTTACTCATCAAATCCCGTCCTTCACACCTATAAGGATTTCAAAACCTAAATCTGAATCTGAAAAGGTAAAAGTCACAGCAGGCAAATCAAAGGAGCCTTATGACTCTTACAGTGATTGAAATTCTCAAATGTCTGAATGTGACGAGGAAATTGAAATGGATAAAATTCTTGTTGATAAAGTTTCCAAAGTCGGTTTGAAATCTCATTGTTTTAAATGTGGAAATATTGGTCATACTGTTAAGCAGTGCCCTAAGTTACTCAAAAACAGTTCAAAGCAAAAATCTTTTGGAAAAAGATTAAACACATTTGTAAATAATTTCTTTTGTAATCCTCCATCTGTTCCACCACCCAAGTACACAAAGGCTTGGGTGCCAATTTCAAAAGTCTAACTTCTGTATATTTTTAATAAATGTCAGGAACATTCAAATGCCGTTGTAAATAGTCATTGGCAAATTGACAGCGGATGTTCCAGACATATGACAGGGTTGAAGGACCTACTGACTAACTATCGAATCATCAATGGTGGATATGTTGCTTTTGCGGGAGACAAGAAAGGTGGCAAAATGATTGGTCAAGGAGAAGTCTCAAATGGTTCACTAACTTTGGAAGACGTCAACTATGTTCCTGAACTGGCATTCAATCTTCTCAGTGTATCACAAATCTTTGATAAGAATATCCCAGTGATGTTTCTTCCAAATGAATGTCTGTTCTTGAAGCCAGAGTTTTCTATTCCTGAAGATTTGGTGATCATGCGAGCTCCAAGACGAAATGATACATATATGTTAAATATGGGATCAAAAGAATCAACTTCCACCGTGACCTGTCTCCTGTCTAAAGCTTCATCTTTTGAATCTTTTCAGTGGCATAGACGTTTAGGGCACATTAATTTTAAAATACTAAATAAATTGGTTAAGAACAATTTGGTTAGGGGTTTACCACTTAAAGACTTTTCAGTGGTTGAGAAATGCATGGCTTGTGCTAAAGGAAAAAAGCACAAAAAGCCACATAAACTTAAAATTACAAATTCAATCTCAGAACCCCTCGAATTGTTACATACTGATTTATTTGGTCCAATAAGTGTCAAATCTATTGCTAAGAAATCTTATTGCTTGGTTGTCACAGATGATTACTCTAGGTACACCTGGGTGAGATTCATGGCATACAAGAGCGAGACTGCTGAAGAGCTAATGAAGCTGATTCCTCAAATCGAGGTTCTTGGAAAGCGAAAGGTTCAAGCCATCAGAAGCGATAACGGAACGGAATTCAGAAACCATATCTTCAACTCTTTCTGTGAACAACGGGGTATTCTCAGACAGTTTAGCGCCGCACGAACACCACAACAAAATGGTGTTGCTGAAAGGAAGAATCTAACTCTTGTGGAGGCCGCTAGAACTATACTGATTGAGTCAAAGCTTCCAATTATTTTCTGGGCGGAGGCAGTTAATTGTGCAGCTTATGTTCTGAACAGGGTACTGATTGTCAAAGAAAAGATGAAGACTTCATACCAGCTGTATCGAGGGATTAAGCCGTTGATCGATTTTCTGCGCCCCTTTGGATGTTCTTGCACTCTGTTGAATACTCAAGATCAGAAAACGAAGTTTGGTGCTGTTTCTGATGAGTGTTTCTTTGTAGGATACTCGAACACACAAAAAGCGTATCGTGTTTACAACAAGCGAACGCGGATTGTGCAAGAGTCCTATTATGTTGACTGGCAAGAGTCAAACACAACAAGTATTGGAAGTGAACCGGCATGGTTTTATGATTCCACCATTATTTTCAAATCATTCAATCTTCCTGACTCTGACGATGATGACATCATTCCTCACACATCAGTTTCTATCTTTAACCATCCACCTACACAATCACAACCACAACCCTCAACTACACAATTACCTCCCACTTCATTTGACATTCCACCACCTCCACCACCTCAAACTGTTCCAACTTCTCCATCAGATATTCCATCATCATCCACTACCATTCCTACATCTACCACTAATACAATTCCTCCAACCTCAAACATACCTTCACAACCATCTAATCAAACACTCTCAACCGAAACAAATCCAAATCCTTTGCTCCTCAACACAGACTTCAAAACCTTGAAAAATCATCCTGATGATTATATCATAGGATCAATTACTGATGGTGTGCGAACTCAGAGTCAGAGTGGTTTGATTAATGAATGTCTCTATGCTGCCTTTCTATCTCAAGTTGTTCCGAAGAATTATAAACAAGCACTTGAAGATCCTAGTTGGGTGGATGCCATGCAAATGGAACTGCAGCAATTTAGGAAGCTTAAAGTTTGGGAACTGGTTGATCTTCCTCCTAATAAGTGTCCCATCGGCACTAAATGGGTTTTCCGAAACAAGCCAGATGATCGCGGTGTTGTCATCAGAAACAAGGTGAGATTGATTGTTCAAGGATTTGCTCAAGAGGAGGGGATTGACTACACTGACGTTTTTGCTCCAGTCGCTCGCCTTGAAGCCATTAGAATCTTTCTTGCTCATGCTGCGAACAAAAACTTTAAAGTTTATCAGATGGATGTGAAATGTGCATTTCTATATGGAGATATCGATGAGGAGATCTACGTATGTCAACCACCGGGTTTCGAGGATCCAGATTTCCTTTCAAAGGTTTACAAGCTTGATAAATCCTTGTATGGGTTGCATCAAGCTCCACGTATCTGGTATGAAACTCTGACACAGTATCTTCTCAGCAAAGGTTTCTCTCGTGGGACTATAGATATGACATTGTTCAAGAAGGAGGTGAATGGCGAGCTGCTGATCGTTCAAGTGTGTGTTGATGATATAATCTTTGGTTCGACTAATGAGGGGCTGTGTAGAGAGTTTGAAAAAGTGATGATGGATCGCTTTGAAATGACGATTATGGGGGAGATGTGTTTCTTCTTGGGGCTGTAAGTGGAACAAAAGCCAGATGAAATTCTTATCCACCAAGAGAAATATATCAAAGAGATCCTCACAAAGTTTGGCATGGATGACTCCTCTCCTGAATTGATTCCTTTCACCGCTCAAACATACCTTACTTCTGATGATAATGGGAATCCTGTGGATGCTCATCGGTATCGCTCGATGATCGGATCTCTCATGTATCTGACTGCAAGCCGACCGAACATTACATTCGCTGTGTGCTACTGTGCTCGTTTCCAGGCCAATCCAAAAGAATCACATGAGAAAGCTGTTAAACACATTTTTCGTTACCTTAAGGGTTCCTCTCGTTTGGGACTTTGGTACCCAAAAGGTGGGAACTTTGATTTACATGCTTTTTCTGATAGTGATCATGCTGGTTGCAGGATTAACCGAAAATCAGTCACTGGCGGATGTCAATACCTTGGCGAATGTCTTGTTTCCTGGCAAAGCAAGAAGCAAACAACCGTCTCTCTGTCCACAGGAGAAGCAGAATACATTGCTGCTTCAAGTTGCTGTTGCCAAGTGCTCTGGATTCAGCATCAGATGATGGATTATGGCATCAACTTTCTTCATACGCCACTCTTTTGTGATAATGAAGCTGCTGTTGGAATTGCCAAGAATCCTATTCATCACACTCACACCAAGCACATTGAAACAAGAATTCATGCCATCCGAGATGCACAGGAAAAGGGGTTCATAGATATTATTCCTATTGAAACTCGAAAGCAAAAAGCTGATCTTTTCACAAAAACTTTTGACAAACCACGTTTTTATGAACTGATCTCTATGCTGGGACTTATATCTTTTTGAAAACCTTTTTCTATGTGAACCAATTTGTACATATGTAAATAACTTTTTCATTTTCTTCTTCTTTGAAAATTCCGTGGGTCACTAGTTTCTTCGCTCCTTTATTTTATTTTATTTCCTTTATTTTTCTCTTTATTCTGTATATATATATTAAGAAAATCTGAAAAACAAAAATTTCTTATTAGTTAGCTATAATATAGAAATTTTGGGGGAGATATTAAAGATTAACTATTTATAGTTTTTCAAATTTTGCTATTTCAGGATCTCCGTTTTGATTGATGTTGAAGAGACGTTGAAGGAGGTCAGAAGTATTGCGTTTGGGATATGTCAGATAAGCTCAGCCCGAAAACAAAGTAAACAGTGATTGTGCAGCCAAACATAACGTTCAAGATCTCAGCCACAAGGATTATCTCCTTGACATGATTGGATTGCACAAAGATACGAGTTCTGTCAAAAAATGGGTTGAGAGCGTCAAATCTTTGCCTTGATTTCCCTAAACATCCCAAATCACCCTCACCCTATCCCCGAATCGAGTTTCTAGTTTGCAAAAAGCTGCTAGTGATGCTCTTCGGAAAAGCCTCTGAGTGAGTTACTTGTTAACTCCTCAGAAAGTATTGAGTCAAAGTGCTTAACTCCTCTGCTATACGGAAGTATTGACCTGGAGTTGGTGAATCTTCTCTGCTATACGGAAGTATTGACCTGAAGATTCACCGAGCATGCTCGAATGTTTATCTCCTCTGTTATACGTCGGTATAGACCTGGAGCTCTGAACTATTTGAGTTTCCCAAATAATAAGTCGCATTGTGTTCAAAAGAATCAATTGCTGACAAGCTCCACTCACAAAAAGATGCAAAAATTGCACAGTGTCAAAAGAAGCTAATGCATCGATCAATATTCATAATTTGATCTTCGAAATTCAAGCAAAGTCAATCGTATTGCTCAGATATATCCTGATGACAGAACTTGTTCTTTTTACCTAGATGTCTGTGGGGACCGAGTTGTTTGAGCTTCTTCAATCAAACCAAAAACATGATAAAAGAAGCTGCTGATGTCTCGTTGAAAGGACTAAGGCATGGGTTTAAATGGACAAACATATCTGCAATCCCGCCAATCGATGATTCTCCGGATTATGCTCAAAAACATCATGAAAAATATATATATCCTTCTTTAGCTCTTAAAAATTCTTTTTTTTCTTTCATTTTATATTCCTAATTTCTCTCTTGTTATTATTGTTTTTAGGTTAATGTGTTCATTTTTGGAGCGTTGAAATCGTGGGACGTTTTCGTGGATTTTCAAAGAATTTAAAATTTGAGAAAAACCAAAAATATTTTAATTTTTGTGTGCCAGCGAATCTACTAGCGAACGAACAGGTTCGCCAGAACCTCAGGTTCGCCCGGAACCTCTTTACATCACCGCCGTGGTTTACTTGACTTTTGGTCTTCGGGCGAATCTAAAGTTCGCTAGTGTGTCTGCCAGCGAACCTGTGTCTGTATATATATGTAGTGACAGCGAAATATTTCACAATTTCGCTGTCACTATTACTGTAGCTGGGTTTTTCAAATTCTAACTGCCGTGCGTTCGATTCTTATCCACAATCGGTTTTTCACACTAAAATCACCTTTACTTTGGTCTGGTATGTCATCGTCTCCATTTTAATCTATGTTTCAAACCTTCAATCGCACTTTTACCCCCTTAAATCCGTCGATCTGTGACATTGTGTAAATCATATGACTGATTTGGTGTTTTTAGTTAGGAATTTACTTCATAATATCCTCGTTTGATGTTTATATTACCTGATTGTTGCTTTGTTTGCTTGATAATGGTGTATTGACTGTGATTTTGGCCGTTTTTCAAAAACTAGGGTTTCCAGCGAACCTAAGTGTTCGTCTGGCGAATCTGAACGAAAGTTCAAAACTTCAAGCGAACCTATGCCGTTATGCCGCCCGTGCATCAACATAGATTCGCTCGAATGTTTCTAGCGAACCTATACATTCGCTCGACCAAACGACTGATTTTTCATGTCAGCGAATCTATAGGTTCTGGTGCCAAATCTCAGGTTCGCCACGTTAGCGAACCTATCTATCCAGCGAATCTATTAACTGTTTTCAAAAATCTTCGTTTCTGATAAATCTCCGTTTATTTTTCAGGCACGATGTCTACATTATTCTTTGAAAGAAAGCACAATATGTGTGCTTTGCTTGACGAGAATCATGAGAAAGCCGGTGGCTATCGAGACTGTATCAGATGGTTGAAGTCGTCTCACATTCATCACGCCATTTCTCACTCACCGACTATATACGAGCTGCATGTTCGGGATTTCTGGAGAACTGCAGTGATGAATGTGTCTGTACAGCTATCGCGTATATGTGCCAAAGTCAGTGGTTTTGATTTGGAGTTTACTGAAGCCGATCTGGCCAGAATCTTGAGGTTAGAGGAGGATGTCGGTGAGGAGGTCAGTATGACGGCTGAGGAGGTATATGGGGCATTCAGGACTGCGGGTTATGAGGGTCCGATGCCTGGAGAGAAGAAGATGGAATTTGTTAAATCCTATCTGATCCAAGAATGGAGATATATTGCACATGTATTCATCATGTGCTTGGATCATAGGAAAGGGGGCACAGATGGATTGAATTTGGACTGGGCTCGGGCCATGATGTTGTTTTGTCGGGGGCAAAAGGCTAATCTAGCAAAACTCATCTACAACTACATGCTAGAGAACATCCATGCAACTAAGGCGGGCAAATGGCTGATGTATCCTAGATTTATTCAGATGATTCTCAATGACAAGTTGCCAAATCTGCCGGTAGTTGGTGATGTGCTGAAGATTTGGGAAATGCATCCTAGGATTTTTGGGGATTGTAAGTCGGTTCGTGCTGATTGCGTGGGTAGGACCTCGTTTTTGTGAGAGAACATGTACCCGGGTGATAGATGGGTACAAATACAGAGGATAATGGAGTCTGAAAGGAAACGGGGTGGCGAGAACATTGAAGTGATTGAGAAGAAGGTGAGAAAAAGGAAGCCGTATGCCAAAGAAAAAGACTATTCTTTTGATCGAGAAGTGGATGAGATACAGGCAGAGGTTGATGCAGGTAGGGAAAAACGGACAAAGAGGAAATCTGATGCACCAACTGAAGCGTCAAAGAAGGCAAAGCACGATACTCCGGGTACATCTACTGAATCTGTTAGTGTATTGAAGGGTGAGATTGACAGTTTGAAGGCAGAATTGGGGGAACTGAAGAGTAAATATGAGGAATTGGAGACCCAGGATGCTGAAAAGTCGACTGTTATCTTTGAAATGGGTAGAATGATGAAGGATCAACAATGCCTGATAGTTAGGATATTCAAGGAGCTAAACAGCCTGAAGGAAAAAGATGGGTCAGAACCTGCTATGTCTGAAGCTGAACTGAAATCCTTAACGGATGCTGCAAAGTATCCGTTAATGGACGTTGTGTTTGGGGATTAAGAAAAAGGCAAGGGTAAAGCTGCCGAGGAGCCGTTCGACGAGGATATGGGTATAGATTTGGATGTGTTTGAGGGGGCAGAGGTTGTTGGAGGATCAAGCGTAAATTTCAGTCTGATAGATGAACCAGAGGTCGACATAAATGCTGACAGTGAAGAAGACTTGGATGATGAGCCTGAGAAATACAAGGTTGAGGAGAAAGGGGTCTGTTATCAGTTCGAGCATATTGACTTAGATAAATCCGAATGGTTCAGAAAGGACGAAGAGGTTGTTCCCGAGGTGCCCATATTTCAGAACATTGATGAACCAAACACCTCCCAACTGGACAGACAAGTGATCGCATGGAAATACAACTCTGCTGTGGATGCTTATATGATCAAACGAAGGGGTGGGGATATCAGTTATATAAAGAACAGGAAGCATTTCGCCACTTTGCCAAGATGGGACTTGCGAAGGTTGGCTGATCTACCTCTGTTAGGAAAAGAAGACAGTGGAAGGGCTTGTGCATTTGAGGTGACGATCAGAGAGGCTGCTAAGACAAACTTCGTTGATTTTGGGTACCAAAAGCCGAGGAGGATGAGGCAGAAGAAAGACAGGCACTGGGTTTCGTGGAAAGGAAAGATAGTATTGAAGATCGAAGCCCCGAAGGTTATGACTAGGGTTAGGATTCCGGACACACAGCCACCCAGATTACAGGATTTTCACAAATGGTTCTACGACAATAGTACGGGTGAAGCTGTTATCAGACTGAAAGGGGAAGATCGTCCAGAAATCCGATTGTTTGACCCAATGGAGATCTTTTCTTTTTGCGATGAAGATTTGTAAGTACTGTGTGAGAACCGGATTAAGCACGGGGCTGGAGATGACACTAGCACTGAAGCGAACTTGTTCGTAAAAGTCGCTAAGAAAGCCCGGGGAATTCGTGCTGAACTGAGGAAGGTAAATGAAAGACTGAGAATGACAGATGATCAGAACATGGAAATGGATGACTTATCTAAACAGCTTGATCAAACTATCGAGAAGAGGTTCGAGAAACCAGTAGAATTTGTTGATTTGGAGGTGGCTAGCGAGGAGCATACAGAAGAAATTCAGGCGGAAACGATTGATCTGGATATGCCTGATACTGAGGTCGCCGAAGCAGAGTTCGTGGAATCAATGCTGGTATTTAGTGAAGACGATGAGGCCGGATCTGAAGATGTTACAAATCTGTTGGCCGGAATTGAAGATAGGGCAGGAGCATACATTGAGAACCTTTGAAGTCGAACAAGACGGAGCTTAAATAGAAGACTTCCCCAGGTGAGGTCCAACCTAGGGGGAGTATTGATAGTCATGTATAGGTTGGACTCACCGGTATGTCGGTGTTATATATTTTGTATGTATTTTGTATGTTTTCGTACTAGCGAACCTATGGACGAATCTATAGATTCGCCCGTAGCACAGTTTAGCGTTTGTGTTGGTATCGACCGGGCGAACCTGATTGTGCCCGGCGAACCTATATGGTTCACTAGATAGATTCACTGCAGCGAATCTATCAGCGAACCTATGTCTGATATATATTGTAACCTTATCTTCAAGAAATACAACTTTTGCACAACTTTGACAAAAACCTTATCTAAACTGATTGTGTCGTGTGTTTGTTTACTGGATGTGCTAGGAGCATATATTACTCATCTTTGTAGCGTATTTACCTCCGGTTGTGTGGATTTAATCTCGTTATTGGTTGTTTGGTTATAATACACTTTGTTTGCTTGAGTCAAGTTTGTTCGTTGTTAAACAAGTCATTATAGCACTGAAATCACGATCTTTATGGACCAACAATTACTAGTTTGAAAGTTGACAGATTCAACCCAAAGTTAATTATATAACTTTTAACTAACCAACTTAACTAAATTCAAGCGTAACAGTTACATACGGGACGTTTTTATAGTTTTAGTTCGTTTAAGCTTTTACGAGGCTATTTCGAGACTTAGGAGGCGTTTTGGTTTAACGTTTTTACTAATTTTCTTTTACGAACTATATATATATATATATATATTTATTTATATATATATATGTTGAGTTTTATAGTTCCACCATTATTTATTCGATATACGTGAACGTTTTGAAATGTGAAGTTAATTGAGACGGGAACAACATAGAATCAATGCGTTTATTTATAATAATAATAATAATAATAATAATAATAATAATAATAATAAACGTTACACTTTGAAGAAATAAATACGATTACAATTTAACGGGTAACAACTTCGGGTCCGAGACGGGCATTCGGGTTCGGGTTTGGGGCAGATGTCACAGTCTCCCCTCCTTATAGAAATTTCGTCCCGAAATTTGCTCAAACCAAAGTAGAAGAAGATGAAGCTAAAAAATGCGGATACTTAACCTTCATTTGGTCTTAAGTTCATGTTCACATTTGAGTTTCAACGATCGTTAACAATTGGTATCTGATTACGCTTTAGTTGTTTAACTTCACGGTCCATAATTTCCATTGTTCGTTCAATATATTGCTTCGATTCATTAGCGATATGCACAATGAGATTTTTATCGGATAAGTACTTCTTCAGATTAGAGACATGAAACACGGGATGAACACTGCCCACTTCCGTAGGGAGTTTCATCTCACAAGAAACTCTTGGGAATTCGATCAATGGAAAGATAAGCATTTTGATTGAGACATTGTTTTTAAATAACGAGATCAAGAAGTTATTTATTTTTAATTTGCTTTGTCTCATTGAGAATTGTTTATTTAACTCTTTTCACCTATAAGAGTTCGGTTGAACTATTTGTATGTAGATTCAAATAAATTTTATTTGCTACTCAATATAGGAATAGAATGGGATACCATCTTGCAAATGAAATATTTGAAGTATATGGATTTAGAATTATTTAAATGATCGTCAAGAATAGTTGTGATTAATAGAATGTTTGAAACGAATTAAGTAACCTTACACATAATTAAGTGGCTTATATGCAATTAGTAAAATGAGTAGACAAGTCAAGTGAGAATAAGATGATTAAATATGGCCCAGCTACACAAGACAAAACTTACTATGGTTCCCATGCACCAACTTTCATAATTTCGTGTGCACCCGTAATTACTTTAGTTTTTGCATGGACTCCACAGCTCATTCGATCACGTGCGAGTCGGAAGTACACAACAACTTTAGGTTAAAATGATGATATGTATAGGTATTGTTATCATACTTGATAGAAATAGTACTTGGGAAAATCATATTAAGATGATAAGTAGATTGATGATTCCGAAGAAACTAACGTCCATTAGGTAGACATTGCTCATATAATAACTTTGTTCAACGATATAGATAGTCAAATTCGAGTACTAGGATAGTAACACTTAAGTTTGTGAAAATCGATTCTATGTGTGTAAGATGTAATTATCTAGGTTTTTTGATGTTGACCAGTTCATAAGCATTAGTTGATGGTGTATATGTAATAATATAGTTTATTGGGATCTTTAGAAAAGTTAGTTTCAAGAAAATTTGATATGCGGATAATCCAATTTATAGTTCGAATGAATAGATCACTTAGTTCCAATTGGATTTAACTTTTAAGGTGTTTGTATTTATATGACCGACAGCTTTAGGTAAACCAACTATGTTGACTATGGAGGTAAACAAGTTTATAAGGGATGATACTGTTTTTATATAATGTAGTTTTAAAAGCTAACTAAAAAGTTGGAAAGTTTTGATCTTTACCATAGATAAGATGATTGATTTGAAAATAAACGACACAGTTTAAGTTATAAGTATTGGAAAAACAGAAATCATTTATCACGAAATTTATATGTACATATATATATATATTCCTTTTTTTTCTTACAAGATACCAAAACCAAAAGGTTATTAAAATTCTGTTTGTTTTTTTTAAATATATATGTATATATATTTTTGTTTGGGAAAATAAGAAAATTATTTTAATAGAATCGAATACCGTTAGTTTTACAAAGTCCATTGATTGCACGTTGTGTTAGGGTGACGAGTTTATAAATGAAACACATTGGGTTCGGATTAGTTCATGAAGACTAGTTGCGTAGAATTTTGTTGGTGGTCATATGTATAGATGAAAACATTTAGTTGAATGAGTTCGAAAATAGTTGTGTAGTGAGTTCTCGTTAGATTTGGATAACGAATTCATGGATAGTATCGTGTAGTTGATTAACGAGAACATGTTTTGATGATTAGTTCATAATTTGATAGTAGATTTATCGTTTTAATGATGGATTAGAAATTGGATTAGAATCTTGTAGTTAGATGAGTAGTTTTGAATCTATTTGAGTGTAGAAGTCAAGTTGAAATATTTTGAGGGTAAACGTTCGTTTCGAATACGTTAGCTTATACGAATAGCAAAGTCCGTTAACTTTTATTTAGTTATGGAAATTAGCCTTGACTATAATTTAGAAATCATAATGTTGGTCCATAATGATCGTGATTTCATTGCTATTATGACTTGTTTAACACAAAAATATCCAAGGCTTGAAGAACAAAGTGTATAATATCCAAACAACCCAATAACAAGATTACACACACAAATGAGGTATATAAGCTACAAAGATAAGTAGAATATGCTCCTAGCACCTCAGATTGAACGATTACACAACACAATCAGTGAATAATAGGTTTGGTAAAAGATGTGCAAAAGTTGTATTCAAATGAAGATAAGGTTACAATATATAGCAGTGTTAGGTTCGCTGATAGATTCGCTCTAGCGAATCTATCTAGCGAACCAACACAGGTTCGCTGGGCACATAGGTTCGCCCAGTCGACACCTTAATACAAAAGACAACATGAACTGCGGGCGAATCTATAGATTCGCCCGTAGGTTCGCTAGAACAATTACAAATACAAGTCATACAAATACAAACAAAAGTAACACCGACAAGCCGGTGAGTCCAACCTATACATAGTGACTATCACATAACGACCCTTTAATTGGAGAGTCGATAATTGATTTAGGATCTGAAGTACAACTTAGATTCGGAAATCGATATATGCTTGATCTAAAGTTTCGGATAATTCGATTGAGATATGTCTTAGTTTTGATTTGAAATGTTTGGTTTACAACGATATAATTGTGTTATATGGAAAAACTAGCGAGTATATCGCATAAATATTATTGTAGCTTAGAAACAAATGGAATGATGAAACGTAGAATAAAACGGTTTTGTGGCAACAACTTCGACCGATAGAAACATCCGATGTAATAATAGCACCTCGTTCCACTTAGAATATCATAGAATCTTTTGAAACATACCATAGAAAATCACGTAGAAACTTTAGAAACATTATTAAATGAAGTTGGAAAATTATTTGAATCACCATAAAAATTCATTGAAATAATTATAAATCGTAGGAATGAAAATCATAGAATCATTAAGAAAATGAAATTTCGACGGCTTAGGAGTGTGTCTTGGTTTTGGACACTAATGACTTATCAAAGTGTTAAGTTCGTTTTCAATGTATTCGAGAAAGCGTGCTTTAGCCTATAGGTTCACACTCATCCCGTACATCCCAGGTAAGCATACAGGTCTCTTAAAGAGATTTATACGAAATGCTTTGCCTTAGACAGGATATCCGTGATACAGGCGTTCCCCCTTCCAGATTGCACACGTCCCCCCGTTTTCAAACTTACTTAAGACGATGATGAGATTTCACAAAGAGAATATCCTAATCATGCCGACGAGTCTCTTGTAGCTCCTTCGTGAAATCGGATAAGAAATGAGATTAAGAAAAACATAGAAAGGTTCGTAGAAGGAAAACAAATAAGTTCAAAAGAATTCCTAAGTACATCTATTTGCACTAAGGACTCTTAGGTTATAGTCTAGGTCGGTGTGTTTCTAATACCCTATCCTAGTTCCCTATAACCATGGCTCTGATACCAAACTGTGACACCCCGCCCGGCGGCGAAAACACCGGGCGCGTCAAGTGAATCGGATATCAATAGTACAAAGCACATGGCACACTAAAAGCATATTTTAATATTAATTAAGCAATAATGTCGTGACATAAAGAAACATTCAATAGTCATAAAAACCGTAACAGAAACCGACAATTAAATATTGTTTATTGTCTTTTTATTCTAGGTCCGAAGCATCCTAAATGTCTTGAACCAAAACCGAAATCAAACACCACCTGAAAAACGTGTAAAATAAGTTAGCTAAATAATTAGCTAGTGAGTAAAAACACAGTTAATAGTAC
The DNA here is from genome assembly GCA_030867185.1 of Tagetes erecta. Classification (NCBI taxonomy): domain Eukaryota; kingdom Viridiplantae; phylum Streptophyta; class Magnoliopsida; order Asterales; family Asteraceae; genus Tagetes; species Tagetes erecta. The sequence goes on along the minus strand of CM061489.1, from coordinate 49,598,244 downwards.
ATAAATATGAAATCCGAGATCATTATAAATATGCTTCGCAATCTTATGTGTATAGCAATTGTATTATATTACTCAACCATGACCAACGAAACATACAACGAATCCACGTAACTTTAGCAACAAGTCATGAGAACCACTCATGTTACAAATATTGATAACAATTGTTTAACCGTCCTTTAACCGTCTTGACATAGCTGTTATCAATAAATGTTTACGCATCTAAAGGGTCATAGCAACATCGTAACAAGAATCACATATCGAATCTAGTAACCAACGAAACAACGAATCGCCGGGTCAAATCACCTACTAGGCCATTAAGTGTAGGTGGGCTTGTCAAGCCATTAGCGCTTGTCACACCCCGACTCCCAGGGCACGACACGTTGCATAACATTAGCCAATCAAATAAAATAATGTAGCGGAAGACATAATAAAAGACCACAAATACGGTCCCAAATTTGATTTTTCATTAATTGTCTTACAATAGAAATAAACATTGTCTAACACTCGATATGAGTGTAATACATTAAAACTAAAGACACTATTCCCAAGCATCTTCAGTGCAATTCTTCTTCCTATGTGGAGTTTCATCGACCAAACAGTCCTAGCTAGGCCTTCCTAGCTAATGTCCTCGGTTATTTCTTTCACCTGCATCACGAGCTAAAAGACATCAACAACTATGTGTTGGTGAGTCGTAACCAGTGACGTAAGACATACAAAGCATTTAGACATCATCATTCATATATGTGTGGTATAAGTATACTACAAGTCAACTCTTCACTACGTCACTTAATGACGTCATCTGACGTAATGCTTGCTAATATGTATACCGCATACAGGATCAACAAAGGTACCTATATGGCAATCCCATGCCATAGTATTTCACAACGTCCCGGGCATCCGGTACCTCTCCTGTTACGAGCAATCAGTCTACCTAATTGGATCCAACTAGACGCATACATATCCCGAGGCGGAGCCGGTAGCCCCTCAAGGACTACCTCTTAGCGCGAAGCCCTGCCTTAATGACTTGCCCTGTGGTATGTAGCCGCCATCTCGTTCATTGAGATGACTCTTAACGCGAAGCTTATTACCGCGGACCAACTCACACCTCAACCGGACGAACCTGGAGTTGAGATGCGTTGAGTCACCAGGTGCGATCTACTTATAACCACATACATATTTAAAACATTTACAAACATTTCATACTTTACATACAAGCTCGGATACATCCCCGAAAACATAAAACATGTAAAAGTGGGGCGGCTAGACTCACCTTCTGATGCAGTCTACATATCACACGCTAGTGGCTAGTCAAGACAACCCTGTAAACATTTCATACTTATCAGGATTCGTTTCCCCTAGGGATAATCCTATCAGTGTTTTTCTCACTGATGCATTACCTTGGTCACGCCATGTGACTTCGGTGATGGCTTTAGTCCTTGGCATAATCGTTCTACTCAGAGTGCTTTTAACATCTGAGTCAGGGTTATCCTATGTTCTTATTATCATTCTATTTGAAAAGCCACAATATCATATCCTTGTGTTTTCCCACAAGGTTCTATCTTTCTTTTAAAAGCATATTTCATTCCTAGTAATATTATGTGACTAGGAAGGCTCTATTCTAAAACCCTGGTTCTTCCATGGACTTAAGTCATACATACATCTTAATGAGTACGGGATCGGCGACATTACCTATTGATTCAGACAGAGTGGGGCTTGGGTACGGAAGTCTCTCGGGATTTGGGCAGCACCTTGCTTCGTCTGGCAGATCTTAAGCTCACACGTACGAGAGAGAACGTCGTTTACTATTATAACGGGTCTCATTTTAGTAACTTTGGGTGCACATAAGGTAGTAAGTAAGTCGAAGTAAACTAAAGACGAGTCTTACCGATCACCGAAGGTACCTCGTAAGCTTCTCGTGAGCAAACCCGCACTCGAACCGAGCTTCCGAATACTTCCGTTCTTCACTGAAAGCTTGTCGGGACTTCGTCGTGGCTTCGCCGGGTGTTTTTGACCGGAGATGGCTTAGAGAGAGGGAGTGAGTGTGAAGAGATGGTGCAAGAAATGAAGGGGGGGTCGCCCCCTTTTTATAGCTGGTGAACATGCCCTACGCGATACGCGCAGGGATGCCTCCTCCTGCGCGCATCGCGTAGGGGAGGTGGTTTTGCTTGAAAACAGCTGCTGCCCCTTATTCGCGTACCCGGTATTCTCTGCCCTAGGCGATACGCGCATGCCAAGCCTCCTGCTGCGCGTATCGCGTAGATTAAATATTTTTTTTAAGTCTTTTTATTCTCGTATGAGGCAGAGTGTCACATTCTCCCCTCCTTATTGGGATTCCGTCCCGGAATCACTCTGAGAATAAATGAGGGTACTTTCTCTTCATGGCGTCTTCTGGCTCCTAGGTGAACTCAGAACCACGTCTTGCATTCCACTTGACTTTAACAATGGGAATACGTTTCCTTCTTAACTTTTTAACTTGCCTTTCGACTATCTCTGTTGGTTCCTCAACAAAATTTAGTCGTTCGTCCACTTGGATTTCTTCAAGTGGCGTTCGCAGGGTTTCGTCGGATAGACATTTTCGGAGTTGAGAGACATGGAAGACTGGGTGGATTCCACGCAGCTCTTCCGGGAGTTCAAGTCTATATGCTACTTTGCCTATTCTGTTGGTTATCACAAAAGGTCCGATGAATCGGGGACTTAGCTTTCTCCGTTTTCCAAAACGGATAGTGCATTTCCAAGGTGATACTTTTAACATAACTTTATCTCCTTCTGCGAACTCTAGTGGCCTTCGACGTCTGTCGGCATAGCTCTTTTGTCTGCTTTGTGCCACTATGAGTCGCTCCCGTATCACCTTGACTTTTTCAATGGTGTCCAACACCATTTCAGGGCCGGTCATTTGACCTTCTCCCACTTGAAACCAACATAAAGGCGTTCAACACCTTCGACAGTATAAAGCTTCGAAGGGTGAGGCTTTCAAACTCTTGTGGTAGTTGTTGTTATAAGAAAATTCGGCTAATGGGAGGTGAGTGTCCCAGCTACCACCAAAATCTATCACACAAGCTCGCAACATATCCTCCAAAGTTTGAATGGTCCTTTCGCTCTGGCCATCCGTTTGCGGGTGATAGGTTGTGCTCATTTCTAATTTAGTTCCTAAAGCTTCATGAAATTGCCTCCAATATCAAGATGTGAATCTTCCATCTCTATCGGAAACAATTGATACGGGCACTCCGTGTCTTGCCACAATCTCGTCGACATACAATTGGGCAAGTTGCTCAGCTCATGCGCTTTCTTTCATAGGGAGGAAGTGGGCGGACTTAGTGAGTCTGTCCACGATCACCCATATAGCATCATTCCCCTTTCTTGTTTTTGGCAAACCCATCACAAAATCCATTGTGATCATCTCCCATTTCCACGTAGGGATCTCAAGGGGTTGGAGCATACCAGACGGTTTTTGGTGTTCAGCCTTCACCTGGAGACATGTCATGCAACGCTCCACATAGGTTGCTATGTCCTTTTTCATTCTAGGCCACCAAAATTGATCCTTCATGGTATAGTACATCTTATCTGCTCCAGGATGAATAAGGTACTTGGTCTTATGGGCCTCATCCAATATGAGCCCTCTCAAATTACCGAAGTTTGGTATCCAAATTCGGCATTTCATGCGGATGAACCCATCTTCTCCTGCTTCTAACTTCTTTATTACTCCAATCATTTCTTCCTTTTGGACGTTTTCGTCCTTCAGTGCTTCCTTTTGGGCCATCTTTACTTGGTCCAAGAGGTTCACCTGCACATTCATTCTCAGTGCTCGGACACGTCTGGGTTTGACGCACTCTTTCCTACTTAAGGCGTCAGCGACGACGTTTGCCTTCCCTAGATGATAGTGAAGATCGAAGTCGTAGTCAGACAAAACTTCCATCCATCGTCGTTGCCTCATGTTAAGCTCTTTCTGATCAAATATATGCTTCAGGCTCTTGTGATCAGAATATACGGTAAACTTTGAGCCATACAAATAGTGTCGCCATATTTTCAATGCAAACACTATTGCGCCTAACTCGAGGTCATGAGTTGCATATCCTGCTTCGGCGCCCTTTAGTTGTCTTGAGGCGTAAGCAATTACGTTGCTACGCTGCATCAAGACGCAACCAAATCCTGTGGAGGATGCATCACAGTACACGACAAAGTCATCGTTACCATTGGGTAATGCAAGGATCGGTGCGCTGCTCAACCTTTCTTTCAAAGTTCTGAATGCCTCTTCTTGTTCGAGTTCCCACTTAAACACGACTTTCTTTTGAGTTAGCTTAGTCAAAGACTTGGCTATCTTAGAGAAATCCTTAATGAATCTTCTATAGTAGCCGGCTAATCCAAGAAATCTCCGAATTTCAGTCGTCGTTCTAGGGGTTTCCCACTTCATCACTGCTTCAACCTTTGAAGGATCAACTTGAATTCCTTGCTCATTGACAATATGTCCTAAGAACTGAACTTCTCGTAGCCAAAATTCGCACTTAGAAAATTTGGCATAGAGCTTTTCTCCTCTGAGGAGCTCGAGTACCTTTCGTAGGTGTTCAGAGTGCTCTTCCATGGTACGAGAGTAGATCAGGATATCGTCAATGAATACAATTACGAATTTGTCTAGATATGGCTTACACACTCGGTTCATCAAGTCCATGAATACCGCTGGTGCATTAGTTAGCCCAAAGGGCATTACTAAAAATTCGTAATGGCCATATCTAGTTCGGAATGCCGTTTTTGGCACGTCTTCCCTCCTAACCTTCACTTGATGGTACCCAGATCTCAAGTCTATTTTCGAGAAATAGCTTGATCCTTGCAGTTGGTCGAATAAATCGTCGATTCTGGGTAAGGGATATCGGTTCTTAATCGTTACCTTATTAAGATCTCGGTAATCGATACACATTCTTAATGACCCGTCCTTCTTTTTCACAAATAATATGGGGGCTCCCCATGGTGATGAGCTTGGTTGGATGAATCCCTTTTCCAATAGCTCTTGAAGTTGGGTCATAAGTTCCTTCATTTCCGATGGCACTAGTCGATAAGGTGATTTTGCGATTGGTGCTGTGCCCGGCACTAAATCGATGTGGAACTCGACTTGTCGGTCTGGAGGTAAACCAGGCAATTCCTCGGGAAACACGTCAGGGTATTCTGCGACTATTGGGACTTCTGAAATCTCCTTCTTCTCTCCCTTTTCGGTCATAAGGTACAACCAGAATCCCTCGCATCCCTGCCGTAGATATTTACTTGCCTTGGCGATCGTCAAAAGTTTGGAAGTTTTACGCGGCGTGTCCCCTTTAATCTCTGCCTGTTGACCGTCGGGTAATTCGATTCTTAGCACTTTCCGCTCACAATCAATTTGCGCCTTATGTCTAGCTAACCAATCCATTCCTAGAACTATATCAAATCCACCTAATTTCATAGGGAGGAGTTCTAAGGGAATGTTTTGGTCATTGATCTTAAGGTTACAATCTCTAAGGGCATTTTCGACCTTTACCTCAAGGCCGTAAGCTATCTCAACAACATATGGCATGCTTAACTTGGCCATCAAGCCGTTCAAACAAGGTAAAAATGTATCGGAAACGAAACTTCTATTTGCACCTGAATCAAGTAGTATGCAAGCATAGGTATGATTAACGGGGAACATACCAGTGAGCACATCATCGTGGTTGCGGGCTTCTTTTGTAGTCATTTGGAAGACTCGGGCGTTTCCATTGCCCGCCGTCCTTCCCTTCTCGTTCCCGTCCCTTGTCTTCTTAGGGCAGTTTGCTATGATGTGACCCTCTTGTCCACATCCGAAGCATTTGCCCGAGCCGGCTAAGCAGTTGGCAGCCGTGTGCCCTAACTTCCCACATTTCCCACACTCGATATGGGTCGATTTCTCTCCATGGTTGTTCTTCCTGAATTTGTTAGGACCGGATCCTTTTCCCTTGTTGGGCTTCCCGTACTTGCGATCGTCGCGACTTCTTTTGCCTCCACTTCCACTTGCTTCTGATATTATCCGGCTGTTCTTTGCCCGGATGATGTCTTCGGTGAGCTCAGCAGCTAGATCCACGGCTGCCTGTAAAGTGGGTGGTTTGGAAGTTCGCAAGTCTCCACGGATTTCTGGAATGACTCCCCAGATATAACGTCCAACCTTCTTGGACTCAGATCCAGTGAATTCAGGCAACAACCCGACTAACTCCAGAAAGCGTTCGGTGTACCTCTTGTGATCCGTCCCCTTCATCTCTAGGTGGAGATACTCATCTTCTAACTGTTCTATCTCATGATGTGGTACGAATTTCTCCAAGAATCTTTGACGAAAATTCTTCCAGCCCATGGCAGACGCCTTTCTTGGGTTCATCGATGCTTTCACTGTCTTCCACCATGAGTGTGCCAACCCTTTAAAAGATTAGGTTGCAAACAACACTCGATCTTCATCACTACACCCGCTCACCTCGAGGGTAGTCTCGATCTCTTCAGTCCACCTTAGGGTATCAGTAGCCGTTTTATCACCCCTGAATTGTTCGGGTTTGCAAGCCATGTAGTGCCTATAGCTGCAACCCTTGGTTCTTGGGTCTCGGTCTACCTCCTCCTTGGGCTTGTTAACTTCATCGTCATCTTCCGAACTGGGCTACTGCTTCCATGGCTGCTCTTCTTGGTATGGCGGAAATCAGAATCGGTGTTACTCTTCTTTGAGTCCTTCCTTCTATTGCTTCCTGACTCTCCACTGTTCAGCACAGCTTTCGTGACTCCCGCAATGATTGCCGGCATAGCTGCGGTGATTCATGCAGTTAGCATCTCTTGAAACTTAGCCATTTGTTCCGCCTCTTGCTTTTGTTCAGTGGTTAGTGGCTCTTCTGGGTGAATCTCAACGGAGGGTTCCTTGTCTTGATTGGGGTCAATTATCTTTGTTTCTTCCTCTTGTGGAAGGTCCAACTTCGGAAACAATCTTGCTACTTTTATCCTTAGCCATACTATAATTTAGATGTTTTCTTTTGTTAATTACAATCTTTAATACAGTTTATTCAAATATAATTTAGGGATACTGAAACATACGATAGGGATTTATAACATAATTCCAACATAAGAATCCAAGTACAACTTAATTTAAGTTACAACATAGTTTTAATACAACATACCATGATTCGAAATACAACATAGTTCAAAACAAATTACAACATAATTCAAATACAACTTAGTTCAAATACAACATATTTCGAAATACGATATAATTCTTCATTTTCCTTAGTCATCACCCAAAGAATTTCCTCTAGTATTCTTCCTTTTCATCGTCCTTGTACTTCTGTTCATCACTTTCAAGTGGAACTCGATATCGTTCCATGACCCTAGCATCTTCTGTTGATCGCCTAGGAGGGTCTAAGCTATAGTGATGACTGGAAGATCCTGCCCCCATTGAGTTTCTTCCTGGTACTGGGAGATACGGGTAAGGTGACTGATAGCTAGGAGGGGGATAAATTGGGTGAGCATAAGATGGTGGTGAATATGGGTATGGAGTATATGATGGAGGGGATGGTACATAGGGTACGGATGAGGAGCATAACCCATAGGCGGTGATTGGTACATAGGAGGCGACGGATACATAGGCGGAGGTTGTGAGTACATCGGGGGTTGAGGGTAGGTAGGAACTGGCGGATACATCGAGGGATGTGGGTAAGCTGGGGCCGCGTGAGCTTGACGATAGTACTCATGGTGACTACGTCGCATTGCCTCGGCTAGCTCGTCGCGCTCCCGCTGCTTGTAGTCATATGGTGCTAAATAAGGATCCCTCTTAGGTATTGTTATAGCGCGTGACTTGGCACTTGATAGTTCCTTAATCTTCTTCTTCCCTTTTCCCCTCGAAGGTTGGTCACTATACTCATAATCCATAGGAATGGACTCCTCCGGACGGTGATGGTGATCGACTTCGCCCCCATTTTCGTCTCCATCTTCAGCAGGCTCCTCCCCATATTCGTTGTGCTCTTCTTCTTCATTATCACTTTCCATTTCGGCTCGAATCCTTGCCCTCTCGCTATCAGTCATCATGAAAATGGGAGAGTGGCGCTCTTCGGGCTCTTCTTCGGGTTCCTCCTCGTGCTGTTCCTCAGGTTCTTCCTCGTCTTCTTCATCCTCTTCGTTATCATTGGCGTTCTCGGCTTCACGAATCGCAGCCCAGTCAGCTTCTGTGAGTCTAAACCTTTCCACGTGGCCTCTCCGAATTGTCTTCTTTGCAGCCAACCTGGTTCGTGCACGACGAGGCTGGGGTTCGGGTTCTTGCTGGGGTTCATTCATCGCCCTTACAGGTGAGGGTATGTGAGTATAGTAACCCGAAGCATCGGGTGAGTGAGACTCTCGCGGTTGAACAGGACGTTCCCTTTCTTCAGTGTTGTTGTTACTAGAACTACTCTTTTTGGAAGACGATCTGCTCATACCAATTGCTCTGAGGAGGAAACTTTTACCTGTCATTTCCTGTTATTTAAAGTAAAATATAAGCATATAATATTCGTATCATATTAATATTAATGCCAAGTTCCTTCGCCTTTCCTGACGAGGTTTCTAAGTTAATCCACATGACTTGTAATTATTTTCATGCTCACGCGAAGGATAATCGACAACTACGTTGATCAGGCGTATTTGTCTCATTTCCTTAGGTGTTCAATCAATATTTACTCATCACGTTTCTTAACATTCCCTAGGGTTTTTCCTATCTTAGTGGTCTTTCGAGTCTCTCGGTTAAAGCTTAAGGATCTATGTGAACCTTAATTCGCTAAAACCATTGGCTCTGATACCAACCTGTCACACCCCGACTCCCAGGGCACGACACGTTGCATAACATTAGCCAATCAAATAAAATAATGTAGTGGAAGACTTAATAAAAGACCACAAATACGGTCACAAATTTGATTTTCATTAATTGTCTTACAATAGAAATAAACATTGTCTAACACTCGATATGAGTGTAATACATTAAAACTAAAGACACTATTCCCAAGCATCTTCAGTGCAATTCTTCCTCCTATGTGGAGTTTCATCGACCAAACAGTCCTAGCTAGGCCTTCCTAGCTAATGTCATCGGTTATTTGTTTCACCTGCATCACGAGCTAAAAGACATCAACAACTATGTGTTGGTGAGTTGTAACCAGTGACGTAGGACATACAAAGCATTTAGACATCATCATTCATATATATGTGGTATAAGTATACTACAAGTCAACTCTTCACTACGTCACTTAATGACGTCATCTGACGTAATGCTTGCTAATATGTATACCGCATACAGGATCAACAAAGGTACCTATATGGCAAATCCATGCCATAGTATTTCACAACGTCCCGGGCATCCGGTACCTCTCCTGTTACGAGCAATCAGTCTACCTAATTGGATCCAACTAGACGCATACATATCCCGAGGCGGAGCCGGTAGCCCCTCAAGGACTACCTCTTAGCGCGAAGCCCTGCCTTAATGACTTGCCCTGTGGTATGTAGCCGCCATCTCGTTCATTGAGATGACTCTTAACGCGAAGCTTATTACCGCGGACCAACTCACACCTCAACCGGACGAACCTGGAGTTGAGATGCGTTGAGTCACCAGGTGCGATCTACTTATAACCACATACATATTTAAAACATTTACAAACATTTCATACTTTACATACAAGCTCGGATACAGCCCCGAAAACATAAAACATGTAAAAGTGAGGCGGCTAGACTCACCTTCTGATGCAGTCTACGTATCACACGCTAGTGGCTAGTCAAGACAACCCTGTAAACATTTCATACTTATCAGGATTCGTTTCCCCTAGGGATAATCCTATTAGTGTTTTTCTCACTGATGCATTACCTTGGTCACGCCATGTGACTTCGGTGATGGCTTTAGTCCTTGGCATAATCGTTCTACTCAGAGTGCTTTTAACATCTGAGTCAGGGTTATCCTATGTTCTTATTATCATTCTATTTGAAAAGCCACAACATCATATCCTTGTGTTTTCCCACAAGGTTCTATCATTCTTTTAAAAGCATATTTCATTCCTAGTAATATTATGTGACTAGGAAGGCTCTATTCTAAAACTCTGGTTCTTCCATGGACTTAAGTCATACATACATCTTAATGAGTACGAGATCGGCGACATTACCTATTGATTCAGACAGAGTGGGGCTTGTGTACGGAAGTCTCTCGGGATTTGGGCAGCACCTTGCTTCGTCTGGCAGATCTTAAGCTCACACGTACGAGAGAGAACGCCGTTTACTATTATAACGGGTCTCATTTTAGTAACTTTGGGTGCACATAAGGTAGTAAGTAACTCGAAGTAAACTAAAGACGAGTCTTACCGATCACCGAAGGTACCTCGTAAGCTTCTCGTGAGCAAACCCGCACTCGAACCGAGCTTCCGAATACTTCCGTTCTTCACCGAAAGCTTGTCGGGACTTCGTCGTGGCTTCGCCGGGTGTTTTTGGCCGGAGATGGCTTAGAGAGAGGGAGTGAGTGTGAAGAGATGGTGCAAGAAATGAAGGGGGGTCGCCCCCTTTTTATAGCTGGTGAACCTGCCCTACGCGATACGCGCAGGGCATGCCTCCTCCTGCGCGCATCGCGTAGGGGAGGTGGTTTTGCTTGAAAACAGCGGTTGCCCCTGATTCGCGTACCCGGTATTCTCTACCCTAGGCGATACGCGCATGCCAAGCCTCCTGCTGCGCGTATCGCGTAGATTAAATATTTTTTTAAGTCTTTTTATTCTCGTATGAGGCAGAGTGTCACATTCCCCCCTCCTTATTGGGATTCCGTCCCGGAATCACTCTGAGAATAAATGAGGGTACTTTCTCTTCATGGCGTCTTCTGGCTCCCAGGTGAACTCAGAACCACGTCTTGCATTCCACTTGACTTTAACAATGGGAATACGTTTCCTTCTTAACTTTTTAACTTGCCTTTCGACTATCTCTGTTGGTTCCTCAACAAAATTTAGTCGTTCGTCCACTTGGATTTCTTCAAGTGGCGTTTGCAGGGTTTCGTCGGATAGACATTTTCGGAGTTGAGAGACTTGGAAGACTGGGTGGATTCCACGCAGCTCTTCCGGGAGTTCAAGTCTATATGCTACTTTGCCTATTCTGTTGGTTATCACAAAAGGTCCGATGAATCGGGGACTTAGCTTTTTCCGTTTTCCAAAACGGATAGTGCCTTTCCAAGGTGATACTTTTAACATAACTTTATCTCCTTCTGCGAACTCTAGTGGCCTTTGACGTCTGTCGGCATAGCTCTTTTGTCTGCTTTGTGCCACTATGAGTCGCTCCCGGATCACCTTGACTTTTTCAATGGTGTCCAACACCATTTCAGGGCCGGTCATTTAACCTTCTCCCACTTAAAACCAACATAAAGGCGTTCGACACCTTCGACCGTATAAAGCTTCGAAGGGTGATGATAGTGTCGAGATGAACCGAGCTTGGATCTAGATCTGAGATTGTTTGGTGATGTTGTTTGCAATCAGTGATGCGGAATCTCACTGATCACGTATTGATGCTTGAATGTTCATGAAGATCAATGCAAAGTATGATGAAGATGATGATAATATGAATAGGTGAATTGTATTAGATCAAAGGAGAGGTTACAAGAGATATGGAATGAAATGTAGGCAACTCTTTAACAAATGACCTAGATGATGGTATTTATAGTCTATACCATTCACCTTACAATGTAACCTAACCACGTGCAGTTAAGCACAAACGCGCATTTAAGCACGAAACGATTACACAAATTATCTAAGACAAATACAAATTATGAACGTCTTCACCCGTGCTTGCTCGTGATGATGCTCGATATCTTCACTCGCTTATATTTGGAAAGTGACATCTTCAAATAACCCCAACAGTACTCCCCCTAAGATGACACTTAAAGTTTTGGTATGCATTATCTTCAAGAGGTCCCAACAGTACTCCCCCTAAGATGATGCTGCCAAAACTCTGTCGTTCAACAAGCAATCTGCATCCTTCTCTCCCTTTTGAGTAACATCAGAGGCAATGGAAAGAAATAAGCAGAGAGTAGATTCCGGTGAATCTATATATCAGCAACGGGATCTTCTTCAACGGTTGAAGTAGAATGAGAAGACTTCTTTGACTTAGAATACTCCCCCTCAACTTTTGCTTTAGAGGTTAATGGGATCTGTGTATGAGATATTAAGAGGAGGATTCTTAACACTCAGCAATCGGACTTGGAGATCTTTGAACTGGAATCAGGCTTGAACAGGAACATCTTCAAGTCGCGTGGAAGCTTGTTCTGCAATGGAAACTGTTCCTGCAACTCAAAGAAAAACATTAAAACTCAGGCAGTAATGTGCATTTATCATCAATGTAAAGATTAAGTTCTCAATCGGATGAGATATTGCTTGATGAACAACTCCTACATCAATAACACAAGTTAAACTGCCAACACAAAAGAAAAAGATTAAAATGAAAATCTTTTTGGTGTTTTGAATTTTTCAATGTTTTTGATATTTTTGGAATTTTCTCTTTACATTCTGAATCTTTAACCTGCAATGACATCATACCAGCAATTATCCAACACATGTTTTGCAGTTTTGAGAATAGACATTTGAATTGTGAAGTAATTGAGTGATGAATTGTTGAACAAATCAATTAGCTCGAAGTGACACACTTACTTTTTCTATTCTTGATGATCAATTAGGTTGATTAGGAATAAGTTTTGAGTGACCCATACTTTGCACATTAGAAAGTTATACACCTCATCTAAATATCCTGAGAACAACTCAACACGTCAGGTCACTTACAATCATAAACAGTGTGGAATTTGGGTTCTATTTGGATTTGGTCCACTTTGGGACTTCTTTTGAATTCCTTTTTTGAATTTTTCTTTTTCCTATTGTTCCCCTTGGGAATCTTCTGAATTCCATTTTGGAATTTGATTGGTGACGGTCCATCTTTGGGACTCTTTTCTGTTCCATTTTGGAATCTTTTGCTGCACCTTGAAGCTCAAAAGAGACTTCGTGTGAGACTTCAGGTCTGTGGGTACCACAACAAAGAAGCTCACGATGCGGTTCATCACACTGAATAGATTGCATCGTTACCCGATGTAATTTAGATGCTTCACGAGATATCTATTTGATTTGTATAAACGTTTCACATGCACTAAGATGTTTCAACCACAAAAACTCATTAGAATTTAGTTAAATCATCAAAGAATATACTTGTTCAGTCTAATTGTCTGAGCCATCTCGCACATCAATTTTCATGCTTCAGTCTTTATTATTTAAAAATGATGTGTCGAATAACTCTAGTGTACTATCATTTCTCATGTACGTGCAAGTGGATTCAACATATTTTTGGATTTTTCTGATTTTATGAATTCAGTTTTAACCCTTTATTACTAGTTTGAAAGTTGACAGATTCAACCCAAAGTTAATTATATAACTTTTAACTAACCAACTTAACTAAATTCAAGCGTAACAGTTACATACGGGACGTTTTTATAGTTTTAGTTCGTTTAAGCTTTTACGAGGCTATTTCGAGACTTAGGAGGCGTTTTGGTTTAATGTTTTTACTAATTTTCTTTTACGAACTATATATATATTTATATATATATATATATATGTTGAGTTTTATAGTTCCACCATTATTTATTCGATATACGTGAACGTTTTGAAATGTGAAGTTAATTGAGACGGGAACAACGTAGAATCAATGCGTTTATTTATAATAATAATAATAAACGTTACACTTTGAAGAAATAAATACGATTACAATTTAACGGGTAACAACTTCGGGTCCGAGACGGGCATTCGGGTTCGGGTTTGGGGCAGATGTCACAAAGGATACCTATTCTTAATGGTCAATTTATTCAGCTCGTGATAATCAATGCACATCCGCATGCTACCATCTTTCTTCTTAACAAATAAAATCGGCGCACCCCAAGGTGAAACACTTGGCCTAATAAAACCTTTATCTAATAGATCTTGGAGTTGTGACATTAATTCCTTCATCTCACTTGGTGCCAGTCGGTATGGTGATTTAGCTACAGAATTAGCTCTGGGAACTAGATCAATTTTGAATTCAATTTCTCTTTCCGGTGGAACGCCTGATAAATCATCGGGGAAGACGTCAGAGAATTCGTTAACTACGGGGATTTGATCAAGTTCCTTTCCTTTTGTTTCCTTATCCGTCACATAGGCCAAAAATGCTTGATGACCATGCTTTAAATAATTCCTGACCTTTGCCATTGAGCACACGGTAATGTTGCTCTTTCTTTCTCCATAAATACACACTTGTTCTCCAATTGGTGACATAAATTGGACGATCTTTTGATTGCAAACTACTGACGCATGATGTTGGGATAGCCAGTCCATCCCAATAATTACGTCAAACTCCCGAAGTTCAATAGGAATTAAGTCGATGGAATATTCTTCTTCTTGAATAATTAGTTTACAGTTTTGACATACTTCAGATACGACAAAACTCTTATTACTAGCAACCTCGACTTCTAAGGCATTTACTAGCTTACTTCTAACAAAGGACTTATGGCAAGCAAAATTTATGGATATGAAGAATCTACTTGCTCCAGAATCAAACAAAACGTATGCAGGGACAAATTTGATTAGAAAGGTACCTGTGACGACATCAGGTACAACTTTTGCTTCTTCTGCAGTGATTTGAAAAGCCCTGCCTCGTGGCTTTGAAACTTCAAATCTCTTGACATTTCCTGCCGTCTTGGATCCTTCAGCAACCTTGCCTTCCCTTGTTTTAAGTTCCGGGCAATCGCCCCTCATATGGCCCGACTTGTAACAATGGAAGCATAGATTGACCGGACTAGTGCATCGAGATGCTGTATGCCCAATTTTTCCACATCTATAACAACTTAAATTTTTGTAAAGACATTCCCCTGAATGTCCTCTACCACCTATGTAACAATTACGTTGTTCATTCTTTGACCTCATCTTCGTAAAGTTTCCTGACGTTTTCAGCTTCTTTGAAGGTGTGGCAACTACTGGGATTTCAGCCTTTCTTTTCTCACCGTTCTCAATCTGCCTTTTTATCTCCATTTCTCTTTCACGAGCCCAGTTAATAAGCTCTGACAACTTCTCACACTTTGAAGGGGACACAAATTCCCTTATTTCTGCCTTTAAAATCAAATGGTAGCGATTTAACCACATACGTTCTGTAGCTACCAATGAAGGACAAAACTTAGCTTTATCGAAAATTCAGCCGTGATTTCATCTACAGACTGGTGTGTTTGATGCATGTGGAGGAATTCTTCAGCAATTCGATCCACCGCCGCTTGTGGACTAAAATGTTCTAAGAATATCACCTTGAATTCACTCCACGTCATTTTTCGTGTGGTTTCTTTACCTTTTTCTACTTTGATCATATCCCACCAGTCCTTTGCCCTCTCACGTAGTTGGCTCGTAGCAAAGATTACCTTGTCACTTGTATCACAATGACTTCTGTCAAATATACTTTTCATTTCAGTAATCCATCTATGACTTATCAGGGGGTCAATCTCGCCTTTGAATTCTAAAGGCTTACACGCCATAAAGTCTTTATAAGCACACCGGCTTTTCTCCTTTTCTTTATTCGATTCTTCCTGATTATTCACTTTATCAGGACTAAACTGCTCGTGGGGACTCTTAAACTTTGATAGCTCGTCATGAATTAAGTTCTCGGATAAAGGAATGTTTGCTTGAAAAGCCTTTCCCACTTTTGCATATATATATATGTTAGGCTAGCCGCCTTTCATTCCCCAATTACTAACTTAATTTCTCTTTTAAAATCACACCAACGTCACTTTTTAATCATGATATAGATTTGATCAAGTTCTTATGTTGACACCACATTCCAGACTATTACATGTGGACAACTAGTTTTCTTATATCATCACACGTGGAAAGCTATAAATATATAAAACCTTTTAATTAACTATTACTCATTACACAAACAATTAACCTACTCTCTAGAACCTTTAATATCCAACTATTTAGTCAGTATAACTCTCAATCTTTAATCATATGATCAAGTCCTGTGAAGGTAGTTTAATCATTAAACTATTAGTTATTAATAATATTATGTTAAGTAAATTTAAACGTCACATACACAAATATATTTGTATGTTATTTTAGTTATAATATCTAACTATATTTAGCCATTTTTTTTAAAATACAAACTTTTAAGTATTTTATATTTATTCATAAATCGGGATGTTACAAAAACCCCGGTCTTGATTTAAGAAAATAAAACCTAATTGATACCGAACGAGTAACGTGTAGAACTGAAGAACGGTGGATCGAATACGTGAATGTGTGTGGTGTTTCTGTAAAATTAAAATTTCAGTATGACATAAGGATCGATATGCGATGTTTTGCCCAATATATATTGAACTTATTCCACCGAGATTTCATCGAACGAGTATGACTTGTAAATTGAAATTTTTGGAATTGATTCGATATAATTTCTATCTTTGTGGTTCAATTAACTTTGCGTACACGTTTTCATGGATTATAGGAATGATTTGGTTTAATAATTTCGAAGTTATATGCAGATTTGATCAGGATTCGATTTATAACCGGAATGGAAATTGGGTTTGTTAAATAGTTATAAATAGAGCGAAATAATAGTTTACAAACTGATTTGGAGTTCGAATCTGATACGAGAATAGATTTACCGGTTTGATTCGTGTCAAAAATAGTCAAAAACGCATCGAAACAAGCTTCGCCGGAGTCACCGTTTCCGGCCAACAAGTTTTCGCCGGAAAAGAAAAAAAGAACGGATTTTTTTTCAAAGTTGGTCAAAGTTTGTTCAATGATTTAAATAAAATTTACATTAGTAATCCCTTAAGTTTTAATGTATTATTATTTAAGATTTAAATGTTTTAATTCAAGTTTGGTAAATAACATAAACAACCCCCAAAGTTAACTTTGTTAATAACATATTAACTTCACTAACCGAACTAACTATATTACTTTTATAAAACTTATTAATTTTTTTTAACTATTGATTAAGTAACGTGTTTATATAATAATAAACGTAATAAATAATACACCATTACTAAATAAGTGCTTTATTTCATGATCGAATGAAATGATTACATAAAATAGAATGGGTTCGGGTTTACGAATTTCAAATGGGGTCGAATGTCACAGTCTCCCCTACTTTAGAAAATTTCGTCCTGAAATTCTTTATTATGAAGATGATGTTGCAAAGAGATGAGGATAGATGGTCTTCATTTGGTCTTCACGTTCCCAAGTAAATTCTAGACCACGTTTAGACTCCCAACGGACTTTGACTATAGGTATCCGACTTTGTTTGAGTTGCTTAACTTCGCGGTCCATGATTTCGACAGGCTTCTCTATAAAGTGCATAGAATTATCGATTTGCACTTCATCGAGAGGTATGTGCAGATTTTCATCAGCTAAACATTTCTTTAGATTTGAGACGTGGAACGTAGGATGAATGTTACTTAGCTCTCGGGTAGTTCTAGTTCGTAAGCAACTTTTCCAACACGCTTGAGGACTTTGAATGGACCAACATAACGCGGTGCTAACTTTCCTTTCTTTCCAAAGCGAAACACTCCTTTCCAAGGGGATACCTTGAGAAGTACAAGATCACCGACATTATATTCCATGTGTTTCCGTCGCCTATCAACATAATATTTCTGATGGTTTCTAGCAGCAAGTAAGTTGTCACAAATCTTAGGAATTATGTCGGTAGATAACTGGATAAATTCAGGACGACTGATTTGAGCTTCACCAATCTCAGTCCAACAAATAGGAGATCGACTATTTCGACCATAAAGGGCCTCGTAAGGAGCCATATCGATGCTCGAGTGACATCTATTATTATAAGAAAACTCAATTAGAGCTAGATGTGATTCCCAATTGCCACCAAAATCAATAACACAAGCTCGAAGCAAATCTTCAAGAGTTTGTATCGTTCTTTGGGTTTGGACATCCGTTTGAGGGTGATAAGAAGTACTAACATTGAGCTTAGTACCTAAACACACTTGCAGACTTTGCCAGAATCTTGACATGTACGGACTATCACGATCGGAGATTATGTCTAAGGGTACCCCATGACGACTGACAATTTCATCAATATACATCTTAGCCAATTTACTGACTGGATAACCCTCACGCATTGGCAAGAAATGAGCTGATTTTGTCAAACGATCAACAATGACCCAGATACTATCACAACCACTTGGGGTTCGAGGCAGTTTCGTGACGAAATCCATAGATATACTTTCCCACTTCCACACGGGAATCTCAGGCTGCACAAGTAATCCAGAGGGACGTTGGTGCTCGGCTTTAACTTTGGAACAAGTAAGGCATTTGGACACATAGAGGGCTATGTCATTTTCATACCGGGCCACCAATACTGTCTACGAAGATCCATGTACATTTTATTTGAGCCGGGATGAATAGAATAACGAGATTTGTGGGCCTCGTCCAAGATGAGGGTACGAATATTATCACGGTCGGGAATCCAGAGACGGTCTATAAAATAAAGCAGATTATCAGACTTGGTCACCAATTGAGTTTCAGCACCACAAGACATTTCAGAGTACATATTTCCCTCGTTGACTGAGGTATTCTGAGGGTGAAGAATAAGAGACTTGAGATCAGACTGGATCGTAACACAATGAAGCACAACATGTTCCTTACGACTCAATGCATCAGCCACAACATTCGCTTTACCAGGATGGTAGCGAATCTCGCAATCATAGTCGTTAAGCAATTCAACACATCTTCGTTGCCTCATGTTAAGCTCCTTTTGATTAAAGATGTGTTGGAGACTCTTATGATCAGTGAAGATAATGCCTCAAAATTTTGAGTGCAAAAACCACTGTACCCAATTCAAGATCATGAGTGGTATAATTCTTCTCGTGTATTTTGAGTTGCCTTGAGGCGTAAGCGATAACATTGCCCTGTTGCATGAGAACACAACCAACGCAATAGATAACAAAATCATTGTTCCCATCGGGAAGAGTTAAGATTGGAGCGTTGCATAATTGAAGTTTAAGAGTTTGAAAAACATCTTCTTGTTCAGGCCCCCAACTATAAGGCTTACCCTTATGAGTCAAATCAGTGAGGGGTACTGCAATCTTAGAAAAGTTGGGAATGAAACGACGATAATACCCGGCTGAACCGAGGAACGAACGAATTTCAGTAGGGGTTTTCGGTGTAACCCAGTTCTTTACTGCCTCGATCTTAGCGGGATCTACGTGAATTCCCTTTTCATTCACGATGTGGCCAAGGAATTGAACTTCCTTAAGCCAGAACTCACATTTTGAGAATTTGGCAAATAACTGTTCTTTCTTCAAGAGTTCGAGAATCGTACGAAGATGTTGCTCATGCTCTGACTTAGACTTTGAGTAGATTAGAATGTCATCGATAAATACTATCACGAATTTATCCAAGTACGGCCTGCACACGCGGTTCATCAAATCCATAAACACCGCAGGTGCATTAGTCAAACCGAATGGCATAACTAAAAATTCATAGTGACCGTATCTAGTACGAAAGGCTGTCTTCGGGATGTCGTCATTGTGAACCCGAAGTTGGTGATAACCTGATCGAAGATCGATTTTTGAAAAATGTGTTGCCCCTTGGAGTTGATCAAAAAGGTCGTCGATTCTAGGCAACGGATAACGGTTCTTAACAGTGAGTTTATTGAGTTTGTGATAATCAATGCACATCTGAAATGATCCATCCTTCTTTTTTACAAATAAAACATGAGCTCCCCAAGGTGAGGAACTCGGACGAATGAAACCCTTATCGGAAAGTTCTTGGAGTTGGCTAAAAAGTTCTTGCATTTCCGAAAGTGCAAGACGATACGGAGATTTTGCTACGGGTGTTGCTCCGGGTACAAGATCAATCCGAAATTCAACTTGACGAACAGGAGGAAGACCGGTTAGATCTTCAGGAAAAACTTCGGGGAATTCCCGAATGACTGGAATATCTTCAACCTTCTTTGGTTTATCGTCCTCCTTGACCACATGAGCCAAGAAATCCACATATTTTTTACGCAGGTACTTCTGGGCTTTGGTGCAAGACATGAGTTTAAGTCCCTTTGAAGGCCTTTCCCCATAGATGTTTAAAACGTCACCGAATAAGAGGGGAATTCGTATATATTTATTGCAACAAACGATTTCAGCATGGTTCTTAGATAACCAATCCATGCCTATTATGACATCGAAACTCCCGAGTTGCATTGGTGTAAGGTCGATTGAGAAGTTGTGTTCGTTAAGATTGAAAGTGCAGTTAGAGATAATAGAATTTATTGTAATAACATTTCCATCCGCTACCTCTACCGTATAAGGTTCAACTAACTTGGTTCGGGCATTAGCTAGTAAAGGTTCAAACTCTAGCGATACAAAGCTCTTATCGGCACCAGAATCAAATAAAACTGATTTGTTGATCAAAAACATACCATTCACCACATCATTATTGGTTTGAGCTTGAAGAGCGTTGATATTGAATGCACAACCTCTAGCCACTGGAACATTATTGATTAATTGTGGACACTAGTTACGGAAATGATTTGGGTCACCGCATTGAAAGCAAGCACGAGCCGGAGTGTTACCATCTGCCTTACAAAAGTTAAAAGTATGGCCAAAACGGCCACATTTGGTACAATGACGACATGGGAGATGAGCAAGATGATGAAACTTGCGGTTGTTGCATAGAGGATGAATCCCAGTATATGGCTTTTTAGCCGGAGTCTGAACCATAGGACCCGGTTGATACACTGGAGCTGTGTGTTTAGCTGGCACAGCAGGAGAAACAGTAGCATAGTTAAGAGTTTTGACTTTTCGTTTTTTGTTCCAAGAAGACGATTCAGCCTTAACCTCTTTGGCGGGTTCAACCGTTGACTTCCCAGAATTTTTCTTGCTACCCTTCCTAACCAAGGACCCGCTATTAACATGATTATCGGTTAATTGGGCAGCAAGTCTAATCGCGTCCTCTAAAGTAGCAGGGTTACTGTTTGTCCCATAACACTTTTGAATCAGTAATTTGTTGAAGATTTGGATCAAATGACATAAAATATGATGAACTTTGGATGAACACACTATAAAACACTCAATTTGATCTATATTGATTGCATCAGATCTTGTTTACATGGAAACCCTCAATCTTGCTCATTCAAGCCCTTTAAACCCTAATTGCCATTTACTATTTATAGCCTAATGACACTTTGGACTAATGACAAATAGGACCCTAGACTTAGACTAAAACATGACAAATGGAAATTAATACAAATAAACCCCTAATGTTTAGTCTAACATATATTTTGTCATAAAGACAAAATATATATATTACATAAAATACTAAAATGACGAAAACGATTAAATATATTTTGTTGACACAAAATATATTTATTAACAATAAAACTCCGTCGCCTTCAACGTCTTGTCTCGAATCTTCGTCCCGAACGCGTCGTCTTGACTTTTGCGTTGACTTTGACCGTTGACGTTGACTTTTGTTGACTTTGACTGTGTTGATAATATTAGACTACAATTCAGGTCCAACAATACTCCCCCATAGTCTATTATTATCAACGTCTTGCATCGTGTTCAGCACCGACAAGTCCATATTGTTGGATCTTCAATTTGGTAAGCTTCAGTTTTAATTTCTGCTCCAACAAAAAACTGTATCCTTAATTTCCATAGGAAGACCCCCGATGTACTTCTCGATGCCTCTAGAGAGAGGAGTGATCAAATGAGGCACCAACAAACTTAGTTCATGAAAACGATAGTATAGATAGAATTTTCACCCCCAACTTGGGCTAATTCCCAGAATTCCGCTTCCAATTTCTTGACCTCATTACGAGGGCAATATTTCTTGGTCATGAGGTCCTTGACTTCATCCCATGTTAAGGCCATTGTCGCGACAACCCCACGATTACGTTTTTTCTCTGTTCCACCACGTAAGTGCCCCTTTTTGGAGGACACTAGTCGCTTGACGTACCTTGAGATTATCAGGGCAGTCACAATTGAGAAATGTGTTTTCTATACTTTCAAACCACTGTAGGAGACCAGTGGCCCCCTCAGTTCCACTAAACTTAGTGGGGTTACATGAGCTGAACTTTTTATAAGAACATCCCGAAGGAGGAGGGTTAGAATTCCCACCATTAGAGCCATTATTCAAATGAGTCAACAGAGTCGGGATGACCGCAGCAACTTCCCGAGCAACAATGGATGCGATCTGTCTATTAGAATTGCGAGGACGACGAGACATCATTCTGAAATATTTAAAGGATCAGGTGAGAATGTTTAGTAAATAAATTAATTAATAATTGTATATATTAAAATTGAAAAAAAAAATGAGTAAATGAATAAAATATTAAAATCATGGAGCAATAAATAAATTTATGTATGACAAAGAATATTGAATTTTGAAAGAAAAAAAATGAGTGAATAGATAAATGTTGAAACCGTAGGATGTTAAAATCATGTTGAGATATTCCGAGTGTAAACCCTTAGTTCGCAAACCAAGGCGAATACGTTGACTTATCAAAGTTGTAAGTCCATCATAACCTTAATGAAGACGTGACTACCTATAAATGGACACTCACCCCAAGAGTTCCCAGGTAAGGTAACGGATCCATCGGAAGATTTGGATTTATATGAATACCTTTCTTAGACAGAACCCCAAGGTACAGGCACCCACCCTTCCAGTATTGCACGTGTTCAGGTATGGGACTAAGACTTTGACGGGATTTGAAAAACCAAAAATGAAATAAACCTTGAACTTAAAATTTGAAAGAATCTTTTTTTTTTAAACAAAAGTAGACATAGTCATTAAAGTTTATATATTAGTGGAAAACGCGAGTTGCGTTGGAATAGCCGAGTAATAATATAGAAGAAGAAGATAAGAGTATAATGTATGTCACATGAATAAGTATATAAACAATGGACATGAGAGGACTCATGTCCCGGTTCTTAGTTATAGTCTAGGTCATTTCATTTCTAATAACCTAATTCCCTATAACCATAGCTCTGATAACAATCTGTCACACCCCGACCGACGGTGGAACCATCGGGGCGGACGATAGTAATGATTGTCCATAGCACATGGTGATTAAATGAAAGTTCATATATTATTAAATCCAAATTAAATGCATTCAAACACTAAACATAGGAAAATCCAAACCAAACACACACAATTGTTAACAAATAAATGTAAATGTTTTTAATTAACTAAGTCTAAGGCCCTAGTTATGAAGCATCCAAATTCGTCTCCTATGTTGTCTTTCCTGAAATCATGTGAAAAATATGTAGTCAGCTAAAGATTAGCTGGTGAGTAAGCATAGGTTTGCAATACATATAGATACAATGATTAAAAGTCAATTCATTTGTTATATCAAGACTTATAAATGTAAACATGCATTCATAAAAGACTCATTAACATAATCAACCCTTGATGAAAATACAGCCACGTAATCACACAGATTAAGCTGTTGATGAACAGGGACAAGAATCACATCTTGAACACTCAGTTATAATTACCCAAGAATCAGAGGGGTGGGTTTTTAGGCCAATAGATCTATCATTAATAATTGTCGGTTTAAATAAGTTAATGATTATGCTATGAACACACATTTGCAAGTAAAGATAATAACATGAATTGATTTGTTGACTAACAAGAATAAAAGAATCAATGGTTAAATAGTTTCACATGAAATCACCCCAAAGCAATAAATACGAAAAAGGGGTATGAATACTTACATGTTCAAGCACGAAAAAAAAATAACAATATATAATAGATAAATCTGAATGTTGATTTAGGGCGCCGGGAAATTTCCTTGAGATTTAACCTAAGGAAAATAAGGCGTCTTTGATGAGATAAGGTTTATAAAGAAGTTTAGGATCTAGGGTTTTTAACTTGCGATTTGGAGAGTTTTAAAATAATAAGTATTTGTAAATTAATGAATATAACGTAGAATGTTTACTTAATAAATTTTGAAAATAAGTATATTTATTTTGTACGACTGTTTTAAAAAATAAAAGACGTAGTTTTATAAATTTTACAAGGCTTATATATACATATATATAACAAAAACTGACAACGTGACATGGTTAAAATTATTTTAGACAAATAAAACAATGTACGTAATTCGTGTTAAGAATTTATTTAAAACTAGTGATCAATAGTTATTACCTAATTTATTAGTAATTGAAGAATTATTAATTAATTAATAAAGCTAATTGCATTCATGTTTGAATATATAAACATATAAATAAATAAATAAAAACAAAAACTATGTGTAGCAAGGTTCGAACACAAGACCCTTGCCTTTAGAAGCATGCGCCTAAACCACTAGACCATAACTGCTATGTTGTTTAAATCTGGAACAGAGTTAATAAAATTCACTATTAACAAAAACTCCAAATCTCATATGAACCCTAGAAATCAAAACCCCCAAAAATTAATTTGTGAATCAAATTAATGTTAGGGCTGTTGTTATATGTTGAGAGACGAATCCAAAGAGTATAAGTTTTACCTTGGTAGTAGACGGATTGAATACGAAAAATAAAGAAAAAGAGAATGTGTTCTTGAAGGATCAAATCGGACTGTAACAGTCGAAGATATGAAATCGAAGCTTCTATTAGATTCAGGGATGTGTGTAGATGAAAACCGCGGTCTTGATTTAAGAAAATAAAACCCAATTGATACCGAACGAGTAAGGTGTAGAACTGAAGAACAGTGGATCGAATACGTCAATGTGTGTGGTGTTTCTGTAAAATTAAAATTTCAGATGATATAAGGATCGATATGCGATGTTTTGCCCAATATATATTGAACTTATTCCACCGAGATTTCATCGAACGAGTATGACTTGTAAATTGAAATTTTCGGAATTGATTCGATATAATTTCTATCTTTGTGGTTCAATTAACTTTGCGTACACGTTTTCATGGATTATAGGAATGGTTTGGTTTAATAATTTCGAAGTTATATGCAGATTTGATCGGGATTCGATTTTGTTACCAGAATGGAAATTGGGTTTGTTAAAATAGTTATAAATAGAGCGAAATAATGGTTTACAAACTGATTTGGAGTTCGAATCTGATACGAGAATAGATTTACTGGTTCGATTCGTGTCAAAAATAGTCAAAAACGCATCGAAACAAGCTTCGCCGGAGTCACCGTTTCCGACCAACAAGTTTTCGCCGGAAAAGAAAAAAAGACGGGATTTTTTTTCAAAGTTGGTCAAAGTTTGTTCAATGATTTAATTAAAATTTACATTAGTAACCCCTTAAGTTTTAATGTGTTATTATTTAAGATTTAAATGTTTTAATTCAAGTTTCGTAAATAACATAAACAACCCCCAAAGTTAACTTTGTTAATAACATATTAACTTCACTAACCGAACTAACTATATTACTTTTATAAAACTTATTAATTTTTTTTAACTATTGATTAATTAACGTGTTTATATAATAATAAACGTAATAAATAATACACCATTACTGAATAAGTGCTTTATTTCATGATCGAACGAAATGATTACATAAAATCGAATGGGTTTGGGTTTACGAATTTCAAATGGGGTCGAATGTCACAGGAATGCACGGCATTAGACTCGTTTTAGAGACGAAAACAAAGTGCTAGAAGCCGATTGGATCGTGGATTGCTTCTCGGTTTGATCGGGTTTCATTGTTTCTTTACTTTTGTCTTTAATACTATCATGTTTGCTAATTTTAAACTTGCGTTTTATTATTTAATATGATTGTTGGCTAGACTCGTTGAATCATCTAGGCCAATGAGAACTTAGTTACTTGTTTTGCGTGTTTGTTGGATTGGTTTTGACGTTGGTAATTTCTATGATTTAGTAAACGTCTACTTTTGATTCATTGATGCATGAATATGTGTTTGATTTGACTTGATGATATTTTTTTTGTCTCCACTTGAATCTTGTTGAATGTCTTTCAAATAATAGGTTCGAGTTAGGTCACGGACTTTGTGTTAGTGACTAGTTTATGGTTTAGGTGCACTAAAACCATAGGAACGATAAATTGAATTGAGTTGATAAAAACGTGTAGCTAAACTAGTATCCTTGAGGTGATAGTTTAATTGGTAGGTCTAAGTGGGTTGAATTGCTAGGCTTGTTTCTGTGAAGAATTGGTTTAGCTTTGGTTTAACTATGGTGTCTACTAATATCAATTGAATCAAAGTAACTACCTTAGGTCATTTAATTGTGAGATTAATAATCAACATAGGTACTAAGTCATAATCATTAGACAACTGTGAAGAAGTCTAATTCATAAACTGGTTCGCTTAATAACTCGATACAAAACCCATAGGTTTCTTCTCGAAAAGGGTCGAGGGTCTTGTCGGGGTTTGGGTCAAGTAATCATTTTACGATCCCAGTCCAATGTCAAAATATTTTCCAACAAATTAATAACTTAAGAAACTAGGGAGTCGGGTCTAGGTGGTTTGCTTTGATTTATCTGTTTTCGTTTCCAAATCTTTCGTGCTACGTTCTATTTTTAGAAAGTTTCCATTTTTAGTAAGTTTCTATTTTTATCAGTAAACCCCCCATTTTAACAATCTTTCCAATTAAGTCGTATCTAGTTAGTTGAGTTTTATTTAGTTAATTAAACTTAATATATAGAGTCTGTGGGTCGACACCCGGACTTACGTACGCTATATTACATCCGACCGGTCCACTGCCGGTTGTGTGTGAAATAGTTGGTTTGTCTTGGTTTTATAAATTTAAAACTTAGGTGTTTTTATTTGTTTATTTTTATATATATATTTGCACGCATCATTGTATCCTAATCCCCTAAGGTATATAACAGTCACAAAGAAAACATTTTGACATACTATGCTGGAACTGAAAGCAAGCGGTTCCATAATAAATCTCTACACCAACGGATCCACTGATGGATCCCCATGCTTTTAAACAAAGTCCTTGAAAGCTACTAGTTCAACCTCATTTGACCTTTACCTATTTAAATACAATGACACATGAGTCAAGAAAGACGTATCAACTTAAGAAGATTAAAGGACACTTATTTTACTAGAATAGCCAAGAAACTGATTCACAACCTTCAAACACTAACCGCGATATGATTCCGAAAAGAAAGCTCTACAAGGTGTTAACTCAAAAACATTAACCTTACAAGATGGATACAATATTCATGAGGCAACCTACCTTTGGTAAGCTCGATAGAAAAACTAAAATATCTCATGAGTCTTTTTTTCTAACGACGTTTCAAGTATTTTACATACAAGGTGCTATACCTACCTGTATCCATGGTGAATTCGTAAACCAATACAATTTCATGGATATATAAAATCAATCCATGAAAGAAGGTGAGCACCTCACGCAAAATCGGTTGCATAAGTACAAGAAAGAAATTACACTAATTAATGAAACAAACTCGAGAAGAAAAAGCTTCTTGAGACTTCACAGATAGGATAAGGTGCATCAACTTTCGTTGTTAAATCGGGTAAGGTGAGCTACAACACCGTACCTTGATGAAACTCCAAAAATGATACACCAAAATTGACAAAAATAATATAAGATATTTAAACAAGCTGAATTCCTCAAGGCTAAAAGGTCACATGAGCAAATCACGTGCATAAGGTACCTTCAAGGCCTTAACGATTGAAGTTCATGTATTGGCCGCATAGACTATCATGACATCAAATGGAACCTTACAAGGTGTTTGAAATACCACAACGAGCGTAAACGAGCTTGTTAGTAAAAGGATCAATTAGTTCTCGAAGTACTAACACTGTTGCTCACAAAAAGCATGAGTCATAAAAGAGTCTGAAGTATCTTGCCAACAAAAATTTCATCAGATAATGACATTGGCAGGCATAGCCAAAGACACATCACTTAAGCGAAGCTTGATCTTTTTGTGTCACATAAATTAAAGGCATAAGCTCCATAGACACAAACTTATCCGCATATTTTAGCAACTCCATGCTAGCCATTTATGATAAAGCAAAACAAAAGAGACAAAAACGTAGTCTCATACTTTGAAGAGAAGAAGCCTCTTAAATAAGCTTAAAGGAGCACATCTACATGCGAAAGAAATATATAGCATGGAAAAATAAGCTTACCAACATACTAGAATATCTAACCTTCAAAGTTTACTAGTACATGCAATAAACTAGTATTCGCATGAAATAGTATTGCCGGCACGATCAATAAGCTTACATTCAAAGCTAAATTGTGTGCATAATAAGTTCGCTAACATGTGGGAAAAGGTCAATTTAATAAAAGATAAGATTGCCCACATATGCAAAAACTCACTTTCATACAAAAGAAACTAAGAAGCATTACCCACAAACACGCCTCAACATGCAAGAAGCTCACTTGTTTACCCTGTTTTCTTCTACCTGTTGGCTTCCATCGCATGTATCCTAAAAGGAAATCTACACCTCAGCATGAAGACCCAAAACATTTGGGTTGGCAAGTTGCTCTATCTGATTAGGAAAGTCCATAAGCTCTAGCTAGATAAAAGACAAATAGCTAAAACAATGCTCCAAAAGATATCCGGACGCTCACAAACACAGATGTGACGGCCTTATGAATAGATACCCCCAAGCAGGCTATTGAACTCTACATGTAAGAAAATGCATATGTTGACTTTATAAAATAAATTTTCAAAGCCATCGCTTGTATCATAGTCTCACTGATAGGATCCTTCAATTCATACTCAAACTATTAAGCTCTCCCAAATTAGGATGACAAGCTCACATTTTAGCTTCTCACAATAAAAAGTTCGATACCTTCAAATTTTCAATAATAAGAAAACATGAAAGTATGTTACCAAGTCATAATGAGTTAGCTCCAGAAGCAGGATAGTCTACTTTGATGTGGAAGAAGCCCGCCTTCTACCACACAAAGCTCACATACTGCTCACCTAGCATGTATAACAACACATAACAACTTCAACCAAGTCAACATATCAACTCGATAAAATTCACTCAATACAAAAACATGACACACTAAAAAGCTTCATTGAGCCATCAACCATAATTATCAATGGCACTTGACGCCTACGATGGTGCCTTTAAACATTATTATCCTAAGGACTAAGCTTCCCTCCTAAGCTTTAGCAAAAGATAAATACTTATCAATGAAATATTATACCATCTCGTTATTTGACTAGTCATAGTCTTTGCAATATAACGAAGACGCCTAATAAAGTGAGCTCAAATGAGCCAAAGCTTAACGAGTCAATACCACATGCGGTGAAGCTCATAGAAGTTAACGAAAATAAAGGCATGCTGGCTATAGTCCTATCACTGCCTTCTGTGACACCCGACATTTTCAGGTTAACACCGTTAACTCAACTCTCTTAAATCCGTTATATCCACTAATTAGACATTACTTATATATGTGTTACACTTAGTCAAAACTTATTAACTATATGTTAATTAAGATACAATAACCAATCGGGAAATTATTTGGATTGCAACGAGTGAAGCTAAATAGATATTTATTCTAAGCATTACTAGTTTACACGACTCGCAAAAGTTACCTAGAGTTAGCAGGATGTTTCCTCGTAATACAAAAGATAGTTATTTGAAAGTTGATATAATTTAACTTTGAGAACAAGTTTCATAAAATTTTAATTCAAAGGAACAAATTCCAATTAATACAAAAGTTAAAAACTATCACCCAACCCATTTCCCACCCGTCTTCATCTTCCTCCACAAAAAAACCTAGTCGACAAGCCGCCATTAACCACCGCTAGCATCTCGCCACCACCAATCGCAACACTCGGGCTACCGTTTGCATCACCTCTTGCCGTCTATGAGCATCACTGTAGTCATCTCCACCTTCAACGGTTGCCCCCACCATCACTGTTACTTTTTCCGATCACCATCACCTTCCTTCGTCTCTGGTGTCTCTACAACCACCTACCACCACCGCAAACACCGTCAAAGCCTTTGGTTCCGTCGTTGTTGTTCATTTCTTTACACCGTGTCTGGGAGACATTGGCTTGAGGCATTCATTTCTTTACATTGATGTCAGCTTCGGTCGTAAACACTTCCATACACTAGAGTAGCATGTAGAGTAGTCTAGCTAGCTACTTGATATACTAAGGGAATTACTGAATTTGCTTTTAGAACTTACTTTCAAGTTTTATAAACCTATGAACTCACCAACTTTATGTTGATACACTTTAGCATGTTTATCTTAGGTTGCCAAGATAACACTCACGAATAGGGCATTCATGCATGGGTTGCATTAATTTGAGAAATCAACTTTATTTATTGTATTTACATTTGTACATTCAAATATTATAATAATTTTTACTTCAAAGATTCTCATTTACTGTTTACGCTTCCGCATTTAATATAAAACTTTTACTTTAAGTTTTATTACTTAATACAATACGTTACTTTTCAAAATCATGTACGTCGTTTGGTGTAACTAATGACTAAGATCTTGGTTTGTCAAACTTCTAACGGTAAAACTCCGTTAGTGGAATCTGGGGGTGTGAAAGATTGGTATTAGAGACATTGGTTATAGCGAACTAGGGTTGAATTGCATTGCATTATAGACTATAACTGCACACTACATTAGTTACACTAGTGTGTACTTATATTGACCCAATACTTGGTTGCACTTAGGGTGCACATACTAGTCTTCAAAACTTGTTGAAAAATCATGCCGTTTTATACCAATTTATTTACTTTTTTTGGTTTACATGTGAAAATTTTATTGCATTTCAACTTGAGACTTACATCATTCAAGCAACCGGTGGGACCGCCGCCTAATGAATAGGAGTACAGGAAACAATAGAACTGGCTTGTTTTCTAGAAAACTCAATCATAGTGAGGTCTTAACTTGGTAGTCGTTTGACCTACATTGTGTCACACGTCACATACCATGTGACTCACTTAAGTGTTATAACATGTTACTTGATACACGGGAAAACATACTAAAAAGTGCAATAATATGTCTTGATGTTTTCATTGGTCATGATTATTGTATGCTCACTACATGTAACTTATCATTAAGTTATAATATACTTGACATGTGTTACTCTTAAGTACATTACACTTGGCATAAACTTGTAATATGTTTGCCTGATACTGACGTGTAAGTATACCATATTTTTCTTACCTATCCTATAGTTAAAGGAGAATTAGAACACCATATAAATAAGCACAAAACAACGAGTGTAATAAGAGATAAGATTAAGGCACTCGAAGGGAGACTAACTTGAGTGATTGTGTAAGGTAAATTGACGATTACGGGTGCGCAACGTAATGGTGAATTTACAAGTACACGATGATCCTGGCAAACCGGTCGTGCGGGCTATACCAAAAACATAAATAAGAAGAAACAATAAAAACAAATACATTTGAACAAAAAGTTTACCTTTAAATAACACATTCCACCTTTGGATGACATACTCATAAAAGTTCATCTACGATCCATCTATGTATGGTAGAAATATACAACATAACCTTGGATGACAAAACCCTGATAACTTACTTTGGATGACATAAAAACTACAAATAATTGAAATCTATCTATGATGCCATACAAATAAGAATACGAATTCATCTTTACAAACATAATAAGGTTTCACTACTACCATATTTTGATCTCCAACAATAATGATTTACCTCTCATATAATCAATGTGAATCTTCTAGTTGAAACTTTTTCCTTGTTAAATTTGCAAACTTATGAGAGAACGTTTAGCGAATCATATACCCCCCCTGGGCACCCACTTGTGACTATATCACTCAAGTTCCATCTAGAGTAGCGTGATTTTCTGAGCACTTGCTTTCCATCATAATCGCAGTGATTGAAATCCTCAAATTAAGAACTCTAAGCATTAGAAACTTTGTATTACACCCTCCCCCGGTGTTATTTACGACAATACCGATCAAACTCCAAAGAGCTGAGAACAATTTATCTAGCCCCAATTATTTGTTTCGAGCAATACTAAAACATGTTAGCCCTTGGTAACTTACTATCTTTGCATGATTACTAGTTCTCTAAATCACAACAAACACTATGTCAAAGAGCTTCATAGGTCTCTTGATCTTGAACAATTTATCTAGCCCCAATTATTTGTTTCGAGCAAATACTCTTGAACTTAAAAAAAATATAACAATCTCATTCCAAGTTAACATCATTAACCCAACTCTTCTAAATTCCAAACGACAACTTCAAATACTAGTAATACTAGATCAATTTCGGGACGAAATTTCTTTCAACAGGGAGATGATGTAACAACTCTGAATTTTTTTTGTCACACCCCAAAAATTCACTAACGGAGTTTTACCGTTAAGTATGTGACAAACCAGGATCTCAGTCATTAGTTACACCAAACGACACTCTATGAATTTAAAATATACGTGTCTCATTAAATGGGAAAATTTAATACAGAGTTAACGTTTAAAAGTTTGCAGAAGCGTAATCGAAATGTAATGTCAAAATATTAAATGAAACTAAATGCGCAAACACGCGCCCAACATAAGAAACATAGTTTAAATATTTATTAAACCCAAACATACTTTTTTTTTAAATGCAAGAAAGTGTCTAAATGCAAAGTTGTGACTCCATGCCATGTCCTAAGTGCGTTGAACCTCAATGACCTGTAAAAGTGAAAGGCTAACAAGTGTCAACACGACGGTTGGTGAGTTCACATAGTAAGTAAGAAATCAAGTAGTTCAGTTGCAAGCAGAAATATAAATTAAGTATGTCATTGTAGGTAGCTAGTCTACAGCACATGTCCTTAGAGGCGTATGTATCTGACCGAAGCTGACGTATGTACACATTAAGTGCATTTTGCCCGTTCGTACATCCCAGCAGGATGCACTGTAAGTATGTTAAGTCATTCAACACCCGTTCGATAGGTCCTTCTGTCGTGCTAGCGCGACTAGCCCGGGTGGGGTTTGTCAAACCCAGTAGTACTACTCAAAATTTCCCCGCTATTTCACAAATACTAACGGTCAACTAGGTATCCATGAGGTCTTTCATGAACAAAATAAAAGTTGCTCTAATCCAGACATGCGACATACAGAATTTGTAAATCCGTAAAAGTAATCGTTCGCTTTCTCACCCATAAAAGGGTGAAACAGTAAAAGTACAGTTCAGTGAACTCACCTTAGGTTGCGCAGCAATTCAGTTTCTAAAAGCACACAGTAATACAGCAACCTAAATAATAGTAGGTCTATTAATGTGTGTTCATGTAGGGTCATAGTACCCTATACATCCAAATGTTCATACAGTTTGTGTGAGTTTAGAATAGTTTGACTCTTTAACCAAGTTTGACCAAATTTGACTTTTTGTCTAAGTTTGACCAAGTTTGACTTTTTGTCGACCCGAGTTGACCCACGACCCGTTGGTGATTTATTAAGTGTAAGTATGTTTCATTTGAAGTATTTGATCATATTACATTGATAAAGGATAAATTATACATAAATCCCTAGTTGTGTTTGATTGCATTTTGTGTCATTTCGGTTACGTTTTATATCATTTTTGGCACAACTAATGTTTTTGTGTTTTGTAGGTCCCTTGTTGATAAAGAAACGGATAGATCGTGAAAAATCGAATCCGTAGGAAAAAACAGGGAGAGAAACGGAGTTACGAGCGAACCGGAGCGCGAAAACGAAAATCTGGATCAGAAAAAGGGGGTCAAGACGCTGCGCGGCCAGCCCCCCTTTTCTCACCGCGTGGCGTGGCGTGGCGTGGAAGGGTTATTTTGACGCGTTTTTGGCCCGTTTCACTATATAAACTCCTCTAACTTAAACCCTAGCCTCCTAGACACTTTTGGGGACGAAAAATAGGCGATTTACAGCAATTTGGAGGCGGTTTTGAGTGCAAGAAGGCGAAACCAAGGCACCGGATGCTCGTGGGATCAAGGATTACTTCCTAGATTGCTCGGGTTCTATTGTTCTTTCGTTTTTCTTTCCTTTTATCATGTTCAATACTTTAAAACTTGTTTTTATTGCTTTGATTATGGTAGGTTAATCGTTTAGAACTACCTAGGCGTTATGATGAATTGTTGACGATATTTTGATTTCGTGTTTGGATACTTTTGTTTATGGTTTATTATGCTTGATTAAAGTTTCAACCTTTATGGCTAATTGATGTGTTTTTGCATGTTGATGTTGGTTTAAATTAATATTATTAGTCCACGTGTTCTTGGTGATTGTCTATGTCACAGAATAGGGTACGTTATAGCCATTGACTTGCGTTGTGGTTGTTTATGGTTAACCTGCAGTAAAACCATAGGATTAATACTATTAGTTAAATTAATAAAAACGTGTAACCAACTTAGAAATCCGTGAGGTGATAGGTTGTTAACTAGTAAAGTTAGTTAATTTGCTAGGTTTAGGTCTTTGTGAGAAGTCCGGCTTAGTTTATATTAACACACTTGCCTGTTAAATCAATTAGTTAGGTTGAAATGGCTTTAGAGTCCGTATCGTGAGATAGGTCTTTAATTTAAGTCAATTAAGCGTAATTCGATTAGGTAACTGTGAGGAAGCTTAATCCCGTAACCGGTGTGGTAATAACTTGATAGTGATACTTTAGGTTTCTTCTCGAGAAGGGTCGAGGGTCCTAGTTAGTGTTGCCTTTAAGTGACTAGCTTTAGATCCCGGTTCCATAAACATTAGTCCAAACATGATTGATGGTTAACGTTAACAATGATTCTAGCCTAGGTGGTTTGTTTTCTCTCATCTGTTTTAAACCCGTCTTTAAATCGTCAGTTTCCATTTTTAGTAAGTTTCCTAATTTAGAAAGTTTATATTATTAGTAAGTTTCTATTTTTTTAGCAAAAACCCCCCTTCTTAAATAATCTTTTAATTAAAGTTCGTGTCTAGTTTAGTTGAGTCTTGTCTAGTTAATTAAACGTAGTATATAGAGTCTGTAGGTCGACACCCGGACTTACGTTTCACTATATTACATTCGACCGGTCCACTGCCGGTTGTGTGTGATTTAGTAGTTCGTCTAGGTTTTTATAAATTTAAAACTAGGTGTTTTTAGGTGTTTATTTTATATATATATTGCACGCATCATACATTCACATACCACACCACATGTCACATATTCAACAAGTTGAGTTTCTACTTCCGTAAAAGTTTCCTTTATAGGAAAGTCGGACTTTTAAAGTATACTTGCATAATTCAATATCCCTAAGCATGTCAACTATTACACTAATACCATAGCATGCTTCACAAGTCAATAACGCATACTATCATTTTACGGTTTCCAATATAAAGCATACTAGCATGCGTGGTCATTTCTAGGCACAATATATCCTTCACATGTTTTGTTTCAACTAGCATAGTGACACTTTCATCATGGCATCCTAGTTACTAGCACACACCATTTAGACTTCAAACAAAACATTTTCAAGCAACCGGTCTACTAACCAACTAGTACCTACGAATGTCATTTCTTGATCACCACATGTTTACCAACCACCACATGCCTACAAGCATTGATATGCAAACCCAATCATATTTGTACGTCCAAAATCACTAAACATGCATTCTAGTAAATTTCCATGACAAAAAGTTTCTACATTTAGCAAGTCTTTCAAAACCAAGTCGGATTCGTACGTTCAAATACCCAAAATTCGTCTAATACATTATAATAACGTGCTAGTGATCTAAAAACCATTCTTAGGCATCAACAACAAGCAATTTCATACAAGTTCATGAGAAAAAGTTACTATTTTAAGTAATATGGTAAAATGATCATACAATTTCAAAACCAATTAGTCAATCTTCATCCAATTCATCATCTAAACACACAATCAATCGTATTTCATCAAAATCAAGTATGCAACATCAAGTTTCTATGACTTCCTAACAAACCCTAATTTCATAACCACAATTTGTGTACCCATTTCATCATCTAATCATCAAAACAACAATTAACATATAACCAATAACCCATTTCCACAACACAATCATCAATTGGCCATTTTGGATGAACTAGGGTTTTAATCTATCAATTTCGTAATATATATAGTGATTTTTAGGATTAAAAATTACTTGTATTGTGTTTACAACTCCAATCAGCAAGCAACAACACCACCAAAGATCCAACACAACCGAACATCATCACTGGACGAACCAAGCAGCCGAACTCTTCAACTGGCCATAACTTTTTCATCGCTACGAGTTAGGAGACGTATTTACTATCATTAGAACCGTCTCGTCGAGACGAAGATTTTGATATATAATAGGCCTCGTAACGACGTCGGAGCTGGCCAGAATCTGGCCGGAAAGGGTGACGGCTGAAATGAGAGATTTTTAGGGTTGGGTTTTAATTTTTGTTAAATGATTAAGTTAGGTTTAGGTTAAGTTGGGCCTTGGGCCATCCATGGATGATCAATGGGCTACGTTTTGTTACGGTTTGTAAACACAATGAAGCTCTTTCTTAACGTACTTTTCCCGTCTCCTAAAATTTACTGAATTTCATAAAAGGTTAAAACCAGTAAAATACATAAATACTCGAAAGTTCAACAATTAAGCACACATGTTACTTAGGATATATATAATTTATTGTATTTGTATCAATTAAATTCACCAACGCCCGGGTATTAACTTGTGTGATCGTTTCGTGTGTACGTTTGTGTAACAGTTTGTACATTTAATTCACCAAATTAAATTAAAAGTATAATTGTGTTAACGTGATTAACATAGTTTGACTAACGAGGTTAACCTGAATTTGTCGGGTGTCACATTTTTCTTCTTTTTCTTTCTTCTCTTCCTTTTATGCTTTTATCTACCGTTTCAAATTTTCATGATGAAAAATCTTTCAACAAGGGGATGATGTGACACCCGACATTTTCATATTAACATCGTTAACTCAACTCTCTTAAATCCCTTATATCCACTAATTAGACATTACTTATATATGTGTTACACTTGGTCAAAACTTATTAACTATATGTTAATTAAGATACAATAATCAATCGGGAATTATTTGGATTACAACGAGTGGCGCTAAATAGATATTTATTCTAACTAACATTACTAGTTTACACGACTCGCAAAAGTTACCTAGATTTAGCGGGATGTTTCCTCGTAATACAAAAGATAGTTATTTGAAAGTTGATATAATTTAACTTTGAGAACAAGTTTCATAGAATTTAAATTCAAAGGACCAAATTGCAATTAATACAAAAGTTAAAAACTATATCACCCAACCCATTTCGGTTTCAAAGTTTTTGGTTCACGGTTTGGGTAACAATCAATCGTGTATTTATGTATATATACTTGTAAGGTGTAAGCATGAACATAAGTTTGTCGTATGAGTTTAGATTCTTTTGTAAATTATGGATGCATATATGTTGTGATTTGTGGGTGTATAGCATGCATGGTAACAAGCTAATGAAATAATACCGATAGGTAGCATATTAACCAGATTCAAATAATGCACATTTATTGATTATTAAAAGATAAGAACTTGAACAATTCAATCCCTTTGAAACATAAATCACAAAACATACATATAATATATGATTTCATGTGCATGGAGTGCATAGATATAGGTATGTGAATTCATGTCAATAAGTGTAAAATAAGAATGATCTTGTGTACGTATGGTTTAGTTGAGTGTGTGGATGACATGATGATCATAAAAGAAGGGTGAGTGTTTAATATGAACCCAATGAAGTTTATGAGTATATATTTAAAAATACATATAACTTGTAGGTAATAATGTGTATGAATTGCTCTTGCATGTGAGTGTGCGATTTATATGCGGGTGTGTGTTTAACAGGTACGTGTGTGTGTTTCATGTGTGAATATATATATATATATATATATATATATATATATATATATATATATATATATATATATATATATACTACATTAATATGCAGATTAGATGGGCAAAATAGTAATTTGACAAATTCCTTAAAATTTCAACACATGTGTTTATACAAACCCTAGAAACTATTTCATAATTCAAAATCACCACCCTCCTTCCTTTTCTTTCACCGCCTGCTCAGTCACTCTTCAAGATACTTCTTCGCCATGATGGTTGCTGCAACTCCGGTGTCATTCAAGATTGTGGTTGTGTATTTTGGTGGTGTTATGACGACGAGAGGTCACCACCGGCAACCACAGCCTCCTCGACGACCTTAATAACCTCAAGCTATGACGCCATTAATTAGATCTAGAACAAAAGGGGGACATGGACAGTTGAGGGGCGGTGTAGATCGTTTCAGCAGGCATCTTTTAGTTGTCTACTTAACGTGATTTGTTTATAGTTTTCCTGTCAAATCTAGGGTTACAATCTCCAGGCTTGATTTGACTTTGGTCTTTTGCAACGCAGGTATGGCTACTTACAAAAGGTTACAACAACGAAGGCAGAGAGCAACGTTTAGTTTAGTAGTCTGTCGAATATACACGAAATCTGGTAACAGCTACTTAGATGCCCAAATCTCAATCTCTATTGACATTTTGCTTCATCAATTTTGTATCAAATCTCAGACATTATCGTTCGGTTTGTTAGTTAATTTAAGAGCATATATTGATTGGTTTAGGGCTTACATGAACATTTGATAATCAAGCATTAACATCAGGGCAAGCCTCCACTCACAATCAATCTTTTGTGTGATGGTAAGGTTTCAGCTGATTATAGGTAGATTCATGTTGTATTTATGTGTATGACTGTTTCTGTATGAAGTTCTTTTTTGTTTGGACTGCATAAAACATAACTAAGGTTGCTGCTGATGTTGTTTATGTTCTTTTTTGTTACATAGCAGATTTAGTTGATATGATGCTGCTGTTTCTGTTCTTCTACAAGTTTGCTGATGCTTTTGTTATGTTACAAGGTTGTGCTTCTGTTTCTGTTCTATCCATGCAAAAATTGCACGCATAAAGGTAAATCCGATGATCTATGTACATACACAGGTTATAAAAATGTTTCTTTTTAATGTGACCCTTTTAACTTACGGATCGATATGGGTCCTGAATCCGGCGTGGGGGGTGGATAGATCTGAAAACTCTAACTCCATTTAAAACAGTGTAGACATTGCACATCTCGAGTAAATTCTCTCGCACGTCTGCTGTTGTTTCTAGGTTGTTACAAAGTTGTTGCGTTTTCTCTTCTGTTACAAGGTTGCTGATGTACAACTGTTACATAGTTGAGCTGGTTGATATGTTGCTGCTGCCGTTGTTTCTGTTCTGTTACAAAGTTGTTGATGTTTCTGTTATGTTAAAAGGCTGATGCTTTTCATGTTCTATCCATGCCAAAACTGCACTCATAACAGGTAAATTCGATGAACTATGTACATACGTAGGTCATTTTATACACGTGCTTCGTGTGTTTTGCATAATATTTTCAGGTAGATTTATGCTGAGTCGAAACCTATTTTTATTCAGCTTCATGTATACAGTGGACATGAATGAATATTATGTAGATTATGCAAGACCTGGTGGTTGGAATGGTATGTTTCTACTTCTCTAAATTTGTGCATAAAAAATGAGAGGCTGTAGAATCGCCCGCTTTTAACTAACGGGTCAGTTTGGGTCCTGATTATGGCATGGGGGTGGGTAAATCTGAATGTCAGGTATGTATGAATGTGGGGGGGGGGTGGTGGGTAAATGTGAAGGAGTTTTTGTAGCTTTTTCGTTGTAGGTTTAGGTTCAAACTAAAACTAGGTGTTTGATAAAAAACTTTTTAACCCAAAGTAACACGGATCAAAACTAATTTCATATGTTTGTTAATGAAATTGAAAAAGCATGTTTACTAACCAATGATTTAATCAGCAGAATTGGTTATGGTGACAATTTTACCCGTTTGTTATTGAAACTAAAACTAAATATTGGGACATGTATTCGTGTTGTGTTGTGTTATGTTGTGTAGTATAGATGAACGTTGTGTGTTAATTCATAAAAATAGCAGCTGATGTATGTTTATAGACTGTTTGGACGGTCAAGATTTACTAATCCTTTGTTCCTTGAACTGGTAAGTAATATGTTAAGGGGCTTATTTTAACCTCAAGAATCTGAACATAGCTAATGCACTGAAAGTTAAACAACCTGCTGTTTTATTTTAGTTTTTGGGTTGAGGTTAAATTTTTATAGACTCATAATGCATATAGATTTTGAATAAGGTTTGACATTTGAAGCCTAAATGGTGAAGATGATATAT
Source organism: Tagetes erecta (assembly GCA_030867185.1). Taxonomy (NCBI): domain Eukaryota; kingdom Viridiplantae; phylum Streptophyta; class Magnoliopsida; order Asterales; family Asteraceae; genus Tagetes; species Tagetes erecta. The sequence goes on along the minus strand of CM061489.1, from coordinate 49,558,150 downwards.
ACATGATTTGATTTGTAATGCTATAACAACTTCATTTAATCGATTTCATAATCCAATTTTTTTAGGATGCGTTTAGATTTAAGTCCTAATTTATTGCTTTGAATAACTATTTTGGTTATGATTTCATATTGATTATGAAATCATGTTGTATGATATGTAATGATGTATATGTGTTGTATTTGTATTTTAATGATTTTATATCCATTATCAGATTATCATGTTGTATAACCTAACAAGGTTGTATAACCTAAGCTAGGCATGTAAATTATTTTTTTGTATGAAGTTGGTGTCAGGTAATGTAAACTTGGTGAAGAGTAATATGTGTAGTACAAGATTCAAGTGTGTTTTTTTCACATTGGATTCAATTTGACATGTAATACAAATTTTGTATTTTATTTTCGTGTTTTGGTTTTCACGTATGTTCTACAAATTTGTATTATTTTAAATGTAAACTTGTATGTCTTATAATGACTTTCATATGAGAAACATGCTATAAAAATATACTTTTTTATTGCACGACACAAAATAAAGTTTGAAAAAAATATCTGAGTATATCATAAGTATCTTGATATTGATGAACCTAAAGGCATATCAAGAGTATTTTGATACTGATGAATCAAAAGATAATAGAAAAGTGTACAAAAGTTTAAAAATTGTATAAGTGTACAAAAGTTTAAAAATTGTATTGATCTAAATTGAAGTGACATAGTAGATAGTTTAATTGTATATTTTTCATTTCATATGGAGTATCTTATCCATGGTTTTGTACATTAAAAACTCCTAAAAGATTGATATGTTAATTAAAATTTTGTATGTTATTCATCGTAGGGTTTTTGTTAGCCACCGTTAGTTGACCATTGTGTGCACCATGATCATCACATAATTGTCGAATCTCATTTTAAAAATGTTTCACAAGTAAGGCTTACTTATCGCGTTGTAAGTTGATTCCGCCGCTGCATCGCGCGGGTATCCTACTAGTATATATATATATATATATATATATATATATATAATATGTTTGTATATATATAATACATATATATATGTGTGATAGTATATATAAGAAATCACAAGTTATAATTATATATGGTTAAGTTCGAATACAGTGAATGTGTGGTATTATATTAAGGGGCAATTTCATATATACCCCTACAAAGTTGCATAATATCATATATACCCTTTGCATGCTTAAAAAGTGTTGTACATTATGTATTAAAAACTTGTACTTTGGATTTATATGATATTATGCAACTTTGTAGGGGTATATATGAAATTAAACTTATATTAAGGGGCAATTTCATAAACTTATATTAAAAATAGTATTCTAATACTTATACTCTTGTCGTGCTTGAGTGGTTTTAACATGTTGGTGACTTCAACGGCATAAACCTTTGTGTGAAACTTTTTATAATTAATTAAATGATAATATTTGGGTGTTTGGTATAAACCGAACTGGGAACGCGAAACCGAACGTGAACTCTATTAGAGTAATTTGTATCTAATTTGTAGAACTCAAGCAGGTTGTGGGTTGATCTTGGAAAATATATTTTTGCTAATTATTTGTAGCTGCACAACCTAAGGTGAGTTTCACGACCCTTTTTACTTTTATTTACTTTTACTCTTTTGGGGGAGATAACATGCTGTAATTACTACATTTACAAACTTGGTTCTTAGTATATGATCACATGCGTACCTAGTGTTAGTATTTTTGCCTTACGTTTGGACCGTTAATTATATTGCATAGCGAGGAAATTTGGATTAGTACTACTAGGTCTGACAAACCCCATCCGGGTTGGTCGCGCCAGCACGACTTGAGGTCAAACGGGTGTTTAATTGTCCTAACATTACCGTGTCTGGGAGACATTGGCTTGAGGCGTTTATTTCTTTACATTGCTGTCAGTTTCGGTCGTAAACATTTTCGTACACTAGAGTAGCATGCATAGTAGTCTAGCTAACTACTTAATATACTAAGGGAATTACTGAATTTGCTTTAAGAACATACTTTCAAGTTTTATAAACCTGTGAACTCATCAACTTTATGTTGATACACTTTAGCATGTTTATTTCAGGTTGTCAAGATAATACTCACGGATAGGGCATTCATACGTGGGTTGCATTAATTTGAGAAGTCAACTTTATTTATTGAAATTTAAGGAAACATGTAAATAATCATTTAATTAGTTCATTAAGGGTAAAATAGTAATTCAATTAATTAATTTTAATGAAATGGGTAAATGTGTAATATATGTGCGGAATGAGAAATATGTAATTAATTTTTAGGGTTGGGTAAATCTCTAATATAATAAAGCAAAATCGATTTTGCTTAGGTAGCAACCGTAGCATTGTTTAAGAGCTTCGTTGCTTATGTTTCATTATTTGAGACTTTATCTCATAATAATAATTTTATATTTAAAAAAATTATGTATATATCTATAATAATATAATTTAATAACGCTAATTACATATTGACCCCTTAATATTTAGTATAATTTTAACAAATATAAAAGTAGTTATATTTTCAACCATCTTCTACTAGGGTGAGAATGTGTCAGTTTATATTTGATCAGGTATAAAAATAAAACTTTGAGATAAAGCTTGTAATTGCCTACAATTAAATACTTCAGTATTTTATAACGATAAATAACTTTTTTATACGATATTATATTTTATAAAAAACTACTTTAAAAAATCAAGCATTTATTTTTCTTTAAGTTGGGTATAATATTGGCATACTAACATAACAATTTTTTTAAACAAATCTTGTGTTCCGGTTTTACAATGGTTTTGTTTCAAAACTAATTATAAGCGTTCATGCCCATATAAATATTCTTAGAATCACCACTTGGATGTTGTTTTCCAAACCATAGTGCTTCTTTCGTTATGACTATAAGACTCATGGACCCTATTCGGGTCAAAAATACTGCCCGTATATATTTTCATATAATCATATTTATCTTTTTGTGTATCTATCTACTTAGTTTATAACTAATCATATAAGTGTTCAAACTTAAGTTTTTAAATATATTTATTTATCCATATTAACCGGTGGATTACATTGTAGTTATATTTCTCATGAGATTCAAATTCTATATTACATATATATTACATGTGTTTTAAAAAAAATATTTTATTAAAGTTTTTTTACTCAAACTCGTATGTTACGCGGGCACTATCCTAGTATGTAATAAAAAACTTAGGAATGAGATATATGTAAATGCCTTTTTTAATTACATATAGAGCTTCATCACTTTATGAGTCGGTTCTCTTTTCCATTTGAAGAGCTGCGTTAAAATAAATGAAACCATAAAATCCAAGAATTATTTAGCATAAATTATTCTTATCTTATTTGGTTTACATATATGTAAATATTGAATTTATAGTTTCTAAATTAACTAGTTTTAATATTAGGCAGCGCGTTGCAGCGGCCGGGTCACGCAGTCGGGTCTTGCGTATTTGACTTCGTCATACGTGTTGAAAAAAAAAAGTCTCATGCCCCGTACGTCATGATGAAAAAACGTAATGTGTCACATGTTAAAAACGATGAAAGTCGTACTATATGTCAAAGTGAGTAAGAGAGTAAAGTCGAAAACTTATCAGCGGCTAAAATGACAATTAGTAAAAGTCGTACTATGTGTCAAAGTGGAGTAAGAGATCAAAGTCAAAAACTCATCAGGAGCACAAACGACAATTAGTAAAAGTCGGAGACTAAAACCGTCAATACGTTAAAAGTCGGGGATTAAAACCGTTAATACGTTAAAGTATGAAAAAGTTGAAACGAGACGCGGCGGGACGGGAGAGGCCGGTGCAAAGCACCGACCTTCCCATTTAGTAGGTATATATAAATATAAATATAAATATAAATATTTTGCTACTTTGAAAACGAATTACTGTAAGTACAACACAAGCATACTACTATACTTTGTATAGTTCACGGTTGTGTATATCGTACCAATTAAAACATTCTCTTATGATGCTGATATGCATTTACACTTGCATTTAAAATACTAATTCATTATACGTCAACTATTCTGCTATTCAACCTAATAGTAATGGGAAAATGCTAAATAATCTTCTAAACTTTTTTTTTTAAATTTTTATCCCATACGTCCATACCTGTGGATTATAACCTACTACATTAAAGTATGTTTAACTAGCTAATTAAAAAAATAACAACTGCATGTGTGATTTATCGGCCATCATTGCTAGACTTAATTAGTACATCGTCCAATTTATTTACATCACACAAATTTCTTTGCTCTTTTGTTTTATATGGAAAAATTGCAGGGTGGTGCATTTTCTTTGTATTTATTTATTTTGGTTTGACACTTGAATATTTAAAAAGATATTTAAGTCAATAAACGTTATTTGTTATGCATGTTGTAATTAATTAAAATAGAGTATAGCACAAAAAGATAAAAATGCTTTTAGTTTTTTAATAGTGAAAAAAATTATTAAGTAATATCTTCTAAACGCGTGGAAGAAATGAACAATTTTTTTAATTACATTTGATTTAAAAATAGGACCACAACTTTACGAGAGTTTGTTCTTGGTGTGGCCCACACCGTGGGTACATTAAAAGTAGATTTTACACCTTAAAGGTTAAAAACTTATTATCTAATGATATGTATTTTTTAATTACATTAAAAGTAGATTTTACACATTAAAAAGAATAAAATACACCTTAAAGGTTAAAAACTTATTATCTAATGATATGTATTTTGAAAAGCTAGCAGTTTATACATCTCCTTCGCAACAAACTAAATTAATAAAAGATTTATCTCCTCTTCTAATAAATCACTAACCCATCTTCCCACATCGCGCCACATGTCGCCATCACATTCCTTCTCAGCTGATTCGCGGATCTTGGAGCAACCCGGTTTCTTTATCGCGGGTCTTGGACTAAAACGGATCTAATAAGCGGATCATTTAAAACCATTGGTTTCACACACACAAACCCTAACTCTCCAAACACCTCTCTAAAGTTCATCCGCCTCCATCATCATCTTCGTTCCGATCTTCCGATTCATCACAACCATCATCGCAGCCATCCATCATCATCATCTACATCTCGATATGTCTTTAATCTATTAGCATCGCAAGCATCATTCATCTCCATTGTTAATCGTATTTTGGGTTTGTGATTTCTCTATCTCTCTCTTTTTTTTTCTTCATATCGTGAGATGTTTATCAACTGTGGCTTCTAATTGTTTAAAGTTTGGATTTATATAGTGTTTTAACCGAGATGATTGTTTTGATTTTTTACGTTTCTATGGTTTTGAAATCATCATGTGTTATGCTACCCAGGTTAGTCTACTCTACGTTGACAAAATTTGTTTTTGTATGATATGAACATGGTTTAACACATGATTGAAATCTTAAATCTTTTTTTTCTTTTCTTGTCAAAATCAGTGTATTGTGTGAATATAGGTTTTACCTCAATTGGGTATTTTGTGTTTTATGGTTTATGTGTGGGTTTCTTGAAATTTTGAATTTTTGGTTTGTAATGTGTTGTAGTGTGAATATAGCTTTATCTCAGTTGGGTATTTTGTTTTGAAATTTGTAGTCTTTTAATCATACTGAAATCTGTGTTTTGTAGATTCTAAGTCAATTGAGTGTGTGGGATTGCTTAAATCTTGAATTTTGTTGTCTTTAATCTTGATGAAATCAATTTGCGGTTTTGTTTCAATAAAGATTTGAGCTAAATTGGGGGTTTTGATGTATAAAATTGAACTGATCAAGCAAAAATGACTTATAACCCTAAAAGTTGTGTTCTTTTTAATATTTGAATAGTGAATTTTGCCTAGATTTTATTCATGTGTTCAATTTTCATCATTTTTTATTTTGGTAAATTTTTGTATTCTGTCTGCCAATTCATATGTATATTAGCTACAATAAGATATCAAGATTTACCTTTAATGCCTACTAATTCAAGTGTAAATGTGGGTTTCTTAAGTCTTGAATTTTGGAATTTGTGTGTATTGTTGTTAATCCAAATTGTTGCAGTTATGCTTGTAGGTTATTAGTTTTCTACTCAAAATGTTGGATTTTTTTTATTTGCTGCAGTTTTTTATTTGTAGATTGAACCAGAATTTGTGTGTACTGTAGTTAGTCCATATTTTTCGCTCCAATTTTTTTTTTCTATATGTTATTAATTTGTTACCATGATTAGTCTTTTTTTAATTTTGGATTGATGCTAGCTAGATTTCAACCTAGAACAAAGTATAATTTTCTTTATTGTGGTTAATATTCATTGTAAGTTTTCAAGTTATTGCAAGGCGCAATTGAGCCAATTTGTTATCGCACCATCAACGAACAGATTCGGTGCTACGAATGGTGGTTGCCTTTGTCACCATATACATCAACATTTTTTGCTGCAGTTCTTCATCGGGTTTGTTTAATTTACTTTAATTAGTTCCGATTAAAGAATTATGCAATCTAACTAAATTATGTTCATAGGCCCCTTGCGTTGTTTCTCTTGAATTATAAGCATACCAACTTGAATAGGAGAATTAATGACAAAGTTCTGCATCTTTATTGTTTTATAAGCTTAAAATGGTTCAATGTGTGTATATGAATGTATTTATTATCTTCATTGTTTAACAAATATTTTATAACTTATATTTGGCCTATTGTGATTGTAGATTTGTCACTTTCTGTGTATATGCGTTTAGTTTCCTTGATTGGATTACAAGATGGTTGAATCATTTCTTACGAGGCTCATGCATGTTGATATCAAACTTTTTTCTTTTTCAAATGGAGAATTGTATTTGGATTTTCTAACAGTGGAATAACTTAATTGCAAGCAAAAAAATTTTTGGATATGCATATCCACATATATACCAGTGCTTCAAATCAATGAAGGAATATAAGCCTGAAATTCAGCAATTTTGTTTTTGGTGTCAGTTGTGCAGATTTAGTTGATTCACATACGTATATATTAAATTGTATAAAGATGTTTTTATGATCTTAGTAGCAAAATTTAGTATTTTTGTGAATGTATAGATAATACATTTGTTTCATGGTAATACCATATTTTAGATGCTAAACAATATTACATTTGTTTCATGGTGACTCTATTTTAAGTTAAGGATAGAAATTTGTTGCATCACTACCCATATTGACCCATTTATTGGTATTCTATCTTCATGATGCATATATGCTTTGTTAGTTTTTACAGGCATATCTTCAAGCAACCATCTAGCAATGGTGTTATCAATGGTGTTTATTTGGAGCTTAGAAAATGATAGAGGATGATAAAAGTAAAGATTACAAATAAGGTATGCTAATGTGCAGAATTTGAAGTACTCATATTGACATGATTATTATTTGACAAATGTTTGAAAATGCTCTTTCATGAAGTAGATAAAGAAAATCCTATCAGGCATGCAGAAAATCCTATCATTATGTGTTTCACATTAAGTATGCACATTGATATCAAAATTTTGCATTTTTTTTAAAGTAGTTAAAAGAGAATGAACATATGCTTTGGTTTTAGATGACTTAATTGCTAAACTAGAACATATCACCAATTGCAAGTAAAAAAACTAGCTTCTGTAATTTGAATTTGGCCAAGTCAACTTTTATATTTGCAAGTATTTTATTTTATAACACTAGCATGATTGTGACATTATTTTAAGATGTTTGGTGGATTCTCTATTTCAAGAACCTTTCTTTTAACATTTGGATTAGTGGTTGAACTCTTCGATTCTTTCACACTTGGTTTGTAAATCATGATAACTGACTAATATTTTTTGTTTGTTTGAAAGAACTATGCTACATAAGCCCTCAATAATATGATGGACAAAGAGCTGGATGTTGCAATCTATGCATACATAGCGATAATTGCTTTGTAGTTTTGTGATTTTGTTATGCACATAATTGCATAGAACTACTTAATCATAACATCTATAACTGAAGTGTGATAATTTATGTTTTCGTGAGAGGCTGACTGTATTATTTGAAAAATAGCCACTTGCAGTTTACAAACTATTGTATGTTCTCTTGATAAATCTATCTTCTTTTTTACATTTTTAGCTAGCCACACAAACACACCAAACTGCTTCTTCTCAGATAAACCCTTGAATGGATCACGAGCATCATTTTTATCAATGAAACTCTCATGGGTAAGTTCATAAACACTAACATTTAACCATGTCTTCCTACTGCAGTTTTGAGAAAAGAGTACCAGTTAGTTTTTATGCTTTAGAGTGAGATTTTACATCTTTAATGTATTAGTTCATTTTACCACTTCAAATTTGCACAAATTTTGTCTATCTTTGAAAACGAGGTGCATGTTGAAGCTCAGGGTGAATTAGTTAAAGCTCCGGGACAAAGTTTGGATAAAGGGGTGCATGTTGGAGATGCTTATAACGGATAATGACGCCCATGCTACAAACATGACCACAAATGTTGTCTACAAAGAAGTTTGTAGTTTTTTTTTCGCATTTATGATACTTTGGTAATTGTTTTATTACTCATTTCATTATAAACTACATTTTTAATGTAATCATACTATTTAGTAATGTTACTATTCTCATTGCATACTTTACAATTTTCATGTTAGCATATTGTTTTTCCAATTTTTCATATTCGCATACTCTACGTCGCATTGTCTAGGTTAATTCTATTTTAAATAGAACAAATTATTATATTTTATCGTTTCACCCCGTGGGTACCCACGGGTTTTAACCTAGTTCAAAGATAAATTCATAAAAGATTTTTTCAAAGATATAGATAAAGCAGACATGAAAAGAAGATAATTTAGAAGAAAAATACATATTATAATTTTATATAATATCAATAGACAAAGTTGGTGAAGATCTTGATTATTAGTCCTCCATTTTTGTCAAAGTTACATGTTTGGTTATCACACTCAACTTTTAAATATATATAAACTATTTTCGTCACTCAATGTTTTGATTTAATTATCAACTAGATTAGTGTCTTGTGTAACACATGAGTTTGGGTAAAAAAATGTTTTAAATTATATTTTTTAATAAAAAAACACATGTAATGTCACACCCTCAATTTTACATAAACCGGATATACGTTAGGCGTGTGACAAATCTAGGATCCAAGTCATTAGTTACACCAAATGACATTGTATGAATTTAAAGCATACGTGTCTCAATGAACGAGACAAATTTATTACAAGTAACTTTTTAAATATTCGCGGAAGCGTAACGACAAGTGAATGTCAAAACCTTTTTCAGTTAGTAAATGCCTTAAAAGTATTTAATACAAATATATTCAATAGCACATTAAAATCCTGAAAACATATAGACCTAATGATGCATGCATGTCCTCCTAACTATGCTCGTGCTACTTAATTACCTGAAAAAACATAATAAAAAGTGTCAACACAAAGGTTGGTGAGTTCAATGAGTTTATTTATCAAAGCTTATAAATAAAGAAACGGTTTCCTGAGCATGTCGCTTACTATTGCTGGTTTGCAAAACCACATCGCTTACTACATGAGCACGTCGAGATTAAACAGAACGCTACAATAATTTTGCCTTATCGCCACCACAACGGATGACCAAAGTTAAAGAACAATTTGCACCCTACCAGCATGATGGGGTCTTTCGAACCCGGTAGTTCTATTTAAATTTCCCCGTTATACCCACTGTATATTAATAATCTCGACTGAAAGGAAAGAACTTCATAGGTTGGAACGTTTATGCTCAGTAAAATAAGTCATTAGATAATAGAAATTCATTTATCAAAAGTAGTTGCCCAAAGGCATAAAATGTAGCCCGTAGGCCCTGCCCGAAGGCCAATAAAATCTTGCCCGAAGGCCCTGTCCGAAGACCAATATAATCTTGTTCGAAGGCCCTACCCGTAGGCATAAAATGCAGCCCGCCCGAAGGCGCTGTAAAAACATTTGAATGTTTTCTCCCTGAAAAAGATTTAAAAATGGGCAAAGAACTTACCTTAGAAAAGCGAGCATGTATAAGTGCGTACATCAAAGTCGAAAGCCAGCACAAGCACATACACTATGCACAATTATTCGTCAACAAAATTCCTATTTGTACATATAGCAAATAATCTACAATATTAGTATGGTTTACTATACACGTGTTGTTGAGCTCCTTGTAATAAGTTGAGTGTATTGCTTGGCTATCATTCCAATTCGGTTATATCTATGATTCTTACTCAAATACTAATACCACTTGCATAATTATAGATTGTACAATATATATATATATATATATATATATATATATATATATATATATATATATATATAGGGGAGGGATCAAGAGAGAAACTCCATATTAAATTGAGAACTAGAGAACTAAAAAAAAAGGTATGGAGAGAATTTTTAAAGGAGGGGTAAAATTGGAACTTTAAATACGTAAGTCTTTAAACATTTCTATCTTTTGCATACGTTAAGTTTTTAAATTTTTTTTTGCACCATTAGATCAAGAATTTCATTATCTTTCGTTTGAGTATAAATAATACGGTGTAATTTCATTTTTTTTGTGCACCATTAAATTTTTTTTCTCATTTTTTTTACTTTCAATACTGCATATATGTAATATACGATACCGTATGTTTTTAATTTTGGGGAAATGAATACGGTGTTGTTATGAACCTAAATTACCCAAGAAACCATCAAAACTACATACTTAGATAAAATATCAAAAGTTCAAGGGCATTGATTTCGATGACGTTATCACAAAAAAACAACATCATCATGCCTCAATTTCAAATTTGGTTTTTCTCATATGATCGTATTGACATAGCTAGCAATAACTTGGTTCATGCTATGTGATGTGGTATGAATATGTGCAGCATGCGCATATCATAATACCAATTATATGAGTCATGTTATATTAAGCTGTTAGTTGGAATTGAGAAGCCAAATTGAGTTACGATCGATTTTTAAAGGGCGGATAATATTTTACTAAAATGAATGGCGATTATTGAGTAAATGAGAAAGAGAAAAATTATGATCTAAGAGGAGAAGACTGAGTCGTCCATTAACATTGAATAAAGATCAATGAGTTAAGTTTTCTAATAAAAAAATTTAAGTTAATTTATCAAAGCTACGTAATTTTAATGGTTTTACGTGTAACTTAGGTGCATAACATCACCATATTCACTATCATCTTTTAAATTTTATAGTATTGCATATATGCAGTATCGTATACTACATATATGTAGTATCAAAGTACTACATATATGCAGTATATGCAATATTGATGCATTGTTATCTTATAGTTTGAATTTCATGTTTTTTTTTTACTTTTTTATGATATTTATCATTGGTTTATTAGTTTATTATTATCTTTATGTTTAGACATGGTATAAGTATTGGTTTTGTTTTCATTTGCCATAAGTTTTTTAATATGAAATCTTATGAACTTTGTTATTGGTTATTTGAGATCATATATATACTTTAAATAATTATTAGACTCTTAAGTCATTTGGCCACTTAATAAATGCATCAAGTACATTGATACTACATATATGTAGTATCAAAAAAAACCAAAATGTGATTTTTAAAATTATTTAATGTAAATAACATATGAAAAAGTTAGTAACGTCTGAAGAAAAATATAATCAAATACAATATCGCAATACTACATATATGTAGTATGAAATTAAAAAAAACGAGAAAAAAAATATTTTTATGACGTTATTTATACTCAAATGAAAGATAATGAAATTCTTGATCTAATGGTGCAATTTTTTTAAAATAATATTAACGTATGCAAAAGATAGAAATGTTTAATGATTTATATATTTAAAGTTCTAATTTTACCCTTCCTCTTTAAAATTCCATCCCTTGTATTTTTGGTATTTCTCTAGTTCTCAACTTAAAATGAGTTCTCTTTTATATATATATATATATATATATATATATATATATATATATATTATTTATAAAAGATAATGGTTATATTCCTTCATGAGATGTATTCATATATTATCATGACCTTAATACTAACATATACATAATACATGTGTATGTATTCTTAGACGAACAGGATGTTGTAGATCAAGTATATAGGGGGAGGTTCTTTTAAGAAGAACAAATATTGCAAGAAGAAAAAGAAATAATCTTGACCACTCATTTTTATTCAATCTTTAAATGTATTAATTAAATGAAAAGGGTATAATTGTAAAGATAACTTTATCTTTTTAATTAGTTAATGTTCACTTTATTTAATTACTATCTATACAATTAAATATTTCTCTTTCCTATTTATTTAATTAAAAGAATTAAGTATTATACTCAACATTAAAAATTATATATCAATATTTTTAGATTAATTACTTAAAATTAGTCGTACGTAGAATGAAACATATGCTACACATAATGAAATATATCCTACACATATAAAAAAAACACACTATTTCATATTCGTAAATAATTTAGAACCTACATTTAAGTGCGTACCATATGTAGGTACCTACATAATGCATACATAATTACATTAAACATAAGTATATGTGTCGTTCTAAAAAAAACTAAACATATGTAGGTATTGTATACGTAGAGGTGCTCAAGATATCAAGTACTTCAACACAAACCCTACACATAACAAATATATCATACACATATATAAAACACGTTCCATACACATAACAAAATATATCATACACATATAAAACACGTTCCCTACACATATAAAACATGTTAACGTGTAACCTACACATATACTTGAAACACATATTGTCTTGCACATATTAATATGATCCATGTTAAAATTAAATAAGGATTCAAAACATTAATTGTTGTATTAAATGATGTTAATGTATGAGAGAGAAAATATTAATATAAATGTCTTTAATACCCTTTTTTCTTAATTAATTCTCCTTTTTTTTACTATTTATTTACCAAAATGCCATCAAATCATCTAAACCATTAATAAGATGATCTAGTGGTTGAAATTTATTCTTTTTCTTCTTGCAATATTTATGTCTTCTCAAATGAACCTCCTTCCAAGTATATATTGGTAATATTCATGACTATATTACTTGGTATAATGTTATGTCTTTAGTATTATTAACCTCACTGAAACTAACGTATACATAATACGTACATATATATAATTTCCCATCTTATATATATACCATTTGGTACGTTTTAAATGTCATGGATTTATGTTTTTCTTAGTAATTTATATAAACGATCGAGTTCATGTTGTGACCTATAAAAAATATAATAATAATTGACTTGTAATGTATATGATTATTGTTTCTTCATTTTAAATATCATTTTTGTGTTATATCCTTTTTTACTATGAAATCGACTATCTTACTATGAAAATACCTTTTTTACTCCACCACCTGCTATCTCGCCGTGAAATCTAATGTCTACTAGCTAGCGTGAACCCGCGTCTAGTTTTTTAGCTTGCCTACATGTAGTAGTGACAACTTTGAATATCTGATCAAAAGATTTTTGTCTACAATTCATTAAAAATACTAGGTTTAATACCCGTGTGTTACACACGGGTTAAATAGTAATATTTATAAGAAATTATAATCATTATATTTAACAATTTGTAAATATATAACATTTAAGGAGTTGGCTCCATCAACTTGCATGGTGAAAAATTTAGCTAAATTTTACCTCCCAAACTTCCTATTATAGAAAAAAAATCCCTCCAAAAATTGCCCTCTAAAAGTTTGATTTATTAGATAGATTACATACTAAAGACATCACATAAAGTCTTGATAATCATTGGAAGGATAATAAGTCACTGAAATTTCATCACACGATACAATACTGAGATTTTCAAATTGGGGGCCACAAAGGATTTGATGTTAGTTTTTTTTCAATTTGATAATTTTTTTAATCAATAAACATCATATATTAAACACCAAAGAATTTACAATAAGGTGGTAGATAAACGGGCAACAAGTTGCACAGTCACCCCTTTTAAATATCAAAACATAGCCTACTCAACACAAAATCTTGGCCTTTAGGGGTCGATACATTGCAATGAATGGCCCGTTGAACCCTGGTCAAGAAGTTCACTACCCCGGTGGCTAGGAAGCCAAACGTATCAAAGGCTAATGGAATAAAAACATTTTGATTATCCAGACATGCTTTCTCATGTTTAGCAATCTTGCCTAATTCCGCATTTGACGTCGCCGGTCGTGCAACAAATTCATTGTCCCAGATCGCAGCCAATGGGGACACTCCCGTAAGGTCATATAAGTGTGTTTCCCCCCTGTCCAACCAAATGCTAGAATATCAGCCGGCCTTAAAGTAGACCTCCCCTCAAGCAGATATGTCAAAAACTTCACAGGGGCCTCCTTTATAGCCGAAATTCATGCTCACTTAAGGATATCACATATATAGGACATCCCTAACCAAATCATGTCTATATTTGAAGCGGGGTAACTCCTTGCAATGGACTGCATGATCACCAAAAGCATCTAAACAAACCTTGCGGCAAACAGGACAAGGCTCATCAATCGGAAACAAATGAATCATTAACCAGTACTTAAGGATAACCTGGTATTCCAATGGCGACATATGTTGTCCTAGTCCTTTAATGGGGATGACAGTCAGAAAATCTTCAACCTGAGGAGACTAGAGACATGCAACCATAGCTTTCTGACGGGGTGATAAATCAAACTTTACTTCCAAACTTTGACCGATCACTATATAAAGCACTCGCCAAAACAAGGTTGGACTTTAGGGGGAAGGTATCCTTTTTAGAGAACCCACTAATATCAAAATCGGGAAGAGAAGCCTATAGGCATTCTAACGCACACCATAGTCAGAATCTAAGCCGTCCAAACCACATTTGCGTAGAATATGGTCTTGCAAAGCTCACGATTGAGCCCGAGAGGCCACAAAAGCATAAGTCGATACATCCTCAACAGAACATAATCCTAGCCCCCCAAAGCGAGTACGTCGGAAGAGATGCCAGCCGCCACTGAAGATCCCCAAAAAAGGTCTCCCACAAACTACGATATCCTCAATCGCCTCTCGAAGCCCTTTGTCAAACACAAAAACAGCTCCCCCTACATATATAGGTTGGCCTTTCTGAGGCCAAATAGTAATTTCCCGACTCCCATACATGAGTGGAGCAACAGAAGTTCACATTGAGGGTCTCATAGATGCGGGAGGCATTTCATCAGTTCCACAGCCCGAGATGCTCTTATCATAGCCAAATTAATAATAAACCTAATATCACGGCTGACAGCACCACCAATTAGTTTCACACCCAGACCCGGCCTTCCAATTGCACAGGGGAATAATCCATCTTGAACCTTCACCCTATCACACATGGCCAAAAAACTTCGGTTTTCTTGATGTCTAGTTGAAGGCCAAGATGTGGCCATTCAGGTATGATGACATCTAAGGTTTTGGCCACCTCTTAATTTAGCATCTCCAATAATCGTACCATCATCAAGACAAGCATGGAATAGACGCTTGCAACTATCTCTGATCAAAACACGAGTGGGGTGCAAAACAAGTGCAAAAAGGAGAGGCCCTAAGGGTCCCCCTGTTGGACCCTGTGGTGGATAAAATATGATCATCACTCATATATAACCTAGCCAATTGACCATACAAAAATTCCACCCAAAGATAAATAGAAGGGCAACGGGTCCGAACTTCTCGCAAGAGAGTACTCTGATAAACCAAATTGAAGGCATTAGTGGAATCAACAGTAATCATAGATGTTAGTTTGTTTCGAAAATGGGATTCATGATGATCACTTGATTAGGAAGTTACATGGTCCAGGAGGAATGCCTAAAACTGAAGAACCTTACGAGTGTTGCAAAAGTATATCTACATGTGCAAAAGTTAGTTGCGCTGAAAAAGCCAAAGATGGTTGGAAATCCTTTGGAATCATAGATGCAATGTCTAACAGTCGTACCCCTAGATCATGGTAGTTACAACGCAATCCGTTAATCGATCGTTACGCGGGTAGGTGCTTATTAGATCCGCCAGATTTTCGTCTACACAAGCCACTACTCAAATATTATGAATCAAACATCTTTTCAAGGTTTTTCATGGGAAGATCAACAATGTCTTGTGGAATTAGATGTGCATGTAAGCGGGTTCTCGGTGGAAACCGCATTGTCAATAGGGCAAATCACTTTCCTGGTTACTGCGGGGGATGGTATAAGAGAACAGATAGAGAACTTAAGGTTTTTTTGTTATCCCCGCTCCAGCACTTTATAAAATAATTTTAGGGTGCATTTTCAGTGATGCACTTGGATCCATGATATGCACATCCCTGAAACTAATGATGCTTCAAACCCCTAAAGGGGTTGCTAGAATTCATGCTTATGTGCATTTCGCAGAAACAGTTCGGGTAAGTTTACCTCTATCGTCTTAAGCCACATACAAGACAAACAATGGGTAAATGATGTGCCATTATTTGTACCTAATTATTAAGCATAGATCCCCTTTTTATTTGAAGATTTGTGTAGAATGTTTGGTGAGAGAAAGCGGGGTTTTAGAGGGAGAAAGTAAATTTGTGTTTTTATCTACATCAAATCATCACCAATTAGTTTAGATCTAAAACAAATTGCAACAAAACTATTAAAAAGGTTTCTCTCCCATCAGCGAAATTCCACCATATCTACACGAAAGTTTAAACTTTAGAGCTAAATTGCTAGCGAAATTAGGCACCTGTGAATTTAACAACGTCGCTCCCGCAAAATTAACAATTTCGCACCAGATCTGTGTTTTTAACACCAAACCAGCAAAAACACCTAAATACATAATACCATTTATGCAATCAAACCTAGTTACTGAATTGACTTGATCCAACTTAGTCAAACCGTAGATGAAGTCATAATGTAGAGAAGCACATGAAAAAAATTAACAATCACCACTCGAAAGCCATATAGGGGTGAGCTATTTAGACCAATAGATCTATCACTGATTATTGAGGTTTATAAAAATTATTAATCATTCCTCCTAATTGTCTATTATATTATTAATACGTGTTTGCAAGTAATAACATTAACATTTATTGAATTGAATTTGAAATTGAATGAATTACTCAACATGCATAGATTGTTGATTATAACACTATGACAACATCTTGTAGTTTTTTAGTTTGTTTGATTATGTTTTGTAATAGTTGTTTAGATAGGTATTTGATATTGTAATAGGTTTCAAATACGCAAGGTTTGGCACGTAACCTTGGTATGCGAAGCTTCATGTGAAACTTGTTATAGGTTCCACATATAGAAAAGTATATATATTGATACATTGGGTATATGGAATTTAACCTCAACCTTCCTTTTCATTCATTAATGAAACTCGGAAACAAAATCAGTTATATTTTTTCACTAGATTATATATACCCGTGTAACACAACAGTTGAATAAAAATAAATGAAAATAAATTTTTAGATAATCGTGTACTAATCTTATGAAATAACTTGGTTTTAAATTTTCAAATATAAAAATTTGAGGTATCTATCTAATAACTTAAGATTTTAGGGGACCATTTTTAAGGGGGAAATTTATATTTTTATAATAAAAAGTTTTAGAAGGAAAATTAACTGATATTTTTCAACATCATGCAATAATTGATGAAGTCATATCCTTGAATATTAAATATTCACAAATCCTTAAACATAATGATTATAATTTTTTTTATAAATATTGTTATTTAACTCGTGTTTAATACAAGAGTATAAAACCTAGTTAGAGATATAAATCAAAACTTGGCTCCAATATACTATAATTAAATATTTAGAGATAAAAACCAAAACTTTATTTCTTTAAAAATTTAAGGTGTATAAATACATAGTTTTTCAAATTTAAAAACTTTAAATTTAATATAACGTAACAAAATTTAAATTTACAATTGTGATGACGAAGATGTAGAAATTCTTTATTTTAAATTTAGTGTTATGATGGCGAAATTGTATGACTTCTGCGTCAAAACATTCAATTTCAATTTTAGAAAATATAAAATCGCTTAAGGTGGTTTAAAATAAATAACAAAAATCAGAACTGAAGTTTAAATTCAGACTTTATATGATATTAAAGGCAATGAATTTTAATAAACCATTATGCAAAGTTGATTCAATTAATAACCAAGAATTTTAATTTAATTAAGATGATTAATATGAGAGTAACACATACGATAAAGTAATATGACAATGATGTGTAATGCTTGAGAGAAAAGCATGTGACAAAATTTTAGTCCTTTAATAGTACAAGGAGAGAAGATTTATCTTCTTTTCTTTCGCTAAATGAACTCAGAAACACAGTGTTTGAAGATGTTAATCTTGATTTGATCTAATAAATAGTTTTATTTATTTAAGATTATTAATTATTTAATTGAGTTAATATTAGACTATAATTGAGTTTGATTATTTATCTAGGTTTATAGGTTTTATAGTTGAGTTATGTATACTATTTGTTTAGTATAAATAGGGGTTGAATGAGTTTTTGTAGGAGTCCCGGTTTATTTATCTAATACAAGAGTCGAACAGTTCGTTCAGTTTGTGTGTTTGTGTTTCTGATTTTGGGCCTGATTTCCAACAATTGGTATCAGAGCGTGGTATTGACGGTTTTGAGAGTCGTTTTCCAAGCAGGGGAGCAACCCCTCGCGGGGTTGCAACTGCAGGGAGGTAGAAGACGAAGATAGAAGAAAAAAGAGGCGTTTGTAAAGATATTAGGAGGAGTTTTCCGTCCTTGATTCTTGGCCTTCGAGGGGAGTATGTCAATCATTATTTTTGTTGGGATTTACTTGAAACAAAATTAAAGGAAAAAAGATTTTATTGTTTCTTGTTTTGAAGTTCATGCACAGAAGTAAACAAAAGGGAGGTAACTTTGATTCCTTATTTTTGTTGGTGCGTATGATTGGAAAAGAAGAAAAAACTATTTTTGTTAGGTGCTTCTTTCGATCTAAGAAATTGAGATTTTGTATCGAGTTGAAAATTTTTGGATTCGCCGAGTGAAGGTTAGGGTCTTGTGAGTTTTCTTAGTTTTAGGTTTTGGCTCTTTGTTATCAACCTGGAAGTTTGGGGAACTGTTGTGGCGATGTGATTTGGTCAACCGTATAATGGGGAGTACCATTTAGAACGGCGGTTATGACATGTGATCAGTTCAGTGATGGTTCAATAGTAATGAATTTAACTGCATTAGTAACTTTCTATCCAAGTAAGATCAGACCTTGTCTTTCCTGCCAAGGATAAAACAGAATAACCAGGTGGGTTGTTTTTTGGCAGAAGTATCCGATCAGATTTGCGGATAGGCTGACGGTAGAAGATTCATCAAAGCGGGAGGCTTTGAATCTTGTCGTGTCTAGCAATGGAAGAATAAAACGGTAGAAGTGACAAGTTTTTTTCTTTGATCGGTGGTCAAGAATGGTGAAGTTCTAGGACCCAGGAAGAGAGATATCAAGATTGATCAAGGGATTGAAGTTGTTGATAATAATGCAGATTTGAAGAAACGGATCTTGTTTAAGATTCGGGTGGTACAAATCAAGATTAAGGGGGAGAATGAAGATGTTAATCTTGATTTGATCTAATAAATAGTTTTATTTATTTGAGATTATTAATTATTTAATTGAGTTAATATTAGACTATAATTGAGTTTGATTATTTATCTAGGTTTATAGGTTTTATAGTTGAGTTATGTTTACTATTTGTTTAATATAAATAGGGGTTGAATGAGTTTTTGTAGGAGTCCCGGTTTATTTATCTAATACAAGAGTCGAACAGTTCGTTCAGTTTGTATGTTAGTGTTTCTGATTTTGGGCCTGATTTCCAACAGTGTTAAAGTCAGTTCTCCTACAAATTGATGTGTAAGAGGGCAAGGTGTATGTTTAAGATTAATGATTGTTAGAAACAGGATTAGTACATGAAACCCAACAAGGTACTCAGTGACAAATGTGACGACATCTGGCCTTGCTAGTTCCTATTGATGAGATTCTTTTAGTAGCTAATTATTCATCATTGTTTAGTTTCATTGTAGCCAAATCATACTAGTCCTCGACATCGAGAACTTTTGATCGAGTGTATAGCTCAGGCAGCGATCGGCAGTCTAACGAGCACAGTAATTTCCATGACCAAAGCCTTATGTTATGCATAAAAACTTAAAAAGTCAGCATGAATTATAGACACATTGCATTTCATGACCAAACTACATGCTTCAAACAATACAGTTAATTTTCCTTTTTTTCAAAATTAAATAGCTATACCGTCGTGTATTGTTAGCTTGCTTTCGCAGTTAAAACCAAAAGCAGATCAGTTTTCGCTTTTTCTAGCGCACTTGACAAATTCTCCGGCTTCCTACCGCCCGCCTGAGCAAAATTTGGGCGGCCACCACCACCTCCTCCGCACATTTTTGCTATTGGCCCTATGAATTTACCAGCTTGGATCCCCATACCAACTACTGATGGGCTAAATGCAGCAACTAAACTCACTTTATCTTCACCCGGACATGACCCCAAAACTATTGCTGCCGGATCCTCTAAAACATCAACAAGATATTCAGCAGCACTTCTAAGTGAATCCGCATCGGTATCATCCATAAATTCAACCACCACCCTAACAATTCAAAATCATTCATCAGTTCTTAGTCATTATAGGGTTGACTGTTGAGGTCAAACCTGTTCTTTTTAAGCTACCAAAATTATAATTAATAAAGATCTTTTAATCTTCAATACTCACCAACTAAATCATAATTAGTGCATGACATGATTTATAAAAACAATATCAAAGTTGAACTTTATAAACCTGATTTGTGCTGAAGCCCCAACATGAATTGGATTGTTTGCAAATAACGAGGCTTTATAAACCGCCATTTTTGCACGCGCGGCTGACACTTCCGTTTTTACCATTCTTAGTTCATCCATCATTGCCCCTACTCTTGCTGGTACTTCTTCTGCTTTTACCTGCACAACAGAAGATCAACAACCTTGAAATAAATACATTTACATACATTTATATGTTACACGATGTACTTGCAGATATTACTTTGAGTGTGGAGCAAAGCTGCTTCATGTAGTTATCCCGATCACTAACGTATTCGATAAAAGCATCACCTGCAACAGCTTCTATACGTCTTACTCCCGAGGAAATCCCTTGTTCTGAAATTATCTTGAAGCCACGAATCTCTGAAGTATTGTTAACATGTGTGCCACCACATAGTTCCATTGATACACCCGGAACATTTACAACACGTACCTACAGAACATAAATTGGTAAAAAAAAATAGATATGAGAACAAAACCAAATACATTAGGGACAATATACCCAAAGGTGGCAAAGGGAGCATGTTGGGAAACGGGTTGAAATGGGTAACAACATGCCAAAGCATGACAGATTGACCAAAACATCTATTGTAGTAACTTCTTTTTTTTTTTTTTAACTTCACAAAATAGTAACCAAGTTTCACAATCGTTCTAGTATAGTAACTCAAGTTTTTTTGTTCCACTACAATCACTCAAGGATCGTTAAGTCTTCCAATCTTAATGAATCTTTTTATAAATGTTGTTGAACTTTTACAAATTAAGTGACTTAAATAGGACATATATGAATAATAATATAATATTGAAAATAAAAAAAGTTAGGAGTATGCATAAAAATGTGACTTTCAACACGTGTAGCTTATATAGGGGTGGATTTTCCTAACACTAAACCTCATATCTATACGACTATACTATATATAAAGCAGATTGGAGGGGCTCCCAATTTGTTCAATTTTTTTCAGCAAATCATACTGTTTTTCTATGAATCCAAGATCTAACACCTTGTTCATCAAAAGTTCTCGAATGGAAAATCCTACTGTTGTTGCTCCAACGCGGCAACACTTGCTATTACCTGACAAGATCCAACACCATGTTCTCACATGTTGGTTATAATACATGGAATATTAGAATGGAGGACTTCATGAGAAATCAGGATAAAAGGTCCCTCGTGTACATAACTGTTGGTGAAACTCGAACAATGATTCAAAGTTTTCAAAGGAAAATATTAAGAAACTAGAAATTGATTCTAAAGCTCTATGGTTTTTTAGAATGAGTATTCACAACACCATCATCATCCATGGCTTTAAAAATTTACAAAACAACCAAGGGTCTTTGGGATACTCTAAAGGCAGGATACGAAAGAAAATGAATAATTGAAAGAAAACAAGAGATATGTATTGAAGCAAAGTTTGAAAACTTCACTCATCTACTTGGTGAAACGAATAACTGCAACATATCTTATATATGTTAAGTTGATGGAAGTTGTTCAAGAAGCTCAAATCATTATTGGAAACAACGAGGCTTATACGCAATGGCCCACAGGGTCTCCCAAAAGGGCACGATGAAAGACCCAAGCCATGCGCAAATTAGAAAGTTTATAAAATCTTTTCCTAAACCATCTACACTATGGCCATTAGGAGGACTTGGAATGTTAAGTGCATATCAATTGGAGGTAGATGTTGATGATGAAGCAAATGGTAGATCAGCCAGCAGTCCAACTTAAAAAGATCACTTGCACTACTTGCTCCCATCACTGAGTCAAGCTATCATGCTCTAATAGTGCATCATTTAATGCAACTGTTTACATTACCTTAGACACCAACTGCTGAAACACCCTCTGACTCATCATTCAGCAGTTGCAATTCAGCACCAGCACCATCAATTCAACCTTCATCAAATTTTATAAATGCTGCTTTTGTATCTGCTGATTAAACATGTTTCTTCTATCTATCAGAAGAAGATTTCAGGTGCACAAATGATCTTGAAACTCGTCAACCAACTGTTCCAGGGAAAAACCAGGCAGGAACCTTTAACCATGCCACGTGAAACTCTTAGGCTCAGACACGAAACCGGGTGATAGCCCGGGACAAGCTTCATTGCCAATATCCACCAAAAGTGACACTAGTAGGAATTGAACTTGGGTCTCCTATAGAGAACCCAAGTCATCTTACCACTAGACCACAAGTGGGGATATATATATATATATATATATATATATATATATATATATATATATATATACACACACACACACACACATATTTCGTTTATCTAATGATGTTCATCCTACAATAAAAATAACAAACTTCGGTTATCTAGACTAGTTTATTTTGTTATTTTAAAATTGGCACACATGCAGACGAGCAGGTGTGGGTTCGTTAACTGTATCTTGACCATCCATTTAATCTTATGGTACACTTCCCTTGATCTGTGCATCTCAGGTGTATTTATTTAGACTCGAAATCACATCTGTTAAACTTGAAATCACACGTGATAAAAACTGGAATCACATGTGGTAAACCTAGAATAAAGAAAAATTATTAAACTTCAAAAACAATTTAATTAATTCCATTACAATCACCAAAAACCACTAAACATTTCATGATGTTTCACGTTTTGCTCGTTCCAAATGTAGAAACATTGAGGTAAATTAGAAACATCCAGCAAATTAGTGGGTTTAAAATAATTTTAAGGCTTTTTTTACATTTCTTTAGGCAAAATCCACTTTATATCTGATATTATGTTGGCTAAGGAAAAATATGATATTATATCATGTTTTGAAAGGGAACGTATGAAACTAACCCCATATTTCAAAATGTTTAAGCTACTTTTTAAATTTTAGCTGCTTGATCACCTTAGAAAAAAATATAACTTCAATAGACCCATTCAAACTAGATTGGCCAAAACCATCACCTATGAATATATATACCTCTTCGCCGTATTTTTCTCCAAACATTGCAATAGCCCCAGCACTTTTAGCATCACCGATGGGCATCACTTTAGTTTGTAGAGGAGTAGCATCACCAACCCATTCATTGATTAAATCTTCAATTTTTGTTAACTCATGATCAAGAAGTGGTCGATGGAAGTTGAAATCAAATCTTAGCCGTTCAAATGCCACCAATGAACCAGCTTGTGATGTCTCTTGTCCTGCAACTTTCTTAAGTGCAGCTTGTAGCAAATGAGTAGCAGTATGATGGACCTGAAAAGGTCATCCCAAACATAAATAATTAATAAATAATGCTAAAATATTATAATTAGATAATCAGAAATTGTGAGACGCGTCTAAAAGTTACCTTTGCCCGTTGCCTTAGTTTTGCATCAACTGCAGCTTCAACTTCTCTACCAACTGCAATAGTTCCTTCTTTTATCACACCTTTGTGAACAAATATGTTTCCCAATGATTTTTGGACATCAGCTATCTCTATAACAGTGGTATCGTTGACTTTTAGTACACCACGGTCTCCAATTTGACCACCGGATTCAGCATAAAAAGGTGTACGATCCAGTAAAACTTCAACTTCATTCCCTTGAGAAACCTCCACAACCGGTTTCCCACTCAATAGAATACCCTTGATTTTTGCTTTAGAATAAAGGGTATCATAACCAATAAACTCAGTGTCCGGAATGTTTTCGGTCAACTCTGACCCATTTTCGACTGTGAGTTTGACCGTATTATGTGCAGCTTGTGATTGTCGCCTTTGAGTTTCCATTTCGATATCAAAGCCACTCATGTCCACAGAAACCCCACGTTCATCAGCTACTTCCATAGTTATTTCAACCGGAAAACCGTAAGTGTCATACAAAAGGAAAGCGTCTTTTCCTGACAAACAAGGGTCTTCATTGTTTATTTTTGCTTTTCCTAAAGCGTCATCCAACATCTCATCTAAAAGCTTCTCTCCTCTTTCTAATGTTACCACAAAGCGTAACTCTTCTCGTTTTAACTCTTCAAGAATACGCGATTTTTGTGATTTCAAATCGGGGTCAATTTCACCACTTAAATGTATAACTTTTTCAGCAACAATTGGCAAAAATGCTCCTTCGAGGTTGCCGTTTTCATCTCCTCTTATATCGAGTAATCTTCCCATACGTACAGCCCGCCTAATGAGCCGTCTCACCACATATCCCCTACCGATGTTTGATGGGTAAACACCGTCTGCTATTAGATAAACAATGGCCCTCATGTGATCACCGATAACCTATTTAAGTTACAAAATTCACTAAGTTTTTCATCATTGGAAAAAGAACACATTTGAATAGCATCATACTTTAAGTTTGGTCTTGGTAGAATCATCTGCAAGGGCATATGAGACATTTGCCAATTCCGAAACTTTTTCTATAATCGGGAAAATCAAATCCGTTTCATAATTGTTGGGAACCTGTAGAAATATTAAACCGTTAATTACCAGTCTTTTTACAACCTGAAAAGAAGCTTTTTCCAATACCTTTTGCAAAATGCGGGCCAAGCGTTCTAGGCCCATACCTGTATCTATATTCTTCTGTTTCAACGGCTCTAAAGAACCATCTTCTCTTTTGTTAAATTGCATGAACACAAGATTGTAGAACTCTATAAATCTTGTATCATCATTCAAATCCTAGGTATGAACATTAAAAGTCAACAGCAAGAAGTCAGTCAACACCTGCAAACAAACGAGAGTAGAACTTACAACATTTGAGCATCCCTTATCAGGGTGGAAATCATAGTAGATTTCTGAGCATGGACCGCAAGGACCCGTCACACCACTTGTCCAAAAGTTATCTTCTTCACCCATCTTCTTAATACGATCTGCGGGAATACCTATCTAAGGCAGTAACATACATAGATCATATCACCAGTCTTGTGTAAACTATAATAAACATTTTCTTCTTTCCCATGTTTTAATCATAATAAATGCAACTTATGGTTCATTAACAAGTTGGTTCATTAACATGTAAGACATAATTTATTTTCACATGTTTGACTTGCTTAAGATTAAACAAAGCACCAATTGATTTCTTAACATGTAAATGGGTCAAACTCGCCACCTCTATTAGTATCATAACAAGTTTTTTATAATATTTATTACACTGCTAACATTTTTTTCAAGTTTATAGCTTTACTTGAGTTCACCCAATGGGTGTGAATGATTGAGTAAAAAGCAATAGTTGTCGAAGGCGCAAGGTTCATAGGGAGAGTCTTGGGCGTAGGCACAAGACGCATAGGGGAGCCTTGAGTCTAGGCGTATAGTGCTTAAAAATCGAGGGCTCGAGATAAACAAGGCGAATAGCATAAGCATACCATTTTTTAAAGGGTTTTACAAAATGTTTTAGGGCTTGTTTAGGGCCAGTTTAGGCTAGTTCCAAGCCATTTTTGGATGTTTCAAATAAGTTAGGCTAGAATTTGCAAAGGTTGGCCTGAAATTACGGGATTTGGCCGGAATCTGGCCTAAATTTCTCTAGAATCTTGTCGAATACTCTCAGGCACGCCGGGATGGCCGCAAGGCACTTTCCCTAGTTCTCGCCTCACCTGAGAGGACCTAAGCGCGCCTCGAGGGATTTTGACAACGTACGTCAAAAGATTCCTTAATTTTCCTACCCACAGTTACAAAAAACTTCAAGTCAAGCATTATACTTTTCATGTGAGACAGTGAATACATCTTATTTCAGTAGAAAACACAAACAAAACAAAAAAAGACGTTTCACCTCATCATGCCATATTGCATATGTTTCTTCATCATTTTCATAGACACTAATCCATAAGTTCTCTGCAGGCAATCCATATCTGAAACCAAAGCACAGAAATAAAAAGGATATAAGAAAAACTGAAGATGAACTCAAAAGATTAAGCAGGATATAGATTACATCAACATACTTGTAACATTAAGTTTCTTAAACGGAAGGGTCAGAATCTATATGATGCTAATGTTCAGATAATTTAACTTCGAAAATTTAAATCTTTTAAAGAAAATTCATACTCTACGGTTGAGAGTTCCCAAGCCCACTTTATTGCTTCTTTCTTAAAGTAATCACCAAAGCTAAAATTCCCAAGCATCTCAAAAAATGTATGGTGTCGTGATGTTCTGCCCACATTCTCAATATCATTGGTACGTATACACCTTTGTGAAGTAGTAGCACATGGTACTTGCCTCGCGACCTGTACATTCTCAATAATGTTGGTTGTATTTTATTAAAAACGGTCAAAAGGGCCTGTATCTCAAAAAATGACTAAAAAGGGAACAAATCAAACATTTTAAAACTTACCCAAAGCATATTCAAATGTTTACACACCTTACCAATTTCTCTGTTCAGAAAACTTGGATCATTAAAAAAATGCAAACATGAATATATTATGGATAAAAAAGTGTTCTTATTTCGCCACCTGTACTTCATATTTAAAGAATAGGTCCTCCATCCTAGGAAAATAACCATTACTTTTCGGCTTTGCTTTTAAATTTAACAGAATCGAAAATTTGAAGAAATCAAGTACCTTTCCAAGAAAAATAGGCTTAAACTGAAGCATGCCAGCAATAGTCAGCAGAACAGTAGGATCGTCGGGCACAAGAGAAGAGCTTGGAAGAATCTTATGACCTCTTGCGGCATAAAACTCAAGAAATCGCCTACGAATAGAATTCCCACTGGTAGGAGTCTCTTCAACAGGGTCCTTTGAGACAGTTTGCACCGAAGCTGAAAAAGAGACATTATATATAAGTTTTTTTTAATAAGTGGAGTGTATATTTAATAGTTTTTTCAAGAAGCATAATGTGAAATCGTGAACATCAAACCTGATGCATTTCTGACAACCCCTGCACTCTTCTTTCCGCAGTTTCGAGATATTAGTGCTAGACTTAGTACAATAGAGTCTTTGTAATTCCTGAAACCTGCATGTAAATTCTGTACCGTAAGTTTATTTACACAGGAGTGTTATAAGTTAGTATCCTTATGGTGATATTAGTATTTTTTTAAAGATGATATTAAACACCTGACCTTCCAGCTTAAGATTTGGAGAATTTGTTAACACAATTTATGTATATACTAATTGACAAGGTCGGTGCTTTGCACCGGCCGAGTCACGTGACGCTACGTCGCGTTTCAACTTTTTTTACGTTAACATATTAACGGTTTTAATCCCCGACTTTTAACGTATTAACGGTTTTAATCCCCGACTTTTAACGTATTTATGGTTTTAACCCCGACATTTACTAATTGTCATTTTAGCCCCTGATAAGTTTTCGACTTTGATCTCTTACTCTACTTTGACATATAGTACGATTTTAATACTGTTATTGTTTTGACCTATTACTTTTGATATTAATCGTTTTTGATACGTGACACATTACGTTTTTGCGCCGTGACGTACGAGACATGAGACATTTTTTTATCAACGAATGTGACGAAGTCAAATACGCAAGACCCGAATACATGACCCGGCCGCAAATCTAGTTTGATTGATATTTTAAATAACAGAAGACCAAATGTGCAATAGTGATGAAAGCGATGTAAAAGATGTGGTAAATATATCAGAACCAGTAGTGAAATAGGATTGTGAGTGTTGTTCTTTCCTTCACTTGAAGAATACGTTACAAATCTTTAATCAAGTTGTGGATCCATGACTCTCGATTAGGGGTTTCGTTGAACCCAAATATATTTTAATTTTATAATCTTAAACCATAAACACTAGAATTAACTTTACATGGTTGTATAGGGGATTTGACCTATAAACTTTGTAAGATGTTTATGATGGCTAATCATATCCATTTTTCTTCTTGTCACCTGTCATTATATCTATACAACTATTGAACTACATAGAAAAAGATTAAAAGAAATGAAATTCTAGCAAAATGGTCTTACAACTAAACCCACATCAGGGCCATGTAACCAATCACTATTATTAGTTTTCCTTCAGATTGTTTAGGATAGTGGGTAGAACATGTTTTCCATGTTCCTGTTCCACGTTTCCTGCACATTAAGTGGTTCATATGTTGAAACGGGTCAAATGGGTCATCTCAAAATGTCAAACTTTAACTTAAAACAGAAACGAGTTAAACAGGTCAACACAAACAGTCAAACTTTAAGTTAAAGCAAAAAAGAGTTAAACTGGTCAAATGGGTCATCTCAAATTCTCGATTAATCAAATATGAAAGAAAATGATTTCAATTATCCTTATTGCTCGGGTTTAAACATCAAACTATCATACTCCTAAATTAAACTCTATATATTTACTTACAATTGCTCATGTTTGAACCTAAGACCTTCCCCCAACAATGCTCATAGAGACAAAGCCTCTCCCACTGGTCCACCAACCCCGGCAGTGCTAATGAATGTTATTAACATGTTAATTTAACTGCTAACTTGTAATCCCTTATATAATGGTTTCATTGCTATGTATCACCATACTTCATCAACAACAGTCCAATTCAAAGTTTATGACAATTAGTGTATAGTTTTGGACTAGTTGACTTTATATATTTATGCATTTCTGGTGACTTGAGTATATGTATACAGAACAAAACAAATGGAACTAAAACCAAAGAATTAATGAAATTTAGACATAAATGAAACAATACCAGTGGTGTTATCAGCTGCAGCAGAGCATTTGATGAAATTGGCAAGTGGGTTTCTTCTAAAAGATGGAGATTTGATGGTGGAAGAAGATAAGGTGCGAGGAAGAGGCAGTTGGGTTGCTAGAATTGATGAAGACTTGTTGTATTTAGGATTAAGTTTGGGGCCAAGTATCCCAACACTCATTTCCATTGCTAGTCTCGGTTCACTTCACAAACGAAATGAATGTAAGTTGAAATGGGATGTTGGATGAGAGGTTGTTATTGTTTTTGTTGGAGAAAGAAAACAAGATGAATGAAATACATGGCTATGTTTTTCTTTCTACTCGTGTCACATTGTAGACCGATGTTTGTATTTTGATTTTTGTCCGGCTTTCTTTGGATTAATGAGTCTATACAAGGGCACAAAACGGATTCGCTGATCAATCGGTTAGGTTTGTAGTTAACGAAGTCTTAATTGGTTTGGTTTGGATTGGTTTGACTTGTTGATTAGTTGTTTAGAGTAATTTATCTTCGTTTCGGTTTCATTTCGAAGTGGTTTCAACGATGTGTGAAGCGGAAATACCACCTTTGGTTTTTCTAGTGTGATTAGATTGTGCTAGAGGTGCAGAATGAACATTTAAAGTGGGACAACAAAAAAAATTAACATTTACATGAGATGAAGAGAGTATTTAATTATTTTAATTTATGAAAGACGTTTTAGTTACTGCATTTAGTACTTTATCCATGATTCAATTCTACACATTCTTGATCAGAGTAATAGACAAGACCTTTGTTCATTTATTTTTTATGTATTTTGTTTAATTTTGTTTATGTATTTTGTTTACTTAAATTGATAACCGAGCCCTTATTTCATATCGAGTATTTAATAGAATTTTTATTTACTTTTTGTTTACTAAAACTTTTATTTACTTTTTGTTTACTAACTTTTATTTACTTTTTGTTTAATAGTAATTTATATTTATTTGCATGCCTATTTTATTTTTGTTTAATAGTATTAAAAGTGTAACAAATGAGGCTTATGTTAAAAGCTTGATAGCCTAAAAATATATAAACCCATTTAATTTTTGAAAAACAACATTTACTCTACCAAGGGATGCCGCCTCCTGGACCATGCTACCAAGGGTGTTACTGTTAGTCTCCGCCAAGACATGATACGTGGCCTTTTTTTTACAATTTGCACAAGACACAAAATTTCTCAGGATCGGCCCTAAGAACATGGTTTTATCTTGAGAACAAAAAGAATAGATCTCAACTATTGATTAAGTTTTTAATTACTTTATTAGTTATTTGTTAAAAGGTTATTTAGGTAATTAACAAAATTATAGTTTCTTATATAATTAATAATCTTCCTGATATCATTCCTTCAAATTAGGAAGAAAATCAATTTTTTGACAATTTCATTCAAATCAATCCCATGTTTTATACTGCTTATTGTATCCATGATCGTCATTCTTCATTCTTGTTCTTCATGAACTTCTTCATAAATATCCCTACCAGTTCAAGGTTATTCATTTTATCTTGAGAACAAAAAGACATGATACGTGGCCTTTTTTTACAACTCGCACAAGACACAAAATTTCTCAGGATCGGCCCTGAGAACATGGTTTAATCTTGAGAACAAAAAGAATAGATCTCAACTATTGATTAAGTTTTTAATTACTTTATTAGCTATTTGTTAAAAGGTTATTTAGGTAATTAACAAAATTATAGTTTCTTATATAATTAATAATCTTCCTGATATCATTCCTTCAAATTAGGAAGAAAATCAATTTTTTGACAATTTCATTCAAATCAATCCCATGTTTTATACTGCTTATAGTATCCATGATCGTCATTCTTCATTCTTGTTCTTCATGAACTTCTTCATAAATATCCCTACCGGCCAGTTCAAGGTTATTCATTTTATACATTTAATTTTGATAACGTTATTCATTTTATACATTTAATTTTGATAACGTTATTCATTTTATACATTCAGTTAATAGTGACTGAAACATCTTCACAAATTTAAGGTTATTTATTTTTTACATTCAAGTTTGATCGAGTGAAATTGCATACTATAATTGCACTTTTCATGTTTTGTTTTAATTTGTAACAACAATGGTTATGGGTAATCAATGATTTAGAAAGATGATGTTTCTGCTAATGAGGAAGGTATAATTGTAGCATCTAATCAATGCCCAAAAGAATGACTTTGTCGTAAATGTGGGTTATGGAGTTACCATGATGCAATGACTCGTCTTGTTAAATACTTATCATTTCAAATAACATAATTGTTCTTCTTTTAGATAATTAGTAGTCCATTTGGATCTAGAAACTATATTATGTTTGATTTCTAAAATTAATGAATTTTGTTTTATGTAATTCATTGTGATGTTCAATAAGTATATAGTGTTTTGTTTTAGTTATGCATGATGGAATCAATAATAAGGACAATTAGGATTCACCTAATTTTGTTGATGATTTATTAGATGATATACAACAAACTTGAGGTATGGGATTAAAAACAAAAAATTTCGCGGGTATGGGACGGGTATGGGATTGCCTCGTATACCCGTTTACCCGACGCGATTACCCGATTAGTCATACCCGTTTACCCGTTAACATACCCGAAAATAATTTAATACTTTTTATTTATATATTATGTTTGCTTAATTGTTTTTTTATTTTATGTTAGTTAAATATATTGTTAACTAAAATATATATTATGTATCTCGTTATATATTTTTAATTTCTTTATAAATTATGGTATTATTCAATATGATACAATGGTAATTTGAAGTATCATTTCATTTTGATATTATGATGTATTGTATATACCCGACGGGTATGCCAGACGGGTACGTTTTGAGTTATTAATGGGTATACCTGATTACCCGCGGTATGCCCGATACCCGACAGGTAAATACCCGACATATACCCAACGGGTATGGGGGCGGGTATGGGACACCCATTTCTAAACGGGTACGGGTATGGGATTACCTATACCCGTCCCATACCCGTCCCGTTGCCATCCCTAGGTATGATACATGGTCTTCAATGTATTTCGCTAATTAGTGTTTCGATTTTTCACACACATAAATTTGTTTCATAAATATTTCACTAATTAAGATATAGGTAAATCAGAATTGTTGTTCAATACTTCACATATTAACACATATGTAAATCACCCATGTATCATTAATATTTCATAGATTAACATATATATTGACTCATTTAGGTTATAACAATACTGTTTCTAAATAATAAAAGATCTTACCTAAATTTCCACACATCTTATATCTAAAACATGTTTTTAACTCCTACCATTTATTTTATTTTATTATAGATAACAATACTCCCAAAAGTGAAGAATTTGTTTGTAGTAACCAATAAAAATCTCTTAATGGCACTAAATATTGGGTTCCTGTAGTTTCTGTTGGTCTTAAAACTGCAATTGGTATGTTGTTTTCTAATTGGGAGGAAGTGTATGCAAAGTATGAATAATATGCTAAGGAATCAGGTTTCAATATTAGAATGTCAACTACTAGGAAAATTGGTAGCATCGTGACTCTGAAATATATTCTTTTTAACAAGGCCGGTATGACGAGTGGTGATTTTTTTATTCTAGGGACCAATAATCATCTACTCGAAAAACATGTAAATCCTCAATCAGGTTACTAATTGTCCTGCATGCATCAAGTTTAAATTAGTTAAAGGCCAATATATTGTTTATGATTTTGTTGATAAACATAGTCATGCTCTTATGAGTATTAATAACCATGATCCGACAAAGAAGCGTTGACAACTGAGATTCATAGAAAAAGAATGCCTAACCATGGTAAAAGTTGCAAAAATTGGTCCAAATACGGCAGATAATATACAAACTCTTGTAAGGGGTGGTCAACATATGGTCCATGGTACTACCATGGACTACAAGAATTTTAATAGGATGTAAGATGGTTCATAGGTAAACGAGATGCACATATGATGGTGAAGACTCTTAAAGAACAAGTTTTGTCATGGAATAATTTATCTCTTGACGTTAGAGCGGATAAAAAACAGTTAAAAGCTTGTTTTGGGGTTGATGATGTCTGTAAATGTAACTATTTTGTATTTAGGGATGTCTTAGCATTTGATGCACATACCACACGAACCAGTAAGTCCATTTATACACTCTAGAATTGAATTTTCATACTTTGTTCCCATTTACATACTTAAGTATGTGTTTATTTTTCACAAGTATGACATCATATTTGTTCCATTTATCGGCGTTGATCATCACAATAAATGTGTTACCTTTGGTGACGAAACCATCGACTCCTATAAATGCTTGCTTGAATCTTTTTTAGCAGCCCATTCCAAACAGTTTAAATTGGTTTTAACTGATCAGGACCCGACAATGAAACAAGTTGTTTCTGATGAGTTGTGGGCTCCGATCCATCTCGGGTCGGGCTCGGATAATTAGAAGACCAAAAGGAAGTTAGGGACCGGCCGGCCCTAATCCTAATGAAAGCCCAGTTTACTAATCTATTTTTGGTAAAGGGTGTTAACCCTAATTATCTAGCTCTATAAATATATCTCTTGTACTTGTAAAGAATTATCACTCAATAATAAGAAAACCCTAGTTACCCGAAAGTGGACGTAGGTCATACACCGTGACCGAACCACTATAAATCGCGTGTCTCGTTATTGTTTTGATCGTTGTTTGTGTTTCGTGTGTGATCTAATCCTAACAATTGGTATCAGAGCTTAGGCTCTCGATCAGACACACGAAACCGTCTCCAAAGTCACTGCCGTCGCCGAGTTAAGTTCCACCGCCACCGCCGCCGTTGATTTAGAACCTGCTTGTTCGAGTAATTGAAGTTCAATTGCCGGTCGATCTTGCCGTTGTTCTATAGACCGACATCGCACAAGGTAACTCCGGCGAAGCCTTGCCGTACTTTGAGAACCTTCGCTGCCGTTCGTAATTAGTGATTGGCGTTTTTATGTGGTACGTTGGTTTCGCTGCTCAATTATAAAGTCAATGCTTGAGTAATAAATTGGTAGTGTCATCAATCAAAAAGTGTTCTTTAATTAAAAAAATATATATATTGAAGCTGATGTGTTAATTCGCATCGATCGATCTTTTTTAATTAAAGGCTAAGATAGCTCAGTATTGTCATTATTTGAAGTGTTGATTATTTACTAACAATAATCAAAGTGTTTACTTGAATAATGACCGACGACGGGAGGATAAAAATTGATAAGTTTGATGGAAAAGATTTTGGATTTTGGAAGATGCAAATAGAGGATTTGCTGTGCCAAAAAGATTTAATGTCAGCCTTGGAAGAAAATAAACCAGAAGGTATGACCGATAAAGACTGGAAGACCCTAGACAGGAAAGCCATGACTGTTATCAGACTCTCACTAGCAAAGAACGTAGCATTCAATATTGTGAAAGAGACTACTACTTTTGGTCTAATGAAAGCCTTATCCAACATGTACGAGAAGCCATCTGCATCTAATAAGGTATTTCTGATTAGACAGCTAGTTAACACCAGACTGAAAGAAGGTGCGTCAGTTACCTCTCATGTTAATGATTTCAATACCATTATTTCTCGTTTGCTTTCTGTTGATATCAAGTTTGATGATGAATTGCAAGCATTACTTTTGTTATCCTCGTTACCGGAAAGTTGGTCAGGGACAGTTACTGCAGTTAGTAGTTCTTGTGGGACTACTAAGCTTACCTTTGAAGGGGTCCGTGATTTGATTCTGGGGGAAGACATAAGGAGAAAGAATTCTGGTGAGTCATCTAGTTCATTACTGAGTACTGAAAGGAGAGGTAGAAGGAAAGAAAGAGGTAACAGCAGGGGCCGGTCAAAGTCTAGAAACAGAAGTCAGTCAAAGCCGAGAAAAGACATCCAGTGCTGGAACTGCAAAGAAAATGGTCACTTCAGAAGTCAATGCCCTAAACCAACAACTTCAAAAGAAAAGAAGGAAGTTAATGCGGCTACAGATGATTCAGATGATGCTCTTATCTGCTGTGTTGAAAATTCTACAGAGTCATGGATTATGGATTCGGGGGCATCTTTTCATGCTACTTCTAGCACGAAGACGATGAGGAATCTACGAACAGGTAACTTTGGTAAAGTTCGTTTGGCTAATAATCATACTCTTGATATTACAGGGATGGGAGATATAGATTTGAAGACTCCATTAGGTACCTCGTGGACCTTGAAGAACGTTCGGGTCATCCCGAGCCTTAGAAAGAAGTTAATCTCTATAGGGCAATTAGATGACCAGGGTTATGACGTTAAATTCGGTGGAGGACAATGGAAGGTTGTGAAAGGGAATTATGTAGTCGCAAGAGGTAAAAAGAGGGGCACTTTATACATGGTTGAAGTTCCGAAGAATGGGGTAAACGCAGTTACTAGTGGTCCGAGTCAATCAAGCTTGTGGCACCAACGACTCGGTCACATGAGTGAAAAGGGTATGAAAATGCTTGTTTCCAGTGGAAAGCTTCCAGAATTAAAGAAGGTAGAATCTGAGTTCTGTGAACCGTGTGTATTCGGGAAAAAGAAGAAAGTATCTTTCGTGAAGACAGGAAAGACACCGAAAGCTCAGAAACTGGAGCTCTGATGCGTGCAATATATATATAAAATAAACACCTAAAAACACCTAGTTTTAAATTTATAAAACCAAGACAAACTACTAAATCACACACAACCGGCAGTGGACCGGTCGAATGTAATATAGCGTACGTAAGTCCGGGTGTCGACCCACAGACTCTATATACTACGTTAAATTAACTAATAAAGACTCGACTGACTAAACACGACTTAAATAAAAGATTATTTGAAAAGGGGGGTTTTACTGCTAAAAATAGAAACTTTCTAAATTAGGAAACTTACTAAAAATGGAAACTGAGAATTTGAAAGACGGATTTAAAACAGATTAGAGGAAACAAACCACCTAGGCTAGAATCATCGTTAATTTCAGTTATCACTCACGTTGGATTAATGGTTATGGAACCGGGATCTAAAGTTATTCACTTAAAAGCTTCCTAATTAAGACCCTCGACCCTTCTCGAGAAGAAACCTAAAGGATAACTATTAAGTTATTAGCACACCGGTTACGGGATTAAACTTACTCACGGTTATCTAATCAAATTATGCCTAATTGACCCACGCTAAAGATCTATCTCACGATACGACCCTTAAAGCCATTTAAACCCAATCATTTAATTTAACAAACAAGATTAATAATTAACACTAAGCCGGAATTTTCACAAAAACCTAAACCTAGCAAATTAAGCAACCAAGACTTGTTAATAACCTATCACCTCACGGATATCTAGGTTAGCTACACATCATTATCGATTTAACTAATATTATTAAACCTATGGTCTTATTGCAAATCAACCATAATTAATCACAACGCAAGTTAATGACTAAAACGAATCCTATTACGTGACATAGACAATCACCAAGAATACGTGGATTAATAATAATAATCCAATCAACGCAAACATATATAATACATTAAACAATCATAAAGGTTCAAACTTTTAATTAAACATAAACCATAACCAACAATCCAAACATGAGTTCAAACAAAGTTAACGAATCAACATAACGCCTAGGTAGTTTTAAACGATTAGCCTACCATAATCAAAGTAGAAACAAAAACCGAAACATAAACAGAGTTACCGTTCATCGAAAAAGAATAAAAATAATTCAGCAGCCTGTCTGCTAGCTTAAATTAATTCAGCAGCCTGCCAACCTGCTTAATTAATTCGATCGATCACATGTTGACTTCTTTGACATGCCTAGCAACCTGCTTGGTTCCTTTTCTTTGCTTCGAACGGCAGTCAACAAAACGGCAGCCTCCTCTTTTTTTTTGTTTTCTTCCACGGCAACTTATATATATTTTTTTTATTTTGACAACAACCCTATTAATTCTTTAAGTGGCCCTCTAAGTCAATATTAAATTGTAACTCCAAGTCCATCAACACATAACCTGCGTTTTTTATTTCAAGCAAACAATGAATTAATATATTGATTTAATAAATTAAATAAGAATTATGTCGCAAACTAAAAACATTCACGTTAAAGTGCTATGAGCGATTAAGAATATATAATTCACCCAAAAGTACCCAAAAGTGTAGGAAATATCCATATAATAATATATATAATTTAGACCACATCAAATATCCCCACACTTAACCTTTTTCGTCCCTGAAAAAGCATGCACATAGAATCAAAACTAATTACGGCTTCAAAATTTAATTACAGAATCACAAACAAGAACCGAACTCAGATAAACAGTGGTGCGTTTAATTCAACACCCTAACACTAGCCAATTAAGTTTCCCCTCATGTTTAATTTCAATTTAATTAGATCATTTGTCTACAAGGTCTCACACAAAGGAAAAATAAGTCAGCTCGATTAATTGTTGCTTGACGAGGCATCGAATAAACCAAAAAGGTTTTCCTACCAAATAACCTAAAGAACTTAACTAAACCAAGAACTAGTGCCATATTAGGGTGGATTTTGATGGATGAATTTTGTGGGTATAGACTGTTTATTCTTTTTTTTTTTTCATAAAACAAGATCACCTCACCCAGGGGTGTCGTATCCAAGTCGCTATCCCGGAGGTAGAGCACATGAGGTCTTGGATCACTTGCCTTATTTTTTTTTCATTTTTTTTGAATTGAATTGAATTGGCTACTTTGAGCTCTTTTATTTAGCAGCTACTTTGAGCGCTTTTCAGTACTATACCCGGTGGACATTTGATTTGCGGATGCGCCACTTCTTTCATAAGAAGTGTGTTATAATCCTAAAATGGCACTACCCCTTAACCTATTTAAGTTCTAAAGCCTACAATGGTGCCTATTTTAATTTAGTTAAGGCCTTCCTATTCTCCCTAAGATGAACACCCACGAGATTC
Organism: Tagetes erecta; assembly: GCA_030867185.1. Classification (NCBI taxonomy): domain Eukaryota; kingdom Viridiplantae; phylum Streptophyta; class Magnoliopsida; order Asterales; family Asteraceae; genus Tagetes; species Tagetes erecta. The sequence continues at coordinate 49,519,999 of CM061489.1, read as the reverse complement.
ACGACAATTAACTTTCTATTATTACACTTAGGGAAACCATCTCAGCTAATTGGGTTACAAAAAGTTTATCCAAATTCATCTTTGTTTTAAAAACCACAACTCATTTGAAAACCAAAATCAGTTTACTATCATTTTCTATTTAAGGTGCACAACTTTAACAAAGACATTTTTCAATTTTTTCAATTTTTTTGGATTTTTTAAGACTCTATAAGACTCAAAACAAACAACTAAACAAACTAGAAATGACTATTTCCCATCCCCACGCTTAAGTTCTACATTGTCCTCAATGTAGAGATAGAAAACAGCTAAAATAAAATTTTAAAATGCAAAAATAAAAGATAGAAGGGTGAATTGGAAAAGACTTAGCTGGTTTTGTGAAACGCGTAAGCTCCAAGTCTTCATTCCGACTGCAGCTTCGATCGTATAGCATTTCGGTCGCGATCGAGCTTCACCGACACTATCGAGCTCCATCTTTGTCTTCACAAATACAAACTCACCCGAATGGAGATTGAGTACGGGTGAGAATGATTTAAACCTGCAAAAAACAAACACAAAATACCCGAGCGTAACACTGACTCGACAAAAATAAAATAAAAATAAAAATAAAGATCAAATAAAATAAAATAAAATAAAAACTGACTCGATAGAGGACACTTATACAACTCTACAAACCAACCTTCCTATCCAAGATCAACTCAACCAGCACCTTGTGGGGAATCCTCATACCCACCAGGATCCCCACACTTAAACCTAAGCAACCTTTTAACTTCAGCTCATTCCTTCGTGAAAAACACACTACCACTCTCATAACCCTCTACCCATCTATCCTCGGTCGTTGTAGTATAGTGGTAAGTATTCCCGCCTGTCACGCGGGTGACCCGGGTTCGTTCCCCGGCAACGGCGCCAAAAACTTGATGCGTGCAATATATATATAAAATAAACACCTAAAAACACATAGTTTTAAATTTATAAAACCAAGACAAACTACTAAATCACACACAACCGGCAGTGGACCGGTCGAATGTAATATAGCGTACGTAAGTCCGGGTGTCGACCCACAGACTCTATATACTACGTTAAATTAACTAATAAAGACTCGAGTGACTAAACACGACTTAAATAAAAGATTATTTGAAAAGGGGGGTTTTACTGCTAAAAATAGAAACTTTCTAAATTAGGAAACTTACTAAAAATGGAAACTGAGAATTTGAAAGACGGATTTAAAACAGATTAGAGGAAACAAACCACCTAGGCTAGAATCATCGTTAATTTCAGTTATCACTCACGTTGGATTAATGGTTATGGAACCGGGATCTAAAGTTATTCACTTAAAAACTTTCTAATTAAGACCCTCGACCCTTCTCGAGAAGAAACCTAAAGGATAACTATTAAGTTATTAGCACACCGGTTACGGGATTAAACTTCCTCACGGTTATCTAATCAAATTATGCCTAATTGACCCACGCTAAAGATCTATCTCACGATACGACCCTTAAAGCCATTTAAACCCAATCATTTAATTTAACAAACAAGATTAATAATTAACACTAAGCCGGAATTTTCACAAAAACCTAAACCTAGCAAATTAAGCAACCAAGACTTGTTAATAACCTATCACCTCACGGATATCTAGGTTAGCTACACATCATTATCGATTTAACTAATATTATTAAACCTATGGTCTTATTGCAAATCAACCATAATTAATCACAACGCAAGTTAATGACTAAAACGAATCCTATTACGTGACATAGACAATCACCAAGAATACGTGGATTAATAATAATAATCCAATCAACGCAAACATATATAATACATTAAACAATCATAAAGGTTCAAACTTTTAATTAAACATAAACCATAACCAACAATCCAAACATGAGTTCAAACAAAGTTAACGAATCAACATAACGCCTAGGTAGTTTTAAACGATTAGCCTACCATAATCAAAGTAGAAACAAAAACCGAAACATAAACAGAGTTACCGTTCATCGAAAAAGAATAAAAATAATTCAGCAGCCTGTCTGCTAGCTTAAATTAATTCAGCAGCCTGCCAACCTGCTTAATTAATTCGATCGATCACATGTTGACTTCTTTGACATGCCTAGCAACCTGCTTGGTTCCTTTTCTTTGCTTCGAACGGCAGTCAACAAAACGGCAGCCTCCTCTTTTTTTTTTTGTTTTCTTCCACGGCAACTTATATATATATTTTTATTTTGACAACAACCCTATTAATTCTTTAAGTGGCCCTCTAAGTCAATATTAAATTGTAACTCCAAGTCCATCAACACATAACCTGCGTTTTTTATTTCAAGCAAACAATGAATTAATATATTGATTTAATAAATTAAATAAGAATTATGTCGCAAACTAAAAACATTCACGTTAAAGTGCTATGAGCGATTAAGAATATATAATTCACCCAAAAGTACCCAAAAGTGTAGGAAATATCCATATAATAATATATATAATTTAGACCACATCAAATATCCCCACACTTAACCTTTTTCGTCCCTGAAAAAGCATGCACATAGAATCAAAACTAATTACGGCTTCAAAATTTAATTACAGAATCACAAACAAGAACCGAACTCAGATAAACAGTGGTGCGTTTAATTCAACACCCTAACACTAGCCAATTAAGTTTCCCCTCATGTTTAATTTCAATTTAATTAGATCATTTGTCTACAAGGTCTCACACAAAGGAAAAATAAGTCAGCTCGATTAATTGTTGCTTGACGAGGCATCGAATAAACCAAAAAGGTTTTCCTACCAAATAACCTAAAGAACTTAACTAAACCAAGAACTAGTGCCATATTAGGGTGGATTTTGATGGATGAATTTTGTGGGTATAGACTGTTTATTCTTTTTTTTTTTTCATAAAACAAGATCACCTCACCCAGGGGTGTCGTATCCAAGTCGCTATCCCGGAGGTAGAGCACATGAGGTCTTGGATCACTTGCCTTATTTTTTTTTCATTTTTTTTGAATTGAATTGAATTGGCTACTTTGAGCTCTTTTATTTAGCAGCTACTTTGAGCGCTTTTCAGTACTATACCCGGTGGACATTTGATTTGCGGATGCGCCACTTCTTTCATAAGAAGTGTGTTATAATCCTAAAATGGCACTACCCCTTAACCTATTTAAGTTCTAAAGCCTACAATGGTGCCTATTTTAATTTAGTTAAGGCCTTCCTATTCTCCCTAAGATGAACACCCACGAGATTCACGACAATTAACTTTCTATTATTACACTTAGGGAAACCATCTCAGCTAATTGGGTTACAAAAAGTTTATCCAAATTCATCTTTGTTTTAAAAACCACAACTCATTTGAAAACCAAAATCAGTTTACTATCATTTTCTATTTAAGGTGCACAACTTTAACAAAGACATTTTTCAATTTTTTCAATTTTTTTGGATTTTTTAAGACTCTATAAGACTCAAAACAAACAACTAAACAAACTAGAAATGACTATTTCCCATCCCCACGCTTAAGTTCTACATTGTCCTCAATGTAGAGATAGAAAACAGCTAAAATAAAAATTTAAAATGCAAAAATAAAAGATAGAAGGGTGAATTGGAAAAGACTTAGCTGGTTTTGTGAAACGCGTAAGCTCCAAGTCTTCATTCCGACTGCAGCTTCGATCGTATAGCATTTCGGTCGCGATCGAGCTTCACCGACACTATCGAGCTCCATCTTTGTCTTCACAAATACAAACTCACCCGAATGGAGATTGAGTACGGGTGAGAATGATTTAAACCTGCAAAAAACAAACACAAAATACCCGAGCGTAACACTGACTCGACAAAAATAAAATAAAAATAAAAATAAAGATCAAATAAAATAAAATAAAATAAAAACTGACTCGATAGAGGATACTTATACAACTCTACAAACCAACCTTCCTATCCAAGATCAACTCAACCAGCACCTTGTGGGGAATCCTCATACCCACCAGGATCCCCACACTTAAACCTAAGCAACCTTTTAACTTCAGCCCATTCCTTCGTGAAAAACACACTACCACTCTCATAACCCTCTACCCATCTATCCTCGGTCGTTGTAGTATAGTGGTAAGTATTCCCGCCTGTCACGCGGGTGACCCGGGTTCGTTCCCCGACAACGGCGCCAAAAACTTGATGCGTGCAATATATATAGAAAATAAACACCTAAAAACACCTAGTTTTAAATTTATAAAACCAAGACAAACTACTAAATCACACACAACCGGCAGTGGACCGGTCGAATGTAATATAGCGTACGTAAGTCCGGGTGTCGACCCACAGACTCTATATACTACGTTAAATTAACTAATAAAGACTCGAGTGACTAAACACGACTTAAATAAAAGATTATTTGAAAAGGGGGGTTTTACTGCTAAAAATAGAAACTTTCTAAATTAGGAAACTTACTAAAAATGGAAACTGAGAATTTGAAAGACGGATTTAAAACAGATTAGAGGAAACAAACCACCTAGGCTAGAATCATCGTTAATTTCAGTTATCACTCACGTTGGATTAATGGTTATGGAACCGGGATCTAAAGTTATTCACTTAAAAACTTTCTAATTAAGACCCTCGACCCTTCTCGAGAAGAAACCTAAAGGATAACTATTAAGTTATTAGCACACCGGTTACGGGATTAAACTTCCTCACGGTTATCTAATCAAATTATGCCTAATTGACCCACGCTAAAGATCTATCTCACGATACGACCCTTAAAGCCATTTAAACCCAATCATTTAATTTAACAAACAAGATTAATAATTAACACTAAGCCGGAATTTTCACAAAAACCTAAACCTAGCAAATTAAGCAACCAAGACTTGTTAATAACCTATCACCTCACGGATATCTAGGTTAGCTACACATCATTATCGATTTAACTAATATTATTAAACCTATGGTCTTATTGCAAATCAACCATAATTAATCACAACGCAAGTTAATGACTAAAACGAATCCTATTACGTGACATAGACAATCACCAAGAATACGTGGATTAATAATAATAATCCAATCAACGCAAACATATATAATACATTAAACAATCATAAAGGTTCAAACTTTTAATTAAACATAAACCATAACCAACAATCCAAACATGAGTTCAAACAAAGTTAACGAATCAACATAACGCCTAGGTAGTTTTAAACGATTAGCCTACCATAATCAAAGTAGAAACAAAAACCGAAACATAAACAGAGTTACCGTTCATCGAAAAAGAATAAAAATAATTCAGCAGCCTGTCTGCTAGCTTAAATTAATTCAGCAGCCTGCCAACCTGCTTAATTAATTCGATCGATCACATGTTGACTTCTTTGACATGCCTAGCAACCTGCTTGGTTCCTTTTCTTTGCTTCGAACGGCAGTCAACAAAACGGCAGCCTCCTCTTTTTTTTTTGTTTTCTTCCACGGCAACTTATATATATTTTTTTATTTTGACAACAACCCTATTAATTCTTTAAGTGGCCCTCTAAGTCAATATTAAATTGTAACTCCAAGTCCATCAACACATAACCTGCGTTTTTTATTTCAAGCAAACAATGAATTAATATATTGATTTAATAAATTAAATAAGAATTATGTCGCAAACTAAAAACATTCACTTTAAAGTGCTATGAGCGATTAAGAATATATAATTCACCCAAAAGTACCCAAAAGTGTAGGAAATATCCATATAATAATATATATAATTTAGACCACATCAAGCTCATTCACACAGATGTTTACGGACCTACCTCAGTCTCTTCAGTTGGAGGATCTCACTATTATGTCACCTTCATAGATGATTCGACACGCAAGGTATGGGTTTACTTTCTTAAAAATAAATCTGATGTCTTTTATACTTTTAAGAAATGGAAAACTACTGTTGAATTGGAAACTGATTTGAAGGTGAAATGCTTGAATTCGGATAACGGAGGTGAATACGTCAGCAAAGAATTTCGGGATTATTGTGCAGAGAACGGTATTCGAATGATATATACGGTCCCAGGCACTCCTCAACAAAACGGAGTGGCCGAACGTATGAACAGAACTTTGAATGAAAGAGCCAGAAGTATGAGAATCAATTCAGGGCTTCCAAAGATGTTCTGGGCAGATGCAGTGAGTACTGCAGCTTATTTAATCAATCGTGGACCTTCTGTTCCGTTGGACTTCAAGATACCAGAAGAAGAGTGGAAAGGGAAAGCAGTTAAATATGAGCATTTGAAAGTATTCGGGTGCAGTGCCTATGATCTAGTGAAAGATGGTGACAAGCTTGATGCTAAAGCCAGGAAATACACTTTCATTGGATATGGGTCAGAAAGTATGGGCTACAGACTTTGGGATTTTGAGAACAGAAAGGTTGTTCGAAGCAAGCATGCTACATTTAATGAGGCAGAGTTATACAAAGACAGAAACACTACAAACTCAGAGGTTCAGAAAGAGCAGGTTGAATTTGAAGTTGATGCTCAGAAGCAAACAACAGAGCCAGTTACTGAACCAGAAATTGAAACTGAAGAAAATACAGTTCCTGAGGTTGACGATGGTAATATAGGTGGAGATGAAGAGCCAGTGGGAGCTTTTGACAGTGGGAGTTCAGATTCTGAAGAAGAACAGTCACCACAGTCCCCTGACCAGACTCAAAATCAGGTCAGGAGATCCACCAGAGTTACTAAGCCGCCAGCCAGATATGATTCTTATGTTAATTATCTTCTCTTAACTGAAAATGGTGAACCAGAAAGTTATTCCGAAGCTGTTAAGTTGAAAGATTCGCTTCAGTGGGAGCATGCCATGAAAGATGAAATGAACTCTTTAATGAAGAACAATACATGGGAATTAATCAAGCTTCCGCCAGGTAAAAGAGTTTTACAAAACAAATGGACCTATAGAATCAAGGAAGATCATAAAGGATGTAAACGATACAAAGCTCGTTTGGTGGCCAAGGGTTTCCAGCAAAAGAAGGGGGTTGATTATAATGAAATTTTCTCTCCGGTAGTGAAGATGACCACAATCAGATTGATCTTGAGTATTGTAGCAGCAGAGGGTTTGCATCTAGAGCAGCTAGATGTCAAAACAGCGTTTCTACATGGTAACCTTGATGAGGAGATCTATATGGCACAACCTGAGGGGTTTCAGGTTGCTGGGAAAGAAAATTTAGTCTGCAAATTAAAGAGGAGCTTATATGGTCTTAAGCAAGCACCCAGACAGTGGTACTTGAAGTTTGATGACTTTATGGTGAGAACTGGGTACAAGAGATGCGAGACAGATCATTGTTGCTACCAGAAAAGGTTTAAAGGTTCCTATATCATCTTACTTCTATATGTAGATGATATGTTAATTGCAGGTTCTGATATGGAAGAAATTCGCAAGTTGAAGAAACAGTTATCTGATGAGTTTGAGATGAAGGATCTTGGTCCCGCCAAACAGATACTTGGTATGAGTATTAGCAGAAAGAAAGATGGCTCCATAACACTATCCCAGGAGAAATACATTGGGAAGGTGTTAGAAAGATTCAAGATGAATGATGAGAAGATGAAACCGAGAAACACACCTTTAGGAAGTCACTTTAAGCTTTCTAAAGACCAGTCTCCTAAATCTGAAGATGAAAGAGCAGAAATGGCTAAAGTTCCTTATGCATCTGCTGTCGGGAGTCTCATGTACGCAATGGTTTGCACGAGACCTGACATTGCTCACGCGGTTGGGGTTGTTAGTCGCTTTATGTCAGATCCGGGAAGAGAACACTGGGAAGCAGTAAAGTGGTTACTCAGATATTTGAAGGGTACTTCTAGACTTGGGTTATGTTTCAGGGGAAAGGATACTATTCTCAGGGGCTATTGTGATGCTGACTTGGGTGGTTGTACTGAGACTTGTAAAAGCACTACAGGGTATGTTTTCACAGTGGGAGGAACGTCAGTTAGTTGGATGTCCAGACTTCAGAAAAGTGTTGCTTTATCAACTACAGAAGCAGAGTATATGGCTATCACTGAAGCTAGTAAGGAGCTAGTGTGGTTGAAGAACTTTCTTGAAGAGTTGGGAAGGAAACAAACTGAGTTTCCTCTATTTTGTGACAATGAGAGTGCAGTGAAACTAGCGAAGAATCCAGTCTTTCACAAGAAGACGAAGCACATTAAGATGAGATATCACTTTGTCAGAGATCTGATCAGGGATGGTACGTTCAGTCTGAAGAATATCTCAGGTGCAAAGAATCCAGCAGATATGTTTACCAAATCTGTGATGCTGGATAAGCTGAAGCTTTGTGTAGCTTCAGCTGGCCTTCAGGAATAATGTTGAGAAGGCGGGGTAACTAGGAGGAGCAAAAACCAGATGGGTTTATTTTACAGAAGTACAAGATAATGCAGGTGAAGACATTTAACGCATCCAGGTGGGAGCAGGTTCAAATGTTTGACGCATTCAAGTGGTGGTTAGAGAAGATGTCTCGAAGCCCAAGTGGGAGATTGATGAGTTGTGGGCTCCGATCCATCTCGGGTCGGGCTCGGATAATTAGAAGACCAAAAGGAAGTTAGGGACCAGCCAGCCCTAATCCTAATGAAAGCCCAGTTTACTAATCTATTTTTGGTAAAGGGTGTTAACCCTAATTATGTAGCTCTATAAATATATCTCTTGTACTTGTAAAGAATTATCACTCAATAATAAGAAAACCCTAGTTACCCGAAAGTGGACGTAGGTCATACACCGTGACCGAACCACTATAAATCGCGTGTCTCGTTATTGTTTTGATCGTTGTTTGTGTTTCGTGTGTGATCTAATCCTAACAGTTTCTATCGTTGTTAACGAAGCCACAGATCGTATATACATGTGGTCAATTACCAAAAAAAATTCCAATGAAAGTATTTCTTTTCTTAATATATTTTAAAAACTATGGCTAAAGATTTATACCATACTACATATGTGTAAATCATAAAACTGTTGTAGCATTATATTTCCCACTACTAGTTTACATATATGTATATCCATTATGTATTAGTGGCAGTCACACATCAAAATTAACTACATATGTATTATTATTATTATTATGTCATAGGTGTCTAGGGATTTGCTTCAAAATATTGACATCCCAAAAGCTATACATAAGTTAGTGTGGAACGTGTTTATAGAGCCTTGCGTGTTTGAAGAGCGATGTAAGGCTCTTATGTCCGAACATCATGGATAATCATGAATGGTTATCTGACATGTTTGCCATTTGGGACGATGGGTTCCTGCGTATTTCAAGGACATTCCGCTGTGTTGTCTGATGAAAACAACATCAAAATGTGAAAGTTCTAATGCATTTTTCAAAGTAAATTCTATCTCGTACAACACTCTTGTAGACTTCCTAGTATGCTTTGATTCAACTATCGAGGTTATCAGCAGAGGGTACTGGAACATACTGTTAGTACAACATCACCAACATTTCAAATATCAAGAAACATGTTGTTGGTGTGTACATTAGTAACGTTTTGATAAAGTACAACAGGAGATTGTTAAATCCGTCTAGAATTGCTTGGTTAATACTTGTGAAGTTATCAATTACATTAAGAACTATATTGTTTCTCACAATAAAGATTCCTCGTGATTGGTTGGCGAGTTTAAGGTATTTTTATTCCTTATTTAAATTTCCTTATTGTACATATATGTATTCATGCAAGCTATTCACAAGGATTGGTTATTTATGTTGACATGTGTTTTTGAGTTTAAAAAAACTAGAACATTCAAGAAATACCTTCTATGTACCTCACAAAGAGATGATTGAAAAACGTATTACTAGCATATGTTTTCATCTTTAAGAATAGATATGGGTTGTTGACAAGTGACAAACAAAACCTTAGAAATGAGGCATTTGAATTACCTGAGAAATGCACTGAACGTTTCGGTGGAGATACCAATGGTCTTCAAGTTTTAGTTGACAAGCTCACAGAAATAAAAAAAAACAATATTTTTGATCTTGTTCCATATCAGACAAGCCGTCAAAATAAGGGTATTCATATTGAGGAACTCACTGGTCATTTTTTAGAATATGAACTTGATTATATGCCACCAGAAGGTATTAGGAACAAAGGATCTCGATCTACAGGATGAAAAATTGGTGATGGAGAGAAGCAATTGCTAGAAGTATAACCAAACGGACCCATATGACACATTTTATAATAAACAACTAATGAATTTATGGGTATTGTTATACCCAAACCGACCCATATAACACATTTTATAAATAGATTCACATATATGTATAAAAGTAGTACAACATATGAGCCATTATATCAATTGATTTATAGTAATATACATTATGCTATGGACATTTAAACCTACAACTTTTAAACAATTACTTGCAATCCTTAAACCAATATACAAACATATAAAAAGAAAACCATAATAAAAATCATAGTAAAAAAGTACCATCATATATGTAACCACATGCCGACCTGCATTTCATTTAAAAACAAAGCCACTACTTACATCCAAAGCTTTAAACCAAAAAATAAATTGTTCATGGACCCAACAACTATTTATCCACTTAAAAAGAAGTTAACATCAACCAAACTCAACATCTACATCCAGTATCTTCACTACTTCAACACTTTTCTTATGTATATTAACATCAGATCCCATAATTTTATATGCGTATTTCATTTAAGTTTATTGAACTGCACCTCTTGCTTTGGCCCTTCCTCACTACACACGAAATTCCACTCTCCAATGTCTCACTCAAGTGAATTGGTTTCGAGAGCATTCCGACACTTTTTGGCGACTTTCACTTTCAACCTGATTCAACCAGCCTACACCTTCATTTTTTAACCTTACTCCCCATGTACGTTTCCATGTGTCTCATTAGAAAGACGCCACTATCCACATTATTATTCTTTGTTGACCAATTAACTTCTTCATTGGGTTTGCAACTCTAATGCCTTGACATCTTTTATGCCCAATATAATCTAGATACATCACAAATGTGTCCTACAAGATATAATAAAACAAAATTTTAAGAATTATTACATCACCGTTAACTAATTAACACATTTATTTAAACAACCCAATAGCTCAATACAAATAGTTATTTTGCATACCACTTTGACGGCCATGTCCTTTTAAAGAAAGCTTTTAGCATGTGCAACACCAAGCTTGTATCCATGTTGTCAAGTATTTCAATTGTTCCTTCTTTTAATCAAAGCAAACTAAGTAATAGTGACCTTTTTCAAGGATAGGAAGACAATGTAACAATTATCATTTCCTTATCTATATTCTCCACAAATACAACACTTTATATTCTCCATGAATAAAGCAAACTCGTCACTGGCTTTTAATTTTTTATTCGTCAGCATAACATTACTCTGTTATACATGATTTTTTTCAACACTAAAATACATTTATCTGGAAATCAATACACTAGATAACTCAATACTTACAATCACACCAATAGTCATGAATAGCATGTATAGGGAGTTCGGGCCTCTTTTTGTTTCTTCATTGTTTAACAGAATTGCCCACAGCCAACAACATTGTAAAGAACAGTTTCGTAATGTTCAAGAGATCTTTACAAAAACCTTTTGGTTATATATTCAAAAACATCATCCATGTTAGTTATATAGAAAAAAACCCATCACGTATAAAAAAATATATTTGTTCAATTATTAATAAATATATACATACGTGTTAATACATAAACTCCTTGGACTTCTCTTTGTTCTTCTATGGCTCCACTCTCATCCGGGCTACAATTAAAACATACTCCATTTAACATACACCTAACAACTTGATGAACAATTTAAATCATTAAAAATAATATGAGAAATACTTATATACACATACTTCTGATCTTCTGGATCTTTAATTAAGTAGCATCATACTTTTAGTTCAAGGATAGAAAGTGGTTTTGTTATTTTTACGACTTTATCAAGCTAAGGTAACTTTTGACTAACCGATAATTTTAACAACCTTCTATTCTTTGTCCTACCACCTTCATCATCTATTTTTTTGGCTCCTCATTTTCAATCTACGTTAAGCCGATGCTAAACGACAGCGCCGGTATTTCTTGCAACTTCAAACCACTTTTCAGCTTTATGTTATAGTTAGACTTAACAACTTGTTGAGTCCAATCAGACACCTTATAAGACACTTGTGTCAATCCTTCTTCCTCAATGCCCCAACATAATTATCATCCAACTCATTATTGCTCCAATTAACTTTCCCTATATCTATTACACCGGTTATATAGTCCATCACCCTAATTTTACACTTATTATTTTTATGGCATACCTTAGTATTCATAAACAAAGCCAAAAAATCGAGTTTGAATATAATGCCATCATTAATTGTTGTTTATACCTTTGTCTCCAAGCTATTACACCGGTTATAATAGTCCATCACCCTAATTTTACACTTATTATTTTTATGGCATACCTTAGTATTCATAAACAAAGCCAAAAAACCGAGTTTGAATATAATACCATCATTAATTGTTGTTTATACCTTTGTCTCCAAGCTATTCCAAGTGGTGTCACTCCGATGGTTTCTTAGTTGCAACAAAATCTATTCCTTTATTGGGCAAACCTAACAACATATGAATAGCATTGCTATCCCCTTTCACCGACCCCTAAGTATATTTGATTACCATCGTATTTGGAAGAAAATTGTCAACCATAAAATAGGCCAATTTTATTAGAATCTTAGTTGTCTTTAAACTTAACACTTTTCGAAACCCTATATCCAACACAATGTTTCTTTGTTTCTGACTTAAACTACCTATAACACTCACTAAATTGATATGTAAATAACGATCTTATAATGCATAATAACCATTTGATTTCTCTGGCTTTAGCTTCTTACAAATCTCCATCTTAACTTTGGCTTTTTGCCTTTTATCATTTTCCTTCTTAACCTCCCGCTTTCTACCTATGTATCATTAAACCCACAATAAGCACAACTATACATTAGTAAAAATATTTATATAAAATATTTGTAAATACAATTTTTTAATAAACATGCTAAAATAATTCACATAAATTAGCCTTTTCTTACATGTAGGTGAATACATCTATTATCCAATTAGATAAAACAATATGCATGTCTGTAACCGAATAATTCTATACTTTTTCCTTACGAATGGTTCTTTAATAGCAATTTTTTTAAACATATACACACACCAAACAATTACATACCAATTTTACATAATAAAATCAAAATGTTACGTAATGACAACATTGAATTGACCTAGGCTAAAGCAAAAATAAAAAGTTAAATCATAATCGAATTGGTAAATCCTGTTTCATAAAACATTTCCCTAATTAATATATGGGTAAATCAGACATTAAGTTCACTATTTCACAGTCAAAAACATATGTAAAGCGCGCCTGTATCATTAATATTTCATAGATACAATAAAGTCTTAACACCTTTTAGTTTTAAAGTAAATAATGTGTTAGTTATGACTAGATAGCAATATGATTACAGTAAAAAAAACAAAATCTCTTAACAACTTGTTGTATTGATAATAATAGACTTTGTACCACTTCCAATTCTTTTTACAGATAAGACGAAACCAATTTTACCCATTAATAAAAACTGGTAACATACTCGAACAAATTTATTCATGTGATATTAATTGACTATATATATTTTGACACAATGACTACAGACCTTGAAAGTTTTAGTAAATGTAAATTAATCATTCCCAGCACATCGTTCTCCATTAGGTCTAAACATTTACTGACATGACTAACATTGTTCATTAGGTCTAAACATTAGGTCTAAACATTTTGACACAATGACTACAAACCTTGAAAGTTTTATGGCTTAAGGTCTTGCAGACAAAGATAAGGTTATAACTGAACTGACCCAAATCAATAAAACTCAAGCGGACCAACTTTCTCAGTTGCAGCAGAAGCACGAAGATGCCGAGGCTATGAAGGAATGGCTGTTTACAGAGGGGCTCAGAATATTGGCGAAGAAGATAGCTAAGTCCCAAAATGGTTATGATATGGTCTAAAATAGACATATTATTTATTAATATTCTTTAAACTTTTGGGTGAAATATGGTCTAATTCTACTCTTATTCGGTTCATATTAATATTTTGATAATTTTAAGAGATCGTGAGTGAAAATAGAGTATTTTGGCTAAAGTTGAAACTAATAAATAAAGTTATAGATTAGGAATCAAAATTGATTTTAGTTGAACCAAGTTTGAATCGTGTGTTAATTTATGTGGCAGGTCAAATTTGGGAATTGCAAGTGCAATTGAATTATTAAATGGGCTATATGTTTCTTGAGAGATAATATGAGAAAGGGCCCACGTGAAGAAAAAAAACCTAGTCTCTTGAATATATGTATATGCATATGACGGCAGAGAGGTGAGATTGGATTGTTTTTTTATTTTGTGGCGATCATTGAAGAGAACAACAAAAAAATAAGTCATACGCAAGAAAGAAGAAAAGAACAAGTGGAGCCGCACATTATTTTTTTGGTTCTTTTTCTTACGCACGAAGCAATAGTTACAAGATCCTTGAAGTCGACTAATCAAGTTCGGAGCACAAATCGGTTAGCAATAATCCGGCTAGTTGTTTTTAATTTGGTTTTTGAACTTTTTGGCCATAAGATCCATTGTTTTATTTGCTTGTGATTCGTACTTAATGATTATGTTTGGTTAAATAGTTAAAACTACCTAGATATGGATTCATTATTGATGTTAGAATATTGTTTGGTTTTGTTTAATTACATGGTTTAATGCTATTGAAGTTTTTATTTTATTATTAATTTAAGATGTGTTTGCATACTAGTTATAAGATCTACATGTTTGCTTTGTCTCTCTTGTGGTTTCGTTATTGAACTTTGGGTTTTGATTAATAGACCACATGCTAGATTCCTTACGTTATTTTTGGATCGTTAGGTGGTTGAGCTAGGAATAATCAATCATAGAGATAAACTTTTGTGTAAATCTAAACTAGTATTCTACCAACCTTGAGACCGGGAGGTGATAGGGTTGTTAGGGCTATTTCCAGTTTAAGATTTACTTTGTACTTGTTTTTATACATTTTGTATAGTTTAGGGTTTATTTTATTATTTTCCCTAAAATGTATTTGTTGCATAAAGCATGTAGTGAGAGAGTGTGAGGAGAGAGTCTAGATCACATATTCACGTAAGAGAGAGAATTAAGTGTGTGTGTTCATTTCTCCTGCATTTGTACTACAACCTTGCTTTTGATCAATCAATACAAAGAGAATTATTTAGTAATGAATTGTGTTGTTGATTGAATTGTTTGTTTGTACTAATCATTCTGATCATTTGAGTGATATCGATCCAATTGAACCTATCAATTGGTATCAGAGCTGTTGGTATTGTGTTCTTCGCTATTCATCAAGCAAAACACTACAATATTGCTCAAAAATCATGATCTGAATGAATTGTTGCTGTTTTTAGTTGTGATTTATCACCGCAATCACTTCTAATTCACAACAATTGTGCAAATTCCATCAGATTATCATCAGATCTGAGTAATTAAGAAGATAGAAAAAGTTACTGTTCGATCGAATTTTGCTCAAATTCATCAAAATTTGATCATGTTTTGGATTGATTGAGATTCGGGATTGTTAATCGGACTATTTCACTGATTGTGTGTGATTTTTGAAGAAATTGGACAAGTTTTTGATAAACCCAGAAAAATTCTCATGATGAAGATGATGAACAGTATGAACTGGTTGAAGATTAACTAGCCGGGTGATAAAATTGACTTAGACAAATTCCTTTGGACTTAGATTTGTGAACAAATTAGGTCCTGTGCAGCCGTGTAAAGGATTTTGTGCTTGACAGGTAAAGAATTTGACGAGAAAAGGGTGTACTGTTCAGCCGGATCAAGTACTGTTGTGCCGGGTGATACACTGTTACGCCGGGTGATTAACAAAATTAGCCGGGTGATCGACAACTGTGTAGCCTGGTAAACAACTACTCTGTCGGGTGATCAACTGTTCAGCCGGGTAAAGCCTTTCTGCCGTGTCAAAGTTCCAAGCCGGGTCAAGTTATTGCCGTGTGAAGTTAATACTATTCTGCCGGGTAACTGTTCTGCCGGGTAAAGAATACAAGACTTACAACTGTTAAGCCGGGTCAACTGTTTTGCCGTGTGAAGACTTTCCTCTGCCGGGTGAAGAACAAAGCTACTATTCAGCCGGGTCAAGAAGGAATTTTTCACTGTTCAGCCGTGTGACTCAATTTTAGTTGTTTTAATCTTTGTTTTCTTATCTTATCATTAATTACTTGTCTTTATTTTAGTATTTTAACTATTTCTTTCAAAAATTTTTAAAAAACACAAAAATATTTTCTTTAAAATCTTTTAAAATGGCACCTATAGATGATTCTGATAATCGTGTTCCTAGACTTGTTAACCGTGCAGATTTCAAGAATTGGACTATTAGACTGAAGCATCATCTTTGCTCAATAGACAATGATCTTTGGAAGTCGATTGATAAGGGTCCTCACATACCTACACAGACAGCTCTAGATAGTGCAAGTACCTACACCAAAGACTCTACTGAACCTTATCCAGAAGATAATTTATCTGCTGAAGATTTAAGGAAAGTGAAGAATGATAGCAAAGCCTATTCTTTGATGTGTAAAGGGTTGCCACTACAAGTACTGTCAAGGTTGGATACTTATCAGACGGGTTATACATTGTTCAAAGCTTTAAAGTCCATCTGTGAAGGAGGTGAACAACTCAGAAGTCTCAAGAAACAAAAGCTGAAGAGACAATTGGAGTTATTTGAACACATTGCTGGAGAATCTGTGCACCAGATGATGAATAGGTTTGTGCATCTTACTACTGAAATGACCAATGTTGGTGCGAAGACAGATCTTCAAGATCTAAATGACAGATTACTATGTGCTCTTCCATCATCATGGAAACAAACTGTGACACTACTGAAACATACTGAAAAGTTTCCGATGGATCTGGATCTACTCATTGCAAAAATTGAAGAGGTAGAAATTGATGAACGTTCTAGAAACACTAATAGAACTGGTTCACATGCACAATACAAATATGTTGTGAATCCTGCTAATACTGTGGAGAATGCCTTTCTGGCTCAAGAATCTGCAAAGATTGATGAAGAGGGTGATTTATTTGTTGGTGCAAGCTTTTATACTGATTCGTCATACTTTCCAAACTCACCAATTTATTCTCAACCTAAATCTCCACCAAGAGCTCAAGTTCAAAGTCCGAATCTGAAGAATCAAGCAGAAAATCAAAGTTCGAATGTTCAAGCAAAAGTAAAAGATGTGATGAACATCTTGTTACAAGATGATGAGACGAAGACTGCTTTTACTGCTTTTATGGCAAGCTTTCAAGCTTATCAAGGAAGTCATTTGTCTCAAATGGATGTTGTACTTCAAGATCTTTTTGAAATGGATCCTGATGACGTTGAGGAAATGGATTTGAATTTGCAAATGGTAATGGTTGCATATCGAACACAGAAACATGCATATGTTAACCGAAGCTTTAAGCCACATGCAAACAAGACAGTTGGTTTTGACAAATCGAAGGCCAGATGTTTCAATTGTAACTGCTATGGTCATTTTTCAAGGGAATGCAAAGCTCCTAAGAATCAGAATTACAATGATCAAGCGAATTCAAGTGGACAGAATCAAGGTCAAGGTCAAAGCTCGCAACAGTCTTCAAGCTATCAACAGAGGAATCAACGTTTCATACAGAAGCCATATCAAAGCCTTCCCATGCCAAAACTGGAAGATGAAGGAAAGAAACCAGAAGATCAGACCAAAGCACTGGTAGTGAGTGTAAAAGATGGATACGATTGGAGTGCATATGCAGAACAATTTACATCTGATCTTACATCCAGTTTGGCATTAGTTTGTGAAATTGAGGAAGATTGGTCTGAAGAAGGGGATGGTAAATTGCTTGATAATGTGAGTGAAGATTCTGAAGAATATGACTGGAGTGCAAAATCAGATCCGGTTGAAGAATCTGAATCAGAAATTGCGCTGATGGCTACATCCAGTGAGTCTTCATCATCCACCGAACAACCAAAGGTTAGTACTGATTTACCCCCTAACTATGTTCCTTTGCCTATTGATGTGAAAGAAAGGTTATGTTCTGAACAATGCATTCAACAAGTAGAACATTATCGTACTCATTCATTTAAAATTGGTGATAAATTAAGCAAACATGAGAAGATTCATGAACAACTTAAAATTGATCACAAAATTGCTGATGAGAAGATTTTATCACTTAAAGAATCATGGAACAAAACCTTAAAGGAATTGGAACTTGTAACAAAACAACTTGAAGAAATGACAAAGAACTTTGAACAAGAAAAAGTTTCTCATGCTGTCACGCAAGTGGAATTAACAAAGGTGAAAAGTTGTAAAACAATGGTTAAACAACTCATAAGTGAAAGAGGTAACAAAACCAAACTAGGATTAGGTTTCACTCATGAACCAATGCCTAATTCAATCACACAAACTTTACCTGAAAACTTCAATGAATTTGATCATTCACCTGAAAATGAACGAAAATTCAAAGAATTTCAAAGAAGTAAATCCGAATCCGAAGGATCTGAAGTGTTGATTGAAAGTTTGAAAGATGATGATGCTGTGACGACTGAAGCTGATGATGAAGCTAGCAACAAATCAGAACCTGTTCTGATTCAACTTGTTGAATATCCTGAACTGAATCCCAAGCAGGAAGTGAAGGAAGAAGCTGAATTTTCAGGATACAATGATCCTGAATACATCAAGTGGAAGAATGAACAGAAGGTGAAAGTTGCTGATCAACTGATCAAGAAGCAAGAAGTGAAAAAGACTGAAGTTTCGAATGCAAAAATGCATAAATTAAAATCGAAAGTCAATCAATCTGAAACGAAACAGTCAAAAGGAAAGAGTGTCATAAAATCGAATGACAACACCAAAGCTCAAATTGTCAAAACTGACAAAGTAAAACCTGTCAAGCAGAAAGTGTCAAAAGATAAAACAATTAAGTTTGTGTCTGCAGGAACTTTTGATTTGAACGGATCTTATGGTAAACCAATCAATTCTTCAATCAAATTTAACTCTGGTCTGAAAACAGGTTCAGGTCCTAAGTCTTCCGCTGTCAATGATAAAAGAATTGAACCAAAGAAGGTAACCAAACAAGATGTGTTAAAATCGAACCAAGGTTCCCAAGCAAGCAAAATCACAATCAAAATCTCCTCAAAAGAATCAAGTTAATCTAAAACCGAACAAAACTGATAATGAATCACGAGTTGGTTCAACATCAAAAGTTAACAATCGGCTCTTTAGGATTAGCAAGAAACACTGTGAGATTTGTGATCGTTATAATCATGTTACTGCTGAATGTTTCTTTAACAGGTACTGCAGTTACTGTGACAAAAGAAATCATTCTTCAGAGGAATGTTTTTATAACAAATTTTGTGATATCTGTGAAAGAAGAAACCATGACACAAATGATTGTTTCTTTCGAAAAAACTCAACAAGAGAAATGACTCCGTTTCCAAATTTTCAAAGAAATCAATCATTTGGTTTTCAAAATGTTAATCAAAGTCATTCTCCTGTTTTGAGAAATTTCAATCGAAACAATTCTGTTTCTAATAACTTTTCATCAAGAAATGTGCAGGTTAACAGTTTTAAACCAAGAGCTTTGATGGTGAGAAATCAAAAGTTTGAAAATAACCTTGATCCTAAGTTAGAGGAAAGGTTTATTGCTTTGAGAAGAAAGCAATCAATTCAAGCCAATGGGCGAAACAGTTTTCAACCAAATCTCTCGAATGAAACAAATTTTCAAATTCTTCATTATCAACAAGTTACTGTTACTGATAGATTCGGAAAACCCAAGACCATGTGGGCCTGGGTTGACCAAACTAACTAAGTGATTGTTGAAATGCAGGTGCGCCCAAGAAGACCTATTAACTCATGGTTCGTTGATAGTGGGTGTAGCCGGCATATGACAGGCAACCATGCCTTGCTTCAAGACTTTAAGCTGAAGAATGGTACACATGTTGCATTTGGAGGAGATGCTGGTGGTAAAATAACTGGAGAAGGAACTGTGTCAAATGGGGTCATTAGCTTTGATAAAGTCAACTACTGTGCACAGTTGAACTTTAATTTGCTAAGTGTATCTCAAATTTGTGATAAATCTTATTCAACTTTATTTGATGATTCTTTCTGTTATATACTCAAACCAGGTTTCAAGATTGACAATGAATGGGTAGTGGTTAAAGCTCCAAGAGATCGTGATGTATACAAGCTTGATATGTCGCAGATTGATGCTGAAACCGAAACTACTTGTCTCATTGCACATGCTTCAAATGATGAGAGTCAGCTTTGGCATAGACGGCTGGGCCATTCAAACTTTAGAAACATGAACCGTTTAGTGACTGGAAATCACGCTGTAGGAATACCATCAAAGAAGTTCTTTACAACTGATCTTTGTCTAGCATGTTTGAAAGGAAAACAGCACCGAATGTCTTTTAAGTCCAAGCAAGAACACTCCATTTCAAAACCCTTACAGATGCTACATATGGATCTTTTCAAACCAACAAATGTTCAAAGCATCGGAAAGAAGTCTTATTGTTTTGTCATCATTGATGATTTTACTAGATTTTCTTGGGTTTATTTCTTGCATGTTAAATCTGAAACTGCTGAGTTGTTAAAAGAATTTATTGTTAAAGTTGAAAATCAGTTGGATTGTAAAGTAAAAATCTTAAGAAGTGATAATGGAACAGAGTTTAAGAACGCTAATGTTGATTTGTTTTGTGCAGAGATAGGAATTGCTAGACAATTTAGTGCTCCTAGAACGCCTCAACAAAACGGGGTTGCGTAACGGAAAAATCGGACACTGATTGAAGCAGCAAGATCCATGCTCGCAGATGCCAAAATCCCTATCACATTCTGGGACGAAGCTATTGCTACTGCGTGTTTTGTACAAAACAGGACATTATTGGTTCAGGATAAAAATAAAACATCTTATGAGTTATTGTTTGGAAGAAAACCGAATATTTCATACTTGAAAGCATTTGGTTGTCCTGTATCGATTCTAAATTTAAGTGATCATCTCGGGAAATTTGAGTCAAAATCTGACGATGGATTTTTTCTTGGTTATTCGTTTGTTTCTAAAGCTTATCGGGTTTTTAATAGCAAAACTAATACTGTTATTGAAACTATTAACGTAAAGTTTTTAGAAAATTCGTTTCCGTCAGTAGCTCATGGTCCCGAATGGTTGTTTGATTTAGATTCGTTATCAAAATCTTTCAATTCTAACTTGTTTGATTTTTCAGGAAAAGCGAGTAAAGAATCAGGTGACTTGGGATGCTTTAGCGATGATTCTGATAATGACGATGACAACAATCTCAATTCTAAGTATCCGTTCATGTCATTTCATAATCCTGATCATATCATATCCAGTCAAGCTCCGGGTCCTTCTGGTTCTCAAGAAGATCAAGAATCAAATATTCTTGGTGATGATGTTAATCCGCAAAATTCTCCTAATGATGGTGGATCTGTTCAAAATCAATCATCATCAGATCCGAATGTTGAAGTTATTTCAGAATCATTTGACTACTTCAGCAATTCACCGGATCAAGTTCCTAATTTCACTCCGCATGAATCTACAATTCTGCAAGATCTACCGAATCTGAATCAGTCTAATCTGGAGAGTCAAGTGCAAGGTGATGTCATACCAACTCATCGAATTCACAAGAAACATCCTGTCTCTCAGATTATTGGACCATTGAATCAGAGAACTACAAGAAGTCAAACTGAACAAGCAAACGTTTGTCTTTATTCATGTTTTCTTTCTCAAGTGGTGCCAAAAAATATTTCAGAAGCGTTGCAAGATAATAGTTGGATTGAAGCCATGCAAGAGGAGTTACTTCAATTTCGCAAACAAGAAGTTTGGAAATTAGTGGACTTACCTGAAGGAGAAAATGCGATTGGTACAAGATGGTTGTACAAGAACAAGCCAGATGAACGTGGCATTGTTGTGAGAAATAAAGCGAGACTTATTGCACAGGGTTACACTCAAGAAGAAGGTATTGACTACGAAGAAGTGTTTGCTCCAGTCGCTCGACTTGAAGCTATTCGTGTTTTTCTAGCTTATGCCTCTTTTATGAAGTTTAAAGTGTTTCAAATGGACGTTAAAGGCGCTTTTCTGTATGGACCAATTACCGATGATGTATATGTCAGACAACCTCCGGGTTTTGAAGATCCTGATTATCCACATCGTGTATACAAATTGAGCAAAGCTTTATATGGTCTACATCAAGCTCCAAGGATTTGGTACGAGACGTTATCTAAACATTTGCTAGAACATGGTTTTACAAGAGGTCAGATTGATCCAACTTTGTTTATGAAGCGGGAAAATGAAGATCTTTTATGTGTTCAAGTGTATGTGGATGATATCATCTTTGGATCAACCAGTGCGTCCATGTGCAAAGAGTTTGAAGAAATCATGAAGTCAAGATTTCAGATGAGTTCGATGGGGGAGATTAATTTCTTTCTCGGATTGCAAGTAAAACAATCAGCAGACGGAATTTTTATCAACCAATCAAAGTTTGTTGAGAAGTTGCTGAAAAAGTTCAAGATGCAGGATTGTCAGACTATTCGAACGCCATCTGATGTGAATTGCAAGATACAGCCGGATTCGAAAGGCAAATCTGTTGATCAAACACTGTACAGATCAATGATTGGTTCACTGATGTATCTTACTGCATCAATGCCAGACATTAATTATGCTGTATGTGTGTGTGCAAGATATTAGTCTGATCCAAAAGAGTCGCACCTGGTTGCTGTTAAACGTATTTTCAGATATCTTAAAGGGAAACCGAATCTTGGGTTATGGTATCCTTATGAAGGCAATTTTGAACTATATAGTTATTCTAATAGTGACTTTGGTGGGTGTGCTCTTGACAGGAAATCGATGACGGGTGGATGTCAATTTCTGGGTCCTAGACTTGTTTCTTGGCAATGCAAAAAGCAGACCAACGTTTCTGTATCCACAGCTGAAGCAGAGTATATCGCTGCATCTGCAGGATGTTCTCAAGTTTTGTGGTTACAAAACCAATTACTTGACTACGGGTTTAACTTTCTCAAAACTCCTATTTATATAGACAATACTGCTGCTATGTTCATTACTGCTAATCCTGTTCAACACTCAAAAACCAAACATATCGAAATTCGATATCACTTTCTCAGAGACAACTCTGAAAAAGGTTTAATAATTTTGATTAAAGTTCATACCGACAAACAACTGGCAGATCTTTTCACAAAATCTTTTTTGTCAGGGCGGTTTGAATTCTTAATTCAATCCATAGGGTTAATCAACCATGATTAATTCTATTTTTGAAAATCAAACAAAAATCAGAAAATATAAAAGTCAAAAATATAATAAGTCGATGTCAAGTATTGATTCATTTGTCTTTTATTTTATTGTTTTGCATTGTGTGTATGCATGAAAAAGAAAAGCAAAAACAAAATATAAAAGCAAAAAGAAAAGAAAATTATCATGTCATAAGAATCTATATTGCAAAAAGTGAGAAATGATAGTTACACTAGACATTATTTGTTACATCATTTTTAATAAAGACTGATGAATGTTAATTGATGTGCTAGACAGCTCAGGCAATTAGACTGAAAAAGTAAGTTTCATTGTTGACAAATCTAAACTTAATGATCTTTGTGTTAAGTTCCATTGCTATACATGTCTAGATATATATCTTTTGATGCATTGCTTGTGATAATAGTTGTGCTTGATCGAGTAACGATGCAGTCTATTTAGTGTGATGAACCGCATCGTGAGCTTCTTTGTTGTGGTATCCACAGACCTGAAGTCTCACATGAAGTCTCTTTTGAGCTTCAAGGTGCAGCAAAAGATTCCCAAAGTTGGAACAAAAAGAGTCCCAAATGTGGACCATCACCAAACAAAATTCAAAAAGGAATTCAAAAGATTCCCAAGGGGAACGATAGGAAATTAAAATTCCAAAATGGAATTAAAAGAAGTCCCAAAGTGGACCAAATCCGAATAGAACCCAGATTCCACACTGTTTATGATTGTAAGTGACCAGGTTTATGTGCAATATGCATTCAGGTAGTGGTTGATAAGGAAATATGTTGACATATGTATACATGTGGGTCACATGAGTCATTTTAATCGAACCTTAATCTCATCATGATACTGAAAAAGTAAGTGTGTCAACTTGAGCTAATTGATATGTTTTCATATCATCACTCAATCAAACATAAGTCAAATGTCTATTCAAAACTTGCAAAACATGTTCAGATAATGTGTGGTATGATCTCACTGCGATATTTTGATTCATTGCATTGCATATGTCTTTATGTTAATGTGTGTGCTTTGTGTGTGCAGGCATATGGAATCATTACTGACACATTGACATCCTTGTTAAACTTAAAAATTTCATGTTTAGGGGGAGAATAAGTGAAGAAGAAAATTATTTACAAAAATCCAAAAATAAGAGTGTTTTGAATGAATAAGATTATGTGGTATGAAAAGCAAAGGTATTGGATGTGTTAAAAACAAACCTAAGGTCTTGTGATGTGTTTTTAAAAAATTTCTTCGGGATATAGAAATTTTGGTTGTGCAAAAACAATTTTTACAAGAAAAAGAAAAGGGATTTATTTTGAAATTAAATTTGTTGCATGTTTAATGTTGTTGATTATTAATGTGACAAACCCTAATAAGGATGTCTTGTCTAATTAATATGTCGAGAATGTTTGCAGGTGCAATAAATGCAGTTGAAAAAGTCAACAGACGAGAAAATTGAGAAAAATCGCTCAAGTGTTGTAGCCGGGCAAAGATATCAGAACACTGTTTAGCCGGGTAATGAAGATACTATTTAGCCGGGTAAAGTTGTTGTGTCTGATATGAGCCGGGTGATTGAGAAAAAGAAGTGAAGCCGGGTGAAGATATTATGACTACTGTGCTGCCGGGTAATGAACAAGTCATTATACAGCCGGGTGAAGAAGTCATCGATATCTGCCGGGTGACAAGTTGTGTTACTATACAGCCGGGTGAAGTAATGTTATCACTGAACAGCCGGGTAAAAGAAAGAAGTCGTTATCTTGCCGTGAATGTGAATAATACTATGGTGCCGGGTAATAGTGCAAACAACTGTGTTGCCGGGTAATGAAGAAAAGAAGGTCGGGTGATGAAGGTATCACTATGCAGCCGCGTAATGAACAAACATGTCATTGTGCAAGCCGGGTGATGTTGTGAAGATTACTATGCTGCCGGGTGATGAGTGAAACCAAACAGGTGTAGTTGTTCCTAACCTTTACCCGTCTCTACAGTGGTTTACCCGTCTCTACAGTGATTGACCCGTCAAGTGTTTTTACGTGTTTTTTATGTTGACCCGTCTCATGTTGTGACCCGTCCCAAGTACTTGACCCGTCCCAACAGTGTTTGACGCGGCTCAACAGTGCATGACCCGTCAAGGCTTTTTGGGCTTTTTACGCTTACCCGTCCCAAATTGTTGACCCGTCACTTTAAGTTTGACCTAATTTGCAACGATATAAATACCCGCCTCTTCACAAACACTTATTATTTTTCACCAAAGTTTTTCAAGCAAATCCCCTGTATCACAAATTGCACATACTTTTGTTCAATCGATTGTTCTATAACAAGTTTGATTGATTGAATAAGGTATAATTTACATGTTTCAAGCTTGATAAACCTGCAAATCGTGTGTTAAAACGAAAAATGATGATGAACAGTACCTGATCACTGAATCGACACTTTGATTATGCGTGTTAAAATCGAAATCGAATGTTGTTTTAAGTGTAAAAACTGTCAATTATCAACATTCAACCATTAATTTGCATCAAATTGCTTTAAATCAACAGAATCAACCTAAAATGTTCATAACTGTTAAACCGCCATTGATGACCTATTGATGTTCTTAAGTGTTAACTTCAAAAGGATAAAATGTGTGTTAAACATTGACAAATCATTGTTGAAACTGAACTTAACATGTTACATAACTTCATTATACAAATTTCTGATTCATGTGCTTAAGTGAATAAACTGTTTAATTGTGAAATTTTTGTATGATCATTAAAAACTCAAAGTTGCTTTGACCAAAATGATGAAAATCAGATTGTTAGATCAATTTAGGAGTTAAAATGATTATGTGAATGTTTTACTTTCATAACTTTTTGTTCAAACACTTATGCAAATTTGAAATTTATTAATGAAGAATTTAACACATTTGTCTTGTTTTGTTTTTAAACAGATGGAGAATTTTAAGTTTGAGCCAAAGCACAATCTAGTTGCTTGTTTAGATGAGTCTATTCCAGAGACTGAAGGGTATAGGGATATGATGAGATTTATCAAGAGAACAAAATATGTCTATGCCATGTGTGCAAAGCCAGTGATTTATGCCAGACTTATCAAAAGCTTCTGGAGAACAGCTGAGGTGATAACTGGTGAAGATGGTGTGACTGTTGTTAGAGGGAATATCACCAAAGAATTAGTACTGACTGTTTCTGAAGAAGCTATCAGAACAGCATTGAGGATTGATGAGGATGAGATAGGAGCTAATGATGAGTTGACTGTTGCTAAATGTCAAGCGTGTTTTGTAAATATGGGTCATCCTCCCGTATTTCCAAAGTCACAATTTGTTAGAGCAAGATTGGGGAAGAAGTGGAAGTTATTGTGTTATGTTATACAACAATGCATGTCAAGAAGGAGTGCTGGGTTTGACAATTTCCCTTCTGACATTGCATCCCCAATTGTTGCTATTGCAGAGAACAAACCATTCAATATGTCGAAGTGGATAATGAATGGGTTTGTATTCAATCTGGTGAAGGGAAAAAGGTTCAAGTTTCTCATGTATCCGAGATTCTTGCAACTAATGATCAATATGGCTTATCCTATCATCAGAACAGAAGGTTATGCTGGAGGAATTTTGTATACAGAAGACATGAATGACTTATCCTATAGGAAGATGAGTATAGGGAATGTACCAAGTGTTGATCTATTTGAGTATATGCGAAATATAGCAAATAATGAGGAGGAGATAGGAGTAGTATATTATCACATATCTAATGGAGAGATTGTGAATCCATTAGATCTTGTTGATCAAGAGATTGATGAAGATGAGAGTGATAGTGAAGATGATGATGATAGTGATGATAGTGGTGATGATGATAGTAATGATAGTGCTGAATTAGTCCATGAGGAGGCAGAAAATGTTGAGGATGATGAACCAGTAGAAGTTGAAACAGAAAATGTCGAAGTTATGGAACCAGTTGTGATTGAAGAACCAGTTGAGGTTGTTAGTGTTGCAGAAGAAATGGTTGTTGAATTTCCTAAGTCTATCACAATGCAGTACGTTAGATCTCGAAGATCTAAGTCTGTGATTGAGCGTGTGATGGTTGAGGAACCAAGTGTGATAGAATGTGTTGATGAGCCTGAACAGATAGATGTTTTTCAGATTGCACAGGAAGTAATGGCCGATGTAGAGAGTACTGCACATGTAGTTGATGATACTGATGCTGGCATTACTGTTTCTGTTCCAGTTGATATACCCACCACATCATCTCCAGCTGCTGAAAACATTGAACAATCTTTGGAGTCTTCACCAAAAATTTTTTCAAGTGTTGATATGAATGAGGATAAAAAGAAAATTGCTGAGTTAGAATAGATGGTAGCAAAACTCTTGGATGCTAATGAACAGTTGAAAGCATCAAATGAACGAAAGAAGAAGAGACTAGAAGAGTTTTGGGCCACTCATTATCAGAATCTTGAAACTTTCAAAGTATTAGATGCTGATTATTTGAAGATGAAAATTGATTATGGAAAGTTGAAGGCTGATTATGAAAGTTTGAAGGAAGAGCATGCAAATCTGAAAGATGATTATAAAGAGTTAAAGGCGGAATGCAATACTCTTGATGCTGAGAAGGAAATGTTGGAAAAATGGTTAGAAGAAACCAGATCAAAGAAGTCAGGCTCTACATCAGATAAAGATTTTTCGGATGAAGTGATGGAAGTGACTGAGCATACTCAAGAAGCAAAAGTTTATTATACTAGAGCAAGTGGTACAAAGAATGTTGGCATAAGGGTTGAGTCACCAATTACTATTCCCGATGAAGCCGCTGATACTGTCATTTCTGACAAAGCTGAGGGAAAAAGAAAGTTAGATGCTGTGCCGGAGATAACTGAAGAAGTGTCTGTTTCGAAGAAAGCAAAAACTGATGAAACAGTGCAGATTGAGCCGATTCAATCTGTATCTGTAACTGAAACTGAGGTGGCTGAAATGGCGAAGTTAGATGAAACTGTGAAAGAAGCTGAAAATGGAGAAACAGTTCAGATTGAGCCGATTCAATCTGAATCTGTATTGGTAGAAAAAGTGCCTGAAGTAGTTGAAGTGGTTGAGAATGTGCCTGAAACTTTGACTGAAGAAGCAAGTCAGTTTGAGTCGGTTCAAACAGATACTGCACCAATGATTGAGGCACTAGATGATCTTGATGATATAGATTTCACAGAGTCTGAACCAGAAGCTGAGACTGAACCTAATCCTGATGATGAGATTCCAGCTGACTTGCCTGAACGCTTTGCTTATCTTGAGAAAATGAAGTATAATCCAGTATATTTGAATGGGCTGACAGTGAGTCAAATAAATGAAGAGTATGAGAAGTGTTTGACTGCACAAGATAAAGCTTCTGCTAATGAAAAAGAATTTGTTGTTTAGATGGGTGAGTGGACACCGTTACAAGAAAGCCTGAATATTGACGATTTACCTCCAACAGAGCTTTATCATCAAAATCCAGAAGAAATGTCCAGCAGAAACATGCGAGAATGGTTGAGTTCAAGGAACTATCCATATAGAACTTTGAAGAAGTTGAAACATGAATCGCTGAAGAAAATTGTTGTAAGTTTTATGAAGACTGAGAAGATGTACAATCGAATGTTTTATCTGGATTACAATAACCCACAATATTATGAGCTGATTAAGAGGTATAAAGTGCTCGAACCCAAAGAAATAACGGTGATGGCTTTACCAGAGGATGCGCACAAAAAGAGAAAAGAGTTGATCGATATGTTTCCAAGTGAAGTGAAGTCATACAATATTCCTATGGATGTACGAGAATCATGGCATAAATCTGCCACAGCAGGTGATATTGTGAGATCACTGCTGAGCAAAGGACAGTCCGTTGCTGAACTGCTTGATTCAATGATCGTACCGGAAAAGTCCAAGAAGGTTAAAATCATTGCATGGAAATATGACGAAGTGTTTGATGCTTTCTTGATCAAAATAGTTAATGGTTTATGCGATGTTTACCTTTATTACTCTAGTATTTTCAAGTTAGAAGTGCAAGATTTGAAGGAGTTGCACAAGTTGAGATTGATCAATCACACGCATGCTGAGCGTGGTGACAAATGTGTGATGCTGCTTGATGCTGGGATAAGCCGGTTGCCAAAGTACTTGGAGTTTAGAGGGCAACAGGAAGATAGCGCTTATGTTCAATCAAAGAAAACGAGAAAACAAAAGAAGTTGGTGATGCGTGATGATATGTACTTAGAAGAGTTTTCTGATGAATACTTTGATAAAGTAACTAATCCGGGGTTGAAAGTGATAGATGGTACTCAAGCAACTAAACCAATTCTTAAGTTTTTCTACAATCAGGAAACTTTTGAGCTGAAATTGGTACGAAATCTGGATGACTGGGATAAGGACATGATTACCTTATTCAGTACGTTTGAGCTGAAATTGTTGCATCCATCCTACATCGATCATCTGAGATGTTACAGAATGGAGAAGTGCAAAGACAAAGTTGCTGAAGCTGATCGAATGCTGTTTGTGGTGATGATTGAGGTGATTGCAGCTGCATCAGAGAAAATTCGGCTAAGGAAGGCATTACTCAATGCTAACCTTGTGAAAGTTGACATACCGGAGATAGAGTTTATGCGTGTAACTGCGAAGGGTACACTGGAAGTGCAAGTCAAAGGGCGAGAATTGCCATATGAATTTTATGCTAATATTGATTTTGCAGGTTTAACTCTTGATTCTCTGAGACGCATGAATGCCTGTGACATCCTTACCAACGAGTCAAAGCCAAGACAAGCAAAGATTGCAGAAAAATTCAAGTCATTCATCGACGAAGCGCTAAAAGAACAAGAAGAATACAAAGGAAAAGAGTTGTTGGACGTTAAAGAAGAGCCTGAAGATTGGTGAGAGATTGAAGCTGAAAAAGAAAAAGATGAAAACTGTTTGAAGATTTTGTTGAAGTCCAAAGATAAATCTTAGGGGGAGTACTGTTAGGGCTATTTCCAGTTTAAGATTTACTTTGTACTTGTTTTTATACATTTTGTATAGTTTAGGGTTTATTTTGTTATTTTCCCTAAAATGTATTTGTTGCATAAAGCATGTAGTGAGAGAGTGTGAGGAGAGAGTCTAGATCACATATTCACGTAAGAGAGAGAATTAAGTGTGTGTGTTCATTTCTCCTGCATTTGTACTACAACCTTGCTTTTGATCAATCAATACAAAGAGAATTATTTAGTAATGAATTGTGTTGTTGATTGAATTGTTTGTTTGTACTAATCATTCTGATCATTTGAGTGATATCGATCCAATTGAACCTATCAAGGGTGTCGTTTCATCTAGTTTTTAGGTTCGATTAGGATAAGATTGCACGTGAGTGAATTTGACCTCTTTTGCTTAGATTCTTGTGATTTCGTATTTTAAATTAATATAAATAGAATTATACCTTTATCCATAGAATTGTAAGTTTGGTTCCTAGGATATTATTGTTGAGACCGAGAGGTGATATAATAATTGGATACCTTAGCATTCCTTAAGTTGGTGAGACTGGAAGGAGAACCATTACCTTACCCCGGTGTGCTTTACACAACCCTTAGGAGTTGGTTAGGTGAGTTAGTAAGTCCGGGAGGAAATCTAGCAAACTTAAGTAATTTTTGAGATAGTTGTATTTTTTAAGAATCCGGTACCGTGTGATTAAATAAACCGAGAATAGTCGAGTCATCAATATGATTCCTAGCCTAGGTAGTCGTTTCTTCATATTTGATTTTTTCCGTCTCTTCTTCGCCGTTAGCTTCTTTCTTATTTTTTAGATTTAATTTAGTTTTTTTTATTAAGTTTATATTTTTATTTTTAGAGTAGTTACAAATTAGTTAATAGTAGTTAATAAAAAAAATCAACTTTTTTAAACCGGCTAAAACTCGACAACTGTTTATTACTGAGAGGCGTCTAACGTGTCCTTAGGTTCGATACTCGGATTTACCTAGCTATATTACGCATGACCAGTACACTTGCTGTTTGTGTGAAGTAAAGTTAGATATTTCTATTTTTAAAACCGAATTGTGGAATATCATTTTTATTATTAAAATATATATTCGTTTTCACACTTCAAGTTTTTGGCGCCGTTGCTGAGGACATGGTTTTAGGCGATTTTGGAAACGACCCGAGACGGGGATTTAGCCACTTTTAACTTTTTGTTTCGTAATTTTCTTTTAGTTCGTTTTAAGAAAAAAACAAAAAAAAATTTCCTTTTTAGTACCTTATTTTATTTTATTTTTTTTAATTTGTTCTTAGAGTGTTTAGTTTTTTTTAGTTTAAGTCGGCCTTTGCGTGCTATTTCCTACCTTTCTAGGATAGTTTGTTCTTTGTACTTAGGGTAATTTTATTTATTTGTTATCTCTAGTTTATGCGACATACGCGCTCTCACGGACCACCAGAATTTGAACCGTTAGACGATCCTGAACTACTTTTTTATCAACTTCAACACTCGATCGACGTGAATCAGGAGGAGTTCGAGCCGTTGTTAGATCGAACAGCTGAGTACCGCGTTTTTTATAATCTTATTTTTTAGTCTGAGATCGATACAGATTCCACAGCTTCTACGATGGGAGATGAACAACCCGCTAGGCGAGTCGTCGCTGATTACTCTCGGCCTACCCAGGCCAATGCTCGACCCTCCATCACTCGACCCACCGTTGCTGCCAATAATTGGCAAATCCTACCCCAGATCATTTCTTTGTTCAGGAGTACCGTACAGTTCCACGGACTTCCAGATGAGGACCCCACTGCTCACCTCAACCAATTCGTTAGCATCTATGATACTTTTAAGATCAACAACGTCATGGAGGAAGCAATCCAGTTGCGCCTCTTTCCATTTTCTCTCACTGACAAAGCGCAACACTGGTTAACCTCTCTTTCGCCAGGCTCCATCACCACCTGGGATGATCTGACCCAGAAGTTCATCAACAAATTCTTTCCACCCTCTAAGTCTGCGCGCCTGCGTGGTCTTATTTATTCGTTTCGTCAGGAGGCTGGAGAATCGTTCTATGATGCGTTGGAGAGGTTTAAGGAGTTATTAAGAAAGTGTCCACATCATGGGTTGGAGGAGGCGGCACAGGTTGAGATATTCTATTATGGTTTGATGTATTCGGAATGTGGGATGCTTGATACGACCGCGGGTGGAAAATTCTTAACTAAGCGGAGTTCGACTGAGTGTTTCGATATGTTTGAGGATCTCGCGACTAGTGGTTATCAGGATCCTGATAGGATGGGGGCAACTTTGTCTCAGAAGGCTCCAGGGGTTTACCAGGTTGATTCTGTCATTGCGTTAACCGCCCAGGTTGAGGCTTTGACAAAGAAAATCGACCGCCTGCAGGTAAACAATGTGAAGTGTTGTGATGTTTGTGGAGGAGGACACAACACCGTAGAATGGCCACAGGGAGTTACTGATTTTCCCGAGCATGTAGATTATGCAGGAGGAAAATCCTTGAACAACTGGAACCAGGGAGGAGATTATTCTGGTGGACAGACCAGGTTCCAGAACACTGCTTTCGGTAACTCGTATAACCCCAGCTGGAAAAACCACCCAGGTTTTAGTTGGAAGAGCGGGAACCCACCGGGGTCTCAGCAACATCCCCAGAATTCTTTTCAGGGACAGAGTAGTGGTTCGTCTCAAGGGCAGTTTTGGAGGGACACTTGTGGAGGAGAAGAAGTCGACTGTTGAAGAGATGTTAGAAAAGCAGAACCAGATACTCAACCAGCTTCTTGTGCGTGATGAGAAGAGATATCAGGAGTCCCAGAATGCATTGCAGCGTCACGAGACGTTGATTCAGGGACAATCTGCAGCTTTACAGAGTCTGGAGAGAATGGTAGGGCAGTTGTCGAGTCAGTTATCAGAGAGAAAGTAGGGAGAGTTACCTAGTTTTGTAGAGACCAACCCGAAAGCACACGTTAAGGTAGTCACAACTAGGAGTGGTAGAACCTCAGGTATAGATAAGGTAGTTCCATATGGTGATGAGGTCGTAGATGAGGAGATTGAGATGGAGGCTCCTCCTGATAAGGTGCAACAGAGGTTGCGCCCAGCAAGTATAGCACAACCGGAGGAGCCAGCACCGAAGGCATCAGATACACCGCCGAGGGTGTATAAGCCTCCCCTCCCCTACCCGGGTAGGCTTGCGAGAGAGAAGGTGGACCAGCAGAATGGTAGGTTCCTAGAGTTGTTTAAGCAGTTACATATTAACCTACCATTTGTTGAGGCTCTCACCCAGATGCCAAAGTCTGCCAAGTTTCTTAAGGACCTCCTGTCCAACAAAAAGAAACTTGAGGAGTTGTCGACAGTTATCCTGAGTGAAGAGTGTTCGGCGGTTCTTCAGAGCAAACTACCACAGAAGAAAACCGATCCTGGGAGTTTCACTATCCCTTGTCTTATAGGTAGTTTATCTGTCAGCAATGCCCTTGCTGATCTAGGTGCTAGTATTAATCTGATGCCTTATGCTGTGTTTAGTAGGCTAGACCTAGGAGAACCAAAGCCAACATGAATGAGCATCCAACTAGCAGATCGTTCCATTAAGTAT
Organism: Tagetes erecta; assembly: GCA_030867185.1. NCBI lineage: Eukaryota > Viridiplantae > Streptophyta > Magnoliopsida > Asterales > Asteraceae > Tagetes > Tagetes erecta. The sequence continues at coordinate 49,486,176 of CM061489.1, read as the reverse complement.
CCTCGAGGAATTGTCGAGAACTTGCTAGTGAAGGTAGACAAGTTCATATTTCTTGTGGACTTTGTTATTCTCGACATGGATGAGGACGTGATAGTTATGTATAGGTTGGACTCACCGGCATGTCGGTGTTATATATTTTGTATGTCATTTGTATGTACTTTGTATGCTTTTGTTCTAGAGAACCTACGGGCGAATCTATAGATTCGCTCGTAGCACAGTTTAGTGTTTGTGTTGGTATCGACCGGGCGAACCTGATTGTGCCCGGCGAACCTATGTGGTTCGCTAGATAGATTCCCTGTCAGCGAATCTATCAACGAACCTAAGTCTGTTATATATTGTAACCTTATCTTGTTGAAATGGAACTTTTGGCAACTTTTCACAAAAACCTTATCCAACTGATTGTGTCGTGTGTATGTTTACTGGAGGTGCTAGGAGCATATATTACTCATCTTTGTAGCATATTTACCTCCGGTTGTGTGGATTTAATCTCATTATTGGTTGTTTGGTTATATTTGACTTTGTTTGTTAGAGTCAAGTGTGTTTGTTGTTATACAAGTCATTATAGCACTGAAATCACGATCATTATGGACCAACAATATGGTATCAGAGCCTTAGTGCTCTTGATTGTTTGATTCTAGTGATTTTTGTGTTGATTTTGGGGTTTTTTTTTGTGTCAAAACACTATTTGATTCGTTTCTGGACTGGTTTGGGTGTTTTGGTATTGTATTTTGCTTAAGTGTTGTCATATTTGGTCATAGGAAGCTTCTGAAACAAACGGGTCTACAAATGGTCAAGTTTTGAAGCTGTTCTGTTTGTTTTCGTACTAAAACAGGTTTGTTCGTAACCCAGCGAACCTATCTGTTCTTCCAGCGAAACTAGTTGTTCATCCAGCGAATCTAGTCAAATCTTGTGTTCTGTAATTTTGTGTTTGTGGCTAGCGAATCTGACAATTTGTCGAACGAAAGTTCACTTGTTTGGCTCTTTGTGCAAGCGAAACTGCTGCCAAAATCTGTCGAGCGAAACTGTGCTTGCTGGTCAGCGAATCTGTTTGTTTGACTAGCGTATCTGCGAGCGAATCTGTCAGCGAATCTGTTTGTTCATTGGGCGAATCTATTCCAGCGAATCTATTTGTCTTCAGCGAATCTACAATCTGTTTAAAATTAAGACTACTTCAACCCTAAATATGAATGATCTGGATAGCGTTCAACCTAAAAGGCCACCGAGGCTTGTTAGTGGTGAAAATTTTGAAGATTGGAAGAGGTGTTTGAAAGCTTTTTTTTACTACACTGACTATAATCAATGGGAGTCTATCGTAAATGGTCCGCACGTGCCAAAGACAGTTGAAGGAACTGTTACTTCAATAAACACTGATCCAAGTACTTTTACTGAAGCAGACACCAAGTTGCTTGATCGTGACAAAAAGGCACTCGGTGCATTGATACTTTGTTTGCATCAGGATATTTTTAACAGGTTTGCTGAACACACAACTGCAAAAAGCTTGTATGATGCGTTGTGCGAGTTCTATGATAGTAATGAAGATTTGAAGTTGGATAGAAAAGCTCAAGCTGAGAAAGAGTTTAACTCCTTTGTGGGGTATTCGCAAGAAAATCTGACTGATATTACCAATCGATTCCTGTCTGTATCAAGTAACCTGAAAAAGTATGATGATAAGCTGGGAAATCATGAACAAGTCACAAAGCTGTTAGATTCTCTTCCTCCTCAGTGGAGTCTTCAGATCAAATTGTTGAAACAAGAAAGAAACTTTCATGACTACAAGCTGATGGATGTTATAAACAAGCTTAAGTCATTTGATCTTGATGTGAAGAGAAGAGAATACAATCAGTCTATGATGGTTCCAAATATTCCTTCTCAGAATGCCGCACTTATTTCATCTGCTGCAAACTCTCATATCTACAGTGCTGCACCTGGAGGATCATCAAGTCATGTGTCTGTTAAATCTGTTGGTGCTTCTACAAATGTTGGTTCAAGCTCAAATGCATCTGTCACCACTCAGATTCCATCTGACACTATGGCTTTATTTGGAATGTTTGTTCATAGCTATGAAGCTCTTGTTGCTGGTGAGTTAAAGGGAAAGGGGATGACTGTTGAAGATATGTATCAGGTGGATCCTGATGATCTTGAAGAAACCGACATCCAATGGCAAATGGCCATGCTTACTCTTCGTGCTAGACGGTTCATGGAAAGAACAGGTAGAAGAAGTTTTGGGAATCAGGGACAGAATAACAAGCTGGGGTATGACAAAGGGAAGCTGAGATGTTATAACTGCAAACAATTGGGTCACTTCAAAAGGGAATGTCCTTTACCAATTGTTACTGAACCGGTGAATTCTGGAAACCCTAGAACTGTTCCTAGTCAAGAAAGGCTTGAGGAAGTGAAATCAAAGAATGAAACTGCACTGCTCACCAACTTTGATTGGAGTGCAGAAATTGAAGAGACAAAGGAGGAAATTAATCATGCCCTAGTTGCTGAGATCGTTGAGGTTGATGACAACTATATAAATTGCTTTGATCCTTTCAAAGAATTTTATGTTGAAGATGAGGAAGGGAATTTGGAGAAAGTTGATGAAGATCAATCAGATGCTATTGTTCAAGGGCATCTGAATCACTCAGGATTGGTTTGTGAAGCTGCGATAAATGAAATGAAGAATGATGAAGAGTCAAAGCTTAACTTGGAAGCCATGATTGAGAAAGCGAGGCTTGATGCTGTTGATGAATTCAAGAGGAACACTCCCTACTGCCAGTGTGATCGTGCCCTTGCTGCAGAAAAACTGGTAATTGGTCTTCCTTATGACGTTATTGAAGATATGTGTTCATCTGCTTGCAAAATTCGTTTAATTGGCATATACAAAGCTAATAAATTGTTAATGTCAAACGAAAACGAATTAAAGAGAACTAACAAAGAGCTTAAGTTGAGTGAATCAAAATTTTTTGTCAAATTAAGAGAAGCTTTAAAAGAAAATGAACACTTAAAAAGAACTCTTTTGGAAAAGAATTGTGAAATAAACTATCTGACTGAGCAAGTCACTTTGCTGAATTTGAAACATGAAAACTTAAAAACAAACTGCAGCAATGGACAATATCTAGTATGAAAAGGGAGGAACTCTGCAAGAAACAACGGGGGGCCAGAGTTAAGACAGGTTTGGGTCTTAAAAATGAAACATATGCATATCCCCCACCTAGTACCTTCTGTTACTCTCCAACACCTGTTCCTCATCCCTCAAATGAGTTGATACAAGAGATTATACAGAATGACACTAACAGCTCTATTGCAGGTTTAAGTGGAGTAAATCTTAAAGAGGTTAGAGAGGATTACGCATATGGTGGGAGTACTGGGCTTGGTTGTTCTAGCAGTAGTGAATGTTCTAATTCTGATTCCAAGAAGTCTGTTGAAGACATTAGTTTAATTAATTCTGTTTCTAGTAATGTGTTATATTCAGACAATTCTATGTTTAATAGTAATTTAGGGTGCACTACTTCAAGCCCTAATGTGTTGAATGATGATCTGATTGAAAATAAGTGTGTGAATGACAAGGATGAACTTTCAGGTCATGTCTCTGAAAGTCAAACCAAAACAAATTGCTTTCAAAAGTTCTTTACTCATCAAATCCCGTCCTTCACACCTATAAGGATTTCAAAACCCAAATCTGAATCTAAAAAGGTAAATGTCACAGCAGGGAAATCAAAAGAGCCTTATGACTCTTACAGTGACTGCAATTCTCAACTGTCTGAATGTGACGAGGAAATTGAAATGGAGAAAATTCCTGTAAATAAAGTTTCCAAAGTGGGTTTGAAATCTCATTGCTTTAAATGTGGAAATATTGATCATACTGTTAAGCAATGCCCCAAGTTAGTCAAAAACAGTTCAAAGCAAAAATCTTTTGGAAAAAGATTAAACTCGTTTGTAAATAATTTCTTTTGTAAACCTTCATCTGTTCCACCACCCAAGTACACAAAAGCTTGGGTGCCAATTTCAAAGGTCTAACTTTTAATATTTTTTAATAAATGTCAGGAACATTCAAATGCCGTTGTAAATAGTCATTGGCATATTGACAGCGGATGTTCCAGACATATGACAGGGTTGAAGGACCTACTGACTAACTATCGGATTATCAATGGCGGATATGTTGCTTTTGCGGGAGACAAGAAAGGTGGAAAGATGATTGGTCAAGGAGAAGTCTCAATTGGTTCACTAACTTTGGAAGACGTCAACTATGTTCCTGAACTAGTTTTCAATCTTCTCAGTGTATCACAAATCTGTGATAAGAATATCCCAGTGATGTTTCTTCCAAATGAATGTCTGTTCTTGAAGCCAGAGTTTTCTATTCCTGAAGAATTGGTGATCATGCGAGCTCCAAGACGAAATGATACATATATGCTAAATATGGGATCAAAAGAATCAACTTCCACCGTGACCTGTCTCCTATCTAAAGCTTCATCTTTTGAATCTTTTCAGTGGCATAGACGTTTAGGGCACATTAATTTTAAAATTCTAAATAAATTGGTTAAGAACAATTTGGTCAGGGGTTTACCACTTAAAGATTTTTCAGTGGTTGAGAAATGCATGGCTTGTGCTAAAGGAAAACATTACAAAAAGCCACATAAACTTAAAATTACAAATTCAATCTCAGAACCCCTCGAATTGTTACATACTGATTTATTTGGTCCAATAAGTGTCAAATCTATTGCTAAGAAATCTTATTGCTTGGTTGTCACAGATGATTACTCTAGGTACACCTGGGTGAGATTCATGGCATACAAGAGTGAGACTGCTGAAGAGCTAATGAAGCTGATTCCTCAAATCGAGGTTCTTGGAAAGCGAAAGGTTCAAGCCATCAGAAGCGATAACGGAACGGAATTCAGAAACCATATCTTCAACTCTTTCTGTGAACAACGGGGTATTCTCAGACAGTTTAGCGCCGCACGAACACCACAACAAAATGGTGTTGCTGAAAGGAAGAATCGAACTCTTGTAGAGGCTGCTAGAACTATGCTGATTGAGTCAAAGCTTCCAATTATTTTCTGGGCAGAGGCAGTTAATTATGCAGCTTATGTTCTGAATAGGGTACTGATTGTCAAAGAAAAGATGAAGACATCATACCAGCTGTTTCGAGTGATTAAGCCGTTGATTGATTTTCTGCGCCCCTTTGGATGTTCTTGTACTCTTTTGAATACTCAAGATCAGAAAACGAAGTTTGGCGCTGTTTCGGATGAGTGTTTCTTTGTAGGATACTCGAACACACAAAAAGCGTATCGTGTTTACAACAAGCGAACGCGGATTGTGCAAGAGTCCTATTATGTTGACTGGCAAGAGTCAAACACAACAAGTATTGGCAGTGAACCGGCATGGTTTTATGATTCCACCACTATTTTCAAATCATTCAATCTTCCTGACTCTGACGATGATGACATCATTCCTCACACATCAGTTTCTATCTTTAACCATCCACCTACACAATCACAACCACGACCTTCAACTACACAATTACCTCCCACTTCATTTGACATCCCTCCATCTCCACCACCTCAAACTGTTCCTACTTCTCCATCAGATATTCCATCATCATCCACTTCCATTCCAACATCTACCACTAATACAATTCCTCCAACCTCAAATATTCCCCCACAATCATCTAATCAAACACCCTCATCCGAAACCAATCCTTTGCTCCTCAACACTGACTTCAAGACCCTGAAAAATCATCCTCATGATTATATCATAGGATCCATTACTGATGGTGTGCGAACTCGGAGTTAGAGTGGTTTGATTAATGAATGTCTCTATTCTGCCTTTCTGTCTCAAGTTGTTCCGAAGAATTATAAACAAGCACTTGAAGATCCTAGTTGGGTTGATGCCATGCAAATGAAACTACAGCAATTTAGGAAGCTTAAAGTTTGGGAACTTGTTGATCTTCCTCCTAATAAGTGTCCCATCGGCACTAAGTGGGTTTTCCGAAACAAGCCAGATGATCGCGGTGTTATTATCAGAAACAAGGCGAGACTGGTTGTTCAAAGATTTGCTCAAGAGGAGGGGATTGACTACACTGAAGTTTTTGCTCCAGTCGCTCGCCTTGAAGCCATTAGAATCTTTCTTGCTCATGCTGCAAACAAAAACTTTAAAGTTTATCAGATGGATGTGAAATGTGCATTTCTATATGGAGATATCGATGAGGAGATCTACGTATGTCAGCCACCGGGTTTTGAGGATCCAGATTTTCCTTCAAAGGTGTACAAGCTTGATAAATCCTTGTATGGGTTGCATCAAGCTCCACGTATCTGGTATGAAACTCTGACACAGTATCTTCTCAGCAAAGGTTTCTCTCGTGGGACTATAGATATGACATTGTTCAAGAAAGAGGTGAATGGTGAGCTGCTGATCGTTCAAGTGTATGTTGATGATATAATTTTCGGTTCAACAAATGAGGGGCTGTGTAGAGAGTTTGAAAAGGTGATGATGGATCGCTTTGAAATGACAATTATGGGGGAGATGTGTTTCTTCTTGGGGCTGCAAGTGGAACAAAAACCAGATGGAATTCTTATCCACCAAGAGAAATATATCAAAGAGATCCTTACAAAGTTTGGCATGAATGATTCTTCTCCTGAATTGATTCCTTTCTCCGCTCAAACATGCCTTACTTCTGATGATAATGGGAATCCTGTGGATGCTCATCGGTATCGCTCGATGATCGGATCTCTCATGTATCTGACTGCAAGCCGACCGGATATTACATTCGCTGTGTGTTACTGTGCTCGTTTCCAGGCCAATCCAAAAGAATCACATGAGAAAGCTGTTAAACGCTTTTTTCGTTACCTTAAGGGTTCCTCTCGTTTGGGACTTTGGTACCCAAAAGGTGGGAACTTTGATTTGCATGCTTTTTCTGATAGTGATCATGCTAGTTGCAGGATTAACCGAAAATCAGTCACTGGCGGATGTCAATACCTTGGCGAATGTCTTGTTTCCTGGCAAAGCAAGAAGCAAACAACCGTCTCTCTGTCCACAGGAGAAGCATAATACATAGCTGGTTCAAGTTGTTGTTGCCAAGTGCTCTGGATTCAGCATCAGATGATGGATTACAGCATCAACTTTCTTCATACGCCACTCTTTTGTGATAATGAAGCTGCTGTTGGAATCGCCAAGAATCCTATTCATCACACTCGCACCAAGCACATCGAAACAAGAATTCATGCCATCAGAGACGCACAGGAAAAGGGGTTCATTGATATTATTCCTATTGAAACTCGAAAGCAAAAAGCTGATCTTTTCACAAAAACTTTTGACAAACCACGTTTTTATGAACTGATCTCTATGCTGGGACTTATATCTTTTTGAAAACCTTTTTCATGTGAATCTTTGTAATTATGTAAATAACTATTTCATTTTCTTCTTTAAAAATTCCGTGGGTCACTCGTTTCTTCGCTCTTTTATTCTATTTTGTTTTATTTGCTTTATTTTTTCTCTTCATTCTGTATATATATATTAAGAAAATCTGAAAAACAAAAATTTCTTATTAGATAGCTATAATTTAGAAATTTTGGGGGAGATATTAAAGATTAACTATTTATAGTTTTTCAAATTTTGTTATTTCAGGATCTCCGTTTTGATTAATGTTGAAGAGACGTTGAAGGAGATCAGAAGTATTGCGTTTGGGATATGTCAGATAGGCTCAGCCCGAAAACAAAGTAAACAGTGATTGTGCAGCCAAACATAACGTTCAAGATCTCAGCCACAAGGATTATCCCCTTGACATGATTGGATTGCACAAAGATACGGGTTCTGTCAAAAATGGGTTGAGAGCGTCAAATCTTTGCCTTGATTTCCCCAAACATCCCAAATCACCCTCACCCTATCCCCGAATCGAGTTTCTAGCTTGCAAAAAGTTGCTAGTGATGCTCTTCGGAAAAGCCTCTGAGTGAGTTACTTGTTAACTCCTCAGAAAGTATTGAGTCAAAGTGCTTAACTCCTCTGCTATACGGAAGTATTGACCTGGAGTTGGTGGATCTTCTCTGCTATATGGAAGTATTGACCTGAAGATTCACCGAGCATGCTCAAATGTTTATCTCCTCTGTTATACGTCGGTATAGACCTGTAGCTCTGAACTATTTGAGTTTCCCAAATAATAAGTCGCATTGTATTCAAAAGAATCAATTGCTGACAAGCTCCACTCACAAAAAGATGCAAAAATTGCACAAGTGTCAAAAGAAGCTATTGCATCGATCAATATTCAAAATTTGATCCTCGAAATTCTAGCAAAGTTAATCGTATTGCTCAGATATATCCTGATGACAGAACTTGTTCTTTTTACCTATATGTCTGTGGGGACCGAGTTGTCTGAGCTTCTTCAATCAAACCAAAAACATGATAAAAGAAGCTGCTGATCTCCTGTTGAAAGGACTAAGGCATGGGTTTAAATGGACAAACATATTTGCAATCCCGCCAATCAATGATTCTCCGGATTCTGCTCAAAACATCATGAAAAATATATATATCATTCTTTAGCTTTTACTTCTTGCTTCTTCTTTTATTTTATTTTATTTTTATTTTATTTTATTTTTCTCTTGTTTTCAGGATAATGTGTTTATTTTCGGAGCGTTGAAATCGTGGGACATTTTCGTGGATTTACAAAGAATTTAAAATTTGAGAAAAACCAAAAACAGTTTTAATTTTTCTCTTGTTTTGTGTCCCAGCGAATCTACTAGCGAACCTACAGGTTCGCCAGAACCTCAGGTTCGCCCGGAACCTCTTTGCATCGCCGCCGTAGTTTGTCTTGACCTTTGGTCTTCGGGCGAATCTAAAATTCGCTAGTGTGTCTGCCAGCGAACCTGTAACTGTATATATATGTAGTGACAGCGAAATCTTTCACACATTCGCTGTCACTATTACTGTAGCTGTTTTTTTTTCAAAATCTAACTGCCGGACTTTCGATTCTCATCCACAACCGGTTTTTCACACTAAATCACCTTTATTTTGGTCTGGTATGTCATCGTCTTCATCTTAATCCATGATTCATTCCATCAATCGCATATTTATCCGCTTAAATCCGTCGATCTGTGATGTTTTGTAAATCAAATGACTGATTTGTGTTATTAGTTAGGAATTTACTTCATAATATCCTTGTTTAATGATTATATTGCTTGACTGTTACTTTGTTTGCTTGATTATGGTGTTTTTGACTGAGATTTCGGCCGTTTTTCAAAAACTAGGGTTTCCAGCGAACCTATGTGTTCGTCTGGCGAATCTGAACGAAAGTTCAAAACTTCGAGCGAACCTATGTCGTTATGCCGCCCGTGCATCAACATAGATTCGCCCGACTGTTTCTAGCGAACCTGTACATTCGCTCGACCAAATGACTGATTTTTCATGTCAGCGAATCTATAGGTTCTGGTGCCAAATCTCAGGTTCGCTCTTTCAGCGAACCTATTTATCCAGCAAATCTATTAACTGTTTTCAAAATCTTCGTTTCTGATCAATCTCCGTTTACTTTTCAGGCACGATGTCTACATTATTCTTTGAAAGAAAGCACAATATGTGTGCTTTGCTTGACGAGAGTCACGAGAAAGCTGGTGGGTACAGAGACTGTATCAGATGGTTGAAGTCGTCTCACATTCATCACGCCATTTCTCATTCACCGACTATATACGAGCTGCATGTTCGAGATTTCTGGAGAACAGCAGTGATGAACGTGTCTGTACAGCCATCTCGTATATGTGCCAAAGTTAGTGGTTTTGATCTGGAGTTTACTGAGGCTGATCTGGCCAGGATTTTGAGGTTAGAGGATGATGTCGGAGATGAAGTCAATATGACTGCTGAGGAGGTATATGGGGCATTTAGGACTGCGGGTTATGAGGGTCCGATGCCTGGAGAGAAGAAGATGGAGTTCGTGAAATCCTATCTGATCCAAGAATGGAGATACATTGCACACGTCTTTATTATGTGCTTGGATCATAGGAAAGGGGGCACAGATGGGTTAAATTTGGACTGGGCTCGTGCTATGGTTCTATTTTGTAGAGGGCAGAAGGCGAATCTAGCAAAGCTCATTTACAACTACATGCTAGAAAACATCCATGCAACTAAGGCGGGCAAATGGCTGATGTATCCCAGATTTATTCAGATAATTGTGAATGACAAATTGCCAAATCTGCCGGTTGTTGGTGAAGTGCTGAAGATTTGGGAAATGCACTCTAGGATTTTTGGGGACTGCCAGTCGGTTCGTGCTGATTGCGTTGGTAGGACCTCGTTTCTATGGGAAAACATGTACCCTGCCGATAGATGGGTACAAATTCAGAGATTAATGGAGACTGAGAGGAAACGGGGTGGGGAGAACATAGAGGTTGTTGAGAAGAAGATAAAGAAAAGGAAGGCGTACGCTAAAGAAAAGGATTATTCTTTTGATCGAGAAGTAGATGAGATACAGGCTGAGGTTGATGCAGGTAGGGAAAAGCGGACAAAGAGGAGATCTGATGCACCGACTGAAGCGTCAAAGAAAGCGAAGCATGATACTCCGGGTACATCTACTGAATCTGTTAGTGTATTGAAGGGTGAGATTGACAGTTTGAAGGCAGAATTGGGGGAACTGAAGAGTAAATATGAGGATTTGGAGACCCAGGATGCTGAAAAGTCGACTGTTATCTTTGAAATGGGGAGAATTTGAAGGATCAACAATGCCTGATAGTTAGGATATTCAAGGAGCTAAATAGCCTGAAGGAAAGAGATGGGTCAGAACCTGCTATGTCTGAAGCTGAACTGAAATCCTTAACGAATGCTGCAAAGTATCCGTTAATGGACGTTGTGTTTGGGGATCAGGACAAAGGCAAAGGTAAAGCTGCTGAGGAGCCGTTCGATGAGGATATGGGTATAGATCTGGATGTGTTTGACGGGGCTGAGGTTGTTGGAGGCTCAAGCGTGAACTTTAGTCTGATAGATGAACCAGAGGTTGACATGAATGCTGACAGTGAAGAAGACTTGGATGATGAGCCTGAGAAATACAAGGTTGAGGAGAAAGGGGTCTGTTATCAATTCGAGCATATTGACTTAGACAAATCGGAATGGTTTAGAAAGGAGGATGAGGTTGTTCCTGAGGTGCCCATCTTTCAACATCTTGACGAACCAAACACCTCCCAACTGGACAGACAAGTGATCGCATGGAAATACAACTCTGCTGTCGATGCCTATATGGTTAAACGAAGGGGTGGGGACATCTGTTATATCAGAAACAGGAAGCATTTCGCCACCTTGCCAAGGTGGGACTTGCGAAGGTTGGCGGAACTTCCTCTGATAGGAAAGGAGGACAGTGGAAGGGCATGTGCATTTGAGGTGACAATAAGAGAAGCTGCCAAGAATAACTTCGTTGATTTTGGGTATCAAAAACCGAGGCGGATGAGACAAAAGAAAGACAGGCACTGGGTTTCGTGGAAAGGAAATGTGGTTTTGAAGATCGAAGCGCCAAAGATTATGACAAGGGTGAGGGTTCCGGACACACAGCCACCCAGACTGCAAGATTTCCTCAAATGGTTTTATGACAACAGCACAGGTGAGGCGGTTATCCGACTGAAAGGGGAAGATCGTCCAGAAATTCGACTGTTTGATCCTATGGAGGTCTTCTCATTTTGCGATGAGGATTTGAAAGTTTTGTGTGAGAATCGCATTAAGCACGGGGCAGGAGATGACACTAGGACTGAAGCGAACTTGTTCGTGAAAGTCGCTAACAAAGCCCGGGGTATTCGTGCTGAACTGAGGAGTGTGAACGAAAGACTGAGGATGACTGATGATCAGCAAATGGAAATGGATGACTTATCTAAACAGCTTGATCAAACTATCGAGAAGTTGTTGATTTGGATGTGACTGGCGAGGAGCATACTGAAAACATTCAGGCAGAAACGATTGATCTGGATATACCTGATACTGAGGTCGCCGAAGCAGAGTTTGTGGAATCAATGCTGGTATTTAGTGAAGACGAAGAGGCAGGATCTGAAGACGTTACAAATCCATTGGCCGGAATTAAAGAAAGGGCAGGAGCGTACATTGAGAACCTTTAAAGCCGAAAAAGACGGAGCTTAAACAGAAGACTTCCTCAGGTGAGGTCCAACCTAGGGGGAGTATTGATAGTTATGTATAGGTTGGACTCACCGGCATGTCGGTGTTATATATTTTGTATGTCATTTGTATGTACTTTGTATGCTTTTGTTCTAGCGAACCTACGGGCGAATCTATAGATTCGCCCGTAGCACAGTTTAGTGTTTGTGTTGGTATCGACCGGGCGAACCTGATTGTGCCCGGCGAACCTATGTGGTTCGCTAGATAGATTCGTTGTCAGCGAATCTATCAGCGAACCTAAGTCTGTTATATATTGTAACCTTATCTTGTTGAAATGGAACTTTTGGCAACTTTTCACAAAAACCTTATCCAACTGATTGTGTCGTGTGTATGTTTACTGGAGGTGCTAGGAGCATATATTACTCATCTTTGTAGCATATTTACCTCCGGTTGTGTGGATTTAATCTCATTATTGGTTGTTTGGTTATATTTGACTTTGTTTGTTAGAGTCAAGTGTGTTTGTTGTTATACAAGTCATTATAGCACTGAAATCACGATCATTATGGACCAACAGGACGTGACTGTTCCACTCATCTTGGGTCGACCGTTCTTAGCTACCGCACGAGCATTGATCGATGTTTGTGATGTTAAGCTATCTTTGAGAGTGGGAGAGGAGACAGTCACTTTTGATATACACCAGTCTATGAGGCACCCGAAGTGCCAAGATGATTCCTTATACTTTATTGATACCATTATGTCACATGTAGGGGATTATCTTAACTCCATTTGTGGGGGTGCATCTTCTGATTCAGATCACATGGATAGGGAAAGCCAGGTTGTTGAGTCAGCTGCCGTAGCTGACTCCTCTTCGAGTTGTTTGGCTACCGAGCCTCCCACGCACGCCATTGTGTCAGAAGTGCTGGATCGGAAGGATCCAGTAGATAGACCGAGTGTGGAGAGTCCGCCGTCCTTAGAGTTAAAAGATTTACCGTCGCATCTAGAGTACGCATTTTTGGACGAGGTCGAGCGTTTACCCGTGATCATTGCGTCTGCTCTCACGGAGGAGGAGAAGAATAAGTTGTTAGAGGTTCTTATGGCACATAGGCAGGCGATTTCTTGGAAGATCTTAGATATTAAAGGTATAAACCCTTCATTCTTTACGCATAGGATTTTAATGGAGGATGAGTTTAAGCCTGTAGTGCAACCTCAGAGGAGACTTAACCCTAATATGCATTAAGGTAGTAGGGAAGGAAGTGATCAAGCTGCTCGACGCCGGTTTGATCTATCCTATATCTGATAGTGCATGGGTGAGTCCGGTTCAAGTGGTGCCGAAGAAGGGTGGTATGACAGTGGTCACCAATGAGCGATATGAGTTAATACCCACCAGGACCGTTACAGGTTGGAGAGTCTGTATAGATTATCGCAGACTAAATGATGCTACGCGGAAGGATCACTTTCCTTTACCCTTCATTTATCAGATGTTGGAGCGTCTATCTGGACAGCAGTTTTACTGTTTTCTAGATGGTTTCTCTGGTTATTTCCAGATCCCCATCGCACCAGAGGATCAGGAAAAGACCACATTTACATGCCCCATTGGTACCTTTGCGTATAGACGCATGCCTTTTGGGTTGTGTAACGCTCCAGCCACATTCCAGCGTTGCATGGTAGCTATATATCATGATATGATCAAGGACTCCATGGAGGTTTTCATGGATGACTTTTCTGTTTTTAGGAGTTCTTTTGATCATTGTTTAAGAAACCTAGAGCGTATGTTAGCTAGGTGTGAGGAGACGAATCTTGTGCTTAATTGGGAGAAGTGTCATTTTATGGTTCGTGAGGGGATTGTTTTAGGACATTGTATTTCACAGGCTGGGATTGAGGTTGATCGAGCTAAGGTTGATGCCATTTCCAAACTCCCACCTCCCACTTCAGTTAAGTCCATTAGGAGTTTCTTAGGTCATGCAGGATTTTATCGTAGGTTCATTAAGGACTTCTCCAAGATAGCCAGGCCGATGACGAAACTTCTAGAGAAGGATGCCCCATTTGCGTTTGATGAAAGTTGTGTGAGGGCGTTTGAAGTGTTGAAGGAGAAGTTAGTGAATGCCCTGATCATGGTTGCCCTAGATTGGACGCTGCCGTTTGAGTTAATGTGTGTTGCTAGTGATTATGCAGTGGGGGCGGTTTTAGGACAGAGGAAGGATAAACACTCCCATCCAATTTACTATGCTAGTAGGACTTTGAATGATGCATAGGAGCATTATACTACTACGGAGAAGGAGTTGTTAGCGGTAGTGTTTGCTTTCGATAAGTTTAGGTCCTATCTTGTTCTGACTAAGACCATAGTTTACACGGATCATGCTGCGATTAGATATCTCTTCAGTAAAAAGGATGCTAAGCCACGCCTTATTAGATGGATCCTTTTGCTACAAGAGTTCGATATAGAGATTCGAGATAAGAAAGGAGCCGAGAATGTAACGGCTGATCACTTGTCACGCCTAGAGGGTCCTGAGAGTGTAGATAAGGCAGGTGTTTTGATAGATGATAGGTTCCCGTTCGAGAGTTTGATGGTTGTAAGTGCTCAGGATGATGGTTTTCCCTGGTTCACGGACTACGCGAATTATCTTGTTGATGGGTCGATGGTTAAATGTATGACATATCAGCAAAAGAAGAAATTCTTTGCTGATGTCAAGCATTATCTTTGGGAGGATCCGCATCTTTTTAGGATAGGAGCGGACCAGGTTATTAGGAGATGTGTGTTCGGTGAGGAAAGTAGGAATATCTTGAGACATTGTCATGAGGGACCCACTGGTGGTCATAACGGGGCTAGCTACACCGCAAGGAAGGTGTTAGATTCAGGTTTTTATTGGCCTTCACTTTTTAAGGATGCATATGAGTTTGTTAGATCATATGATGCATGTCAGCATATAGGTAACATATCATCCCGCAATGAGATGCCTTAGACTATTCTTCAGGTTGTAGAGGTTTTTGATGTTTGGGGTATAGATTTCATGGGCCCGTTTCCTGCTTCGCGTGGGAACAAGCACATCCTAGTTGCGGTAGATTATGTTTCTAAGTGGGTCGAGGCTCAAGCTTTGCCAACTAATGATGCTAGGGTTGTAGTGAGATTCATTAGGAAGTTGTTTAGCAGGTTTGGTGTTCCTAAGGCTCTGATTAGTGATAGGGGTACTCACTTTTGCAATGCGCAGATGGAGAAAGCCTTGCAGCGTTACAGGGTCACCCATAGGCTTGCAACGGCTTACCACCCGCAAACGAGCGGGCAAGTGGAAGTGAGTAACCGTGGTATTAAGAGAATTTTAGAGAAGACGGTCGGATCAAATCGCAAGGATTGGTCTGATAAGTTAGATGATGCTTTATGGGCTTTTCACACAGCTTATAAGACGCCGACCGGTTCTACACCGTTTCGGATGATTTATGGGAAAGCTTGTCATCTACCGGTTGAGTTAGAACATCGTGCTTCTTGGGCTTTACAGACGGTGAACTTAGACATGTCTAGTGCGAAGGATCACCGATTTCATCAGTTGCATGAGTTAGAGGAGCTTAGAGATCATGCATATGCTCAGTCATATGGTTATAAGCAACGCACTAAGGAGCTGCATGACTGAAACTTGAAAGGTAACAAAACCTTCAAGTGTGGGGATCAAGTTTTATTATATAATTCTCGTTTGAAGTTGTTTCCAGGAAAGCTGAGGAGTAGGTGGCCAGGACCGTTCACAGTGAGAGAGGTATTTCCATATGGGACTTTAGAGATTAAAACAGAGGGTCGTGTGTGGAAGGTGAATGGCCATAGGCTGAAGCATTATATTAGTGGGCCAGTGGTGTAGAGTGAGGTCGAGGCTATCTACCTCGATTCACCAGATGAGTGAGATATGGAGGTCGAGTCTGGCTGAGGACTCATTAATAAACCAAGCGCTTCCGGGAGGCAACCCGATGGTGTTTTCCTTTTATATATTTTTATGTTTCTTTTATTTATTTTATTTTTTATCTTTCTTTTTCCTTTTTATGCCGGGTATGCTTGTTTGTTCTGTGCTTACAGGTTATTGCTTTGAGTTCGAGTGTTTAGCTGTTTATGGTTGGTGGTCAGTTGCAGTGCGAGGATGGTGTGCATCGTGGTAGTGGATTTGCTGATTATTCTTGGTCAATGCATGCTATATTAGTCAGGGGAGTCTTAGTTTTCCCATTCTCTCACTTATGTTTGATTTGCTTACTTGTTTATGATTGTTTGGTTAGTTTTGAACATTAGGGACAATGTTCAGTTTAAGTGTGGGGACGGGGGTTAATTGCTATATTAGAAAAAAAAACTGAAACATGTGCTAAGTTGCTAACTTGAGTTTGTTAAAAATCCCTGAAAATTTGAAAATTTTTGGCTCTTTGAAAAAGTTGTGCAGTTAATGGAAAATGATAGAAAAATTGGGGCTTTGGTTTTCATTAAAAAATAATTTGTTTTAAAAAGCAAGAATGAGTCAAATGGTAATAAATTGGTGACTCAATTAGTTTTTAGGTTTTCTTTAAGTGTAATAATCGAACCTAATTAAATCAAAATATCTCGTGGGTTATCATTTTAGGAGAAACAGAAAGGCCTTAACTAAAAAACTTAGGCACCATTGTAGGCTTTAGAACTTACACTAGTTAAGGGTGATTGCCATAATAGGATCTAATAACACACTTCTTTTGAAAGAAGTGGCGCTCCGCCAAATAAAGTCCACAAGGTATAGACTGAAAGTGCTCAAAGTAGCAACTTTAATAAAATAGCTCAATGTAGCCAAATGAAAAAAAAACAAGTGAACCAAGACCTCATGTGCTCTACCTCTGGGATATCGACTTGGAGCTGACACCCCTGAGTGAGGTGATCTTCTTTTTGAAAAAAAAGTCTATACCCGTAAGTTTCATCCATCAAATATTCACCCTGATATGGCAATAATTCTTAAATGGGTTAAGTTCTTTAGGTTATTTTGGTAGGTAAAATCTATATGATTTAACATATGCCTTGTCAAGTAACAAATTAATCAGGCTGAACTGTGGCTTTCTAAATGTGAGACCCTGTAGATAGATTGACATCACTTGAACTAAAGCAAACACTAAAGGAAAACCAATTGACTAGTGTTAGGGTTATACTGATTTTTACCTTGACTTGTTGCTTGTTTGAAAAATGTTTGTGTTATCTTTAAATGTTTCTTGGAAGCTATTGTCTCGATTATGATTCCATTGCATACTTTTTCAGGGACGAAAAAGGTTTAAGTGTGGGGATATTTGATATGGTCTAAAATAGACATATTATTTATTAATATTCTTTAAACTTTTGGGTAAAATATGGTCTAATTCTACTCTTATTCGGTACATATAAATATTTTGATAATTTTAAGAGACCGTGAGTGAAAATAGAGTATTTTGGCTAAAGTTGAAACTAATAAATAAAGTTATAGATTAGGAATCAAAATTGATTTTAGTTGAACCAAGTTTGAATCGTGTGTTAATTTATGTGGCAGGTCAAATTCAGGAATTGCAAGTGCAATTGAATTATTAAATGGGCTATATGTTTCTTAAGAGATAATATGAGAAAAGGCCCACGTGAAGAAAAAAACCTAGTCTCTTGAATATATATGTATATGCATATGACGGCAGAGAGGGGAGATTGGATTGTTTTTTACTTTGTGGTAATCATTGAAGAGAACAACAAAAAAAATAAGTCATACGCAAGAAAGAAGAAAAGAACAAGTGGAGCCGCACATTTTTTTTTTGGTTCTTTTTCTTACGCACGAAACAATAGTTACAAGATCCTTGAAGTCGACTAATCAAGTTCGAAGCACAAATCGGTTAGCAATAATCCTGCTAGTTGTTTTTAATTTGGTTTTTGAACTTTTTGGCCATGAGATTCATTGTTTTATTTTCTTGTGATTCGTACTTAATGATTATGTTTGGCTAAATAGTTAAAACTACCTAGATATGGATTGATTATTGATGTTAGACTATTGTTTGGTTTTGTTTAATCACATGGTTTAATGCTATTGAAATTTTTATTTTATTATTAATTTAAGATGTGTTTGCATACTAGTTAAGATCTACATGTTTGCTTTGTCTCTCTTGTGGTTTCGTTATTGAACTTTGGGTTTTGATTAATAAACCGCATGCTAGATTCCTTACGTTATTTTTGGATCATTAGGTGGTTGAGTTAGGAATAGTCAATCATAGAGATAAACTTTTGTGTAAATCTAAACTAGTATTCTACCAACCTTGAGACTGGGAGGTGATAGGGTGTCGTTTCATCTAGTTTTTAGGTTCGATTAGGATAAGATTGCACGGGAGTGAATTTGACCTCTTTGGCTTAGATTCTTGTGATTTCGTATTTTAAATTAATATAAATAGAATTATCCCTTTATCCATAGAATCGTAAGTTTGGTTCCTAGGATATTGTATTGTTGAGACCGGGAGGTGATATAATAATTGGATACCTTAGCATTCCTTAGTTGGTGAGACCGGAAGGAGAACCATTACCTTACCCCGGTGTGCTTTACACAACCCTTAGGAGTTGGTTAGGTGAGTTAGTGAGTCCGGGAGGAAATCTAGCAAACTTAAGTAATTTTTTGAGATAGTTGTATTTTTTAAGAATCCGGTACCTTGTGATTAAATAAACCGAGAGTAGTCGAGTCATCAATATGATTCCTAGCCTAGGTAGTCGTTTCTCCATATTTGATTTTTTCCGTCTCTTGTTCGCCGTTAGCTTCTTTCTTATTTTTTAGATTTAATGTAGTTTTTTTTATTAAGTTTATATTTTTATTTTTAGAGTAGTTACAAAGTAGTTAATATTAGTTAATAAAAAATCAACTTTTTTAAACCGGCTAAAACTCAACAACTGTTTATTACTGAGAGGCGTCTAACGTGTCTTTAGGTTCGATACTCGGATTTACCTAGCTATACTACGCATGACCAGTACACTTGCTGTTTGTGTGAAGTAAAGTTAGATATTTCTATTTTTAAAACCGAATTATGAAATAGAATTTTTATTATTAAAATATATATACGTTTTCACACATCAGGTTACTAGCATAGCTACGGTTAATTCTGGTATGCGTCAGCTTGGGTACAAGGACGGAGTAAAAGTAAGTTATACCTTTGGAAAGCAGGGCAAACCCATAGAAGAGGTCCGCCCACCGGTAGATGAGAATATTTAGAGTAAAGTAATGGCCGCTGTAAAGGATGTTAGCAATATTAAATTCCAACTTGTTTCTGATATGCAGGGCCCCCCACATTTCGCTAACAGACCTACAGAAAAAGCTCGGTCCACCCCCTTCAGACACTGCAATGTCTTCCATGCCTCTAAACCCTACATGATCCACTACTTTTACTATATTGAAGGACATATGATGATAATGTTTTTGTTTTGTACTTATTGAATGTTTTAACTGTTTATATTGTCGTTTCAACAATATATATATATATATATATATATATATCCATTTCCATCATTTTATTGTTGCTTCTTCTCTTTTTCTCTCTTTTTTTTACAAATTATTCCCCCACTTTTACCTTATAGGCTTTTGAAAGATTATGCATGATTTTTAAATCACATAAATCACCTAATGGGTACGTTTAAGTGGCTAATAACAATTTTGACTAGAATCGTCACAAAAACTCCTTTCTCATTATTTCAATTAGCTAAAACATGCTTTTAAGAATTACATTTATGCATGATGAATTAAATATAACATTTTTGTAAATGCATGCCGTTCCATGTCCTGGCAATCGGTAACCCTCCTATTGTCTGTAATTCATAAGCTCCTTCTCCTGCCACTGTTTTTATGACATATGGCCCTTCCTAACGTGGTCCTAACTTTCCCGTAGGTTGGATACGACTAGCCTCATTGCACCGACGGACATAATCTCCCTCCTGGAAAACCTGTGGTACAACTCACATATTGTAATATTGTTCGATCTTCTTTTTGTATCTTGCTTCTCTAATAGCTGCAATTTCCCACCGCTCCTCTCAAGTCCAAGTTTTCTCTTAACATTTTTCGTTATCCGCTCTCTCCATCATGCATTGTGTTGGCATCCCTACTTCCACCGGTATTACTGCTTCTGTTCCATAAGTCAAACTGAAAGGCGTTTCTCCGGTGCTAGTTTTTGGCATTGTTCGGTGCGCTCACAAAACATGTGCTAGTTCATCAGCCCAATTAGAACCACTTGCGCTTAAGCGCACCTTTATATATAACTAAAGTTATTTACTGAAAATTATCATAAGGAAAAAAGTGTAAAATAAATAAACTTGACCAAGTACACCTTACCCTTATGCCTTCTACGATGCTCCTATTGATTCTCTTTACTTGACCATTTGCCTGAGGATGCGCTACTGAAGCAAACACTTGTTTGATATGTAAATCATTACACCATTTCTTGAAGGGATTGTCGGCAAATTGTCTACCATTGTCACTAACGATATACAACGGCAAACCAAACCTGCACACTATATGTTCCCATACAAATGTTTTAATGTGTTGACCGGTGATCTTGACTAACGGTTTAGCTTCAACCCATTTTGTAAAATAATCAACGGCTACTAGAATGAACTTAACACGACCAGACAATACCGGAAACGGACCCACAATATCGATACCCCATTTCTGGAACGGCCACGCTACCGTTACCGGGATCATATCATTCTTTGGGCTCAAACTAACTGGCGCATGCTTCTGACAATCCATACATGATTGGAGTTCTGCAATGACACTTTATGCATTCCTGGCCAATAATACCGTGCATTGACAACTTTAGCTACAACCATTCTTGGTCCGGCGTGTATCCCACATATACCCAAATGTATTTATCTGATCACGTAACTAGCTTCCTCTGGATGCAAACAACACAGTAATAGGCCCAAAAAGGTACGTAGATAAAGCTTATTATCCACAACTTGGTATTGTAAGGATCAGACACGTAACTTTCTTGCCTCCGCCTTATCTTCTGGTATTTTGTTATGCACAATGAAATCTATAATTGGTGTCATCTAGTTATCCATCAAGACATCTACTACATGCACTTCTATACTTTGTACTGACGGCTGTTCCAACACTTCCACCCGAACGTCCTTTGCCAAATGCTTAAATGTCACTGACGCCAACTTACTTAACGCATCAGCCTTCTTGTTCTTACTCCGTGAAACATGAACCACCTCATATGCATCGAACGATCGCAGCAAAATCATGGCACGTTCTAAATATTTCGTCATATTTCCACCCTTTGCCTCGTACTCCCCCGACACCTGGTTAGCGATTAACAGTGAATCAACATGTGATTTGATCTGTTTTACCCCTACTTTGTGAGCCAACCTTAACCCAGCCAAGAATGCTTCATACTCTGCCTCATTGTTGGAACTTGGAAAGTTCAATTCCAATGCATATATTAATTCATCCCCCTCTGGGCTTCATCATTTGCAGCTCCATCGGTATGTAATGTCCATTCTCCAATTTCACTTGCCACATTCTCACAAGTAACCATTTCTTCCCCATCCGGTATTTCTTCCAAAAAATCTGCCAACACCTGCCCTTTGAAGGATATCAGAGGCTTGAATTCAATTTCAAATGGCCCCAACTCACTTGCCCATTTGACTAACCTCCCAGATATCTCCGATTTTCTCAAAACTTGCTGTATCGGGTGATTCGTTAATACCACAACCGTGTGTGCTTGGAAATACCTTCGTAACCTTCTGGAAGTATATACTAAAGACAAAGCCAATTTCTCCAACACTGTGTACCTTTCCTCATAATCTTTCAAGACGCGGCTAACATAATAAATAGGGATCTGAGTACCTCCCCTATCTACCATTAAAACGGAACTTACCGCTGCCTTTGCTACTGCCAAATACAAATATAGCTTCTCTCCTTCTCTCGGTACTGCCAGCTTCGGTAACCCACAAAGATGTGTCTTTAATTCTTTAAATGCATGATCAGCCTCTTCTATCCAACAAAAATTATTCTTTCCCAAACTTTGTTTCAAAACTTTCATGGAAGGAAGTGATCTCTCTGCGGCCTTTGACAAAAACCGCTGCATGGCCACCATTCTCCCGTTGAGAATCATTATTTCCTTTACTGATTTTGGAGCGGTCATTTTTACAACAGCTTCCACCTTAGATGGATTTACCCCAATACCATAAGAATCAACTATCATTCCTAGAAATTTTCCAGCTTTCATACCGAACAAACACTTTTTTGGATTTAACCGCATGTTGATCTCATGCAGCCTTCCGAACGTTTCCCTTATATCACAAATCATCTGTTGTTCCAAATCACTTTTTATCACAATATCATCCACATATGCCTCTAAATTACGCCCATACTTTGGCAAAAATGTGTCATCCATTAACTTTTGATAAGTAGCTCCGGCGATTTTCAAACCGAAAGGCATCTTAGTATAACAGAACAAACCCTCCTTTGTAATAAACGCAGTCTTATCTTCATCCTCTTTACTCATTTGAATTTGATGATAACCTTTATAAGCATCAAGAAAACATTTGAGTTGGAACCCTGCGACTGCATCCACTTTCTCATCAATATCCGGCAATGGGTAACAATCTTTCGGACACGCATCATTCAGATCTTTAAAATCAATAAGAGACCTGCAGCATCCGGAGAATCATGGATTGGCGGGATTGCAGATATGTTTGTCCATTTAAATCCATACCTTATTCCTTTCAACAAGAGACCTGCAGCTTCATTTATCATGATTTGGGATCTTTCCATGTAAACAATATCTGAGGCAAATCAATATGAATCAAATCTGAGTTTTTAAGGAAATAAAAAAATAAAAAAAATAAAAAAAGGATAAAAAAAACAAAACAAAACAAAAAAAACAAAAAAAAAACTTTGGAGTCTAACTGTTTTACTTGTATTTTTGATCAAGTTTTCACATCCCTTTAAGGTCACTCTTGAGTCTTTTAAAAAAAATTCAATTTTGCGCTAAAATAGAAATTTTGGGGGAGTAATATCACAAATGAAAATGTACTAAATATCATTGTCCAAATTCCTTTTTGTGTAAATATTTTGTGTCCTTTTACAAGTTTCAGATATGTGTGGAAAGCACCTAAAGGAGGACGTTGATTTGTGTAATGATGTGTCAATAGGCTCAGCCCGAATACAATTAGACAGCAATTCTGTGATCAATCTAAATTCAATAAGAGCTCGGTGATGAGGGGTACTTTCACAGACATTTGGCCTGCACAAAGTGATAAGTTTTTGACAAAAATGGGCTGAGAGTATTTGTTTCGTGCTTGATGTTTCCCAAATCAAAACCCTTTAGCCGTAGCCCTGAATGACGCTTCTCGTTAGCTCTTCAGAATTTTATTTTCGTGATTATCTTCACTGTTATATGTAAATATAGACCTGAAGCTCTCATCAGCACGCTCAGATGATCATCTCCTCTGTTATACGTCGGTATAGACCTGGAGCGCTCATCATCTCCAACCCAAATGTAAAGCTATGCTTACAATGTTTCTACATCAAGTTCATTTTTTGACGCATCATACATAAAAATATGCTTAAATGTAAAGCTAAGCTCACAATGTTTCTACATCAAGATCATTGTTTGACGCTTCATACATTAAACCCAACTCCAGTTCACTCCCAAGAACATTCACCTTGATTATTATTTAATCTTGGTCTATGGACACCCATATAACAAATCTTGTTGAATCATCTAAACTTAATAAGCCATGATGTCAAAACAAGTTACTTTGCTGAATGTTTGTGAAAACCAAGTTGCCTGAGTTTCTTCAAATCGAACCTAAAACATGATAAGATCATCACAGTTTGTCTATTGAAAGGAACAAGACATGGGTTTAAATGGACAAACATATTGACAATCTAGCCAAGTCTTGTTTCTCCGGATGGTTGCTCGAAACGCATTATTTGATATCCTTCATGAAAATTTCTTTTATTATCCTTATTTTATGTTTGGGTTCTTGAGTCTTATTGGTCGTGTGTACCTTATGGGATGTGTTCTCTTTGTCTAAAGTATTTGTGATCTTGTCGGACTTGTCCTCTCATTTCTGAATTTTTAATTTTAATTAAAAAAAACAAAAAAAAATAATAATGAAAAAATGGCTTATGCAAAACTTTTTAAATCTTTCGAATCTGATGATCTCACAATGGCACAAAGCCGGTTTGATAATTTTGCAGTTTTAAAGAATGAAAGGATGCCCGTGTTTCTCAATCGATTTGTGATGGTGGCAAATAACCTGAAAAGCATGATCCAGGACTCGGAAATCATGAACAGGTTCAGAGACTGCTTGATTCTCTCCCACCAGAGTGGAGTTCACATGGAAAATCAATTAGAAGAGAAAGAGGATTTACTGATTACAAACTGGTGGAGGTGATGAGCAAACTAAAAGAAATGGAGTTGGATATCAAACGTCGTGAGTACGATGAAGCGATGTCTTTGAATTCAAAGATCACCTCAATCTCTAAAGAGAAACCAGAAGAGATATCTGTTTCTGCCTCCAATTTCAAAGGTTTACCGAAACCTGAAATTGAAAAGGTACAAAGGGAGATTAAGCACACATCAGTGGGTAAAGATGGAGCAGAATTAAAAGATAAAACTTGTGATGCTGAGAAGGAGTGGGAACAAAAGACAAATACCAGAGTCTGCAACTGCGAGAAGGCTATTGCTTCTGAAAAATCATCATGGATCTTCCATACGAGATAGTTCAGGATATGTGTTCTTCTGATTGTAGAACACGTTTATTTGGTATTTATAAAGCTAACAGACTGTTAATCGAAAATGAAAAATATTTGACTCAGGTAAATAATGAACTTAAACTTAACGAGTCAAAATATTTTGTCAAATTAAGAGAAGCTTTGAAAGAAAATGAACATTTGAAAACGAGTCTTTTGAAAAGAAATGTGGAAGTCAATATGCTAACTGAACGTGTCGCCCTGGCTGAGTTTGAAACCAGTAAGTTGCAAACGAAACTCGAAAAATGGACAATTTCGGGGATGAAACTTGGGATTCAATCAAAAGCCAACGGGGGGCTCGTATTAAGACTGGGTTGGGTCATGAAGATAAGGCTTTTGTATATCCTCCTCCTAGCACTTACTGTTACTCTCCTACACCAACTCCACACTCGACCAGTGAGTTGGTTCATGAGATAATTCAGAAAGATACTGATAGTTTGCATGCAGAATGGGAGAATGTAAATCTTAAAGAGATGCGAGATGATTATGAGTCCCTGACTGGTATTGGATACAGTAAACCGGATGCTGTCAGTCAAGCCAATGATTGTTCAGTTTCCGGTATTAGTAAATTTGTACCTTTTGTTTCTTTTAATGTCTTTGAAAAGTTTAAAGCAGGTGAAATTCCTACGTTTGAGCCTGTCAGGAGTGAGAAGGATGAGTTAATTCAGGAATCATCTAATCATCAAGCTGCAACTACATCAACACACTCAGTTCCTGTCAATCAAGATCCGTTGGAAGCAGAAGTGCTCATTGATGACTGGACAAGTTCAGATGATGAATCAAAGACAAAGGAGAATCTCAGAGATTCAAAGATCAAGATGTCATCTGAAACTATCAAATCTGAAATGCCTCCAAAATCTTAATCAAGACAAATCCGGATCTCAGTTTCAGCTGCAAAACAAGTCAGTCAGCCATCAAAAGCTCAAAAGAAGAAGCATTCACCTCTGTCCATCATATCTCAAGTTTGTAAAAGACTTGAGAACAAGCAAGTGAGGATCTCATCTCCCATCCGACAAACCACAACACAACAAAAGAAGCCACAAGTTTGTTTCTCTCTCACTACTCGACAAAAGACGCCACAAGCCTCTCAACAAGTTGCATCAAGCTCGAAGAAAGCCCCACCCCCAACTGCTCCACACGGGCCAGTCAAGCATTAAAAGCCATTCAAGGCTTGCTTCAAGTGTGGAAAGGATGATCATGTGCTCAAGAAATGCCCAAAAGGACATGCTTCGGACAGTAAAGCAAACAGGTTTGCTTCCCTGGATCAGTGTCTAGAAAGAATCCTCCACGTGGTAAAGGTAAACAGGTTTTTTTATTTGAAATTCAAGTTAATAATCATACATCTTTTAATGGTCGGATGACGAACATTCCATCCCTACCTTCTCATGTAAAGCCCCCGGTTTCACATGATTCAAAGATGAATGTGACCACATCATCAAAACCAAAATCTTTTTCCTCGGGACTTCAACAGAAAATGATTTCCAAATTTAACTCTTTGAAATCGAAAACGTTTGAATCTAATCAAATTTGGCAAATTAAAAGAAAAGAGGAAATGGGAATAGATACAAGAACAGGTTATGTGCATAGACTTGTGTCTTACATTGATGAAAATGGAACGCCCAGGACTACGATGGCTTGGGTTCCCATTTCTAACTGATCTGTTAATGAGTGTAGGAACATTTCAAGAGGACTGTTAGTAATCCGGTTTACTGACAGAAAATGTTCCTTATTCAAATTTTGAGGCGGAACAAACAGATCATTGTTTTAGTATCATATCTTATCCACAGTCTGGATTTTTCTCTGATTTTCACATATATATTTTCACAGCCACTGCATTTTTCTTGATAACTCATTTATAATTTTTTTATAGAGTAATATGAAAGGCGTTTCTTTGGTAATTTATATTTTATATATTGTAAATAGTTTAAAAATTTTTTTGGGGGAGTAATATCTCAAATGAATGTACTGAATATCATTAGTCCAAAATTATCTTTTCTGTGTAAATATTTTGTGTCATTTTACAGGTTTCAGATATGTGTGGAAAGCACCCAAAGGATGACGTTGATTTGTGTAATGATGTGTCAATAGGCTCAGCCCGAATACAATTAGACATCAATTATGTGATCAAACTAAATTCAAAAGAGCTCGGTGATGAGGAGTACTTTCACAGACTTTTGGCCTGCACAAAGTAATAAGTTTTGACAAAAATGGGCTGAGAGTATTTGTTTCGTGCTTGATTTTTCCCAAATCAAAACCCTAAATGACACTTCTCGTTAGCTCTTCAAAATTTTGTTTTCGGGCTTATCTCCTCTGCTATACGGAAGTATTGACCTGGAGTGATGATCTTTTCTGTTATATGTAAATATAGACCTGAAGCTATCATCAATACGCTCAGATGATCATCTCCTCTGTTATACGTCGGTATAGACCTGAAGCGCTCATCATCTGCAACCCAAATATAAATCTATGCTCACAATGTTTCTACATCAAGTTCATTGTTTGACGCATCATACATAAAAATATGCTCAAATGTAAAGCTAAGCTCACAATGTTTCTACATCAAGATCATTGTTTGACGCTTCATACATTAAACCCAACTCTAATTCACTCCCAAGAACATTCACCTTGATTATTAATTAATCTTTGTCCATGCCCACCCAAAATTACAAAATCTCGCTGAATCATCTAAACTCAATAAGCCATGAGGTCAAAACAAGTTACTTTGCTGAATGTTTGTGGAAACCAAGTCGCCCGAGTTTCTTCAAATCGAACAAAAACATGATAAGATCGTCACAGGTTGTTTGTTGAAAGGAACAAGGCATGGGTTTAAATGGACAAACATATTGACAATCTCGCCAAGTCTACGTTTCTCTGGATGGTTGCTCGAAACGCATTATCTGATATCCTTTCGTGAAGTTTTTATTTTTATTTTATTTTATGTTTTGATTCTTGAGTCTTGTTGGTCGTGTGTGCCTTATGGGATGTGTTCTCCTTGTCTAAAATATTTGTGATCTTGTCGGACTTGTCCTCTCATTTCCGAATTTTTAATTTTTAATTAAAAAAAATAAAAAAAAGATTTTCATTTCAAATTATTTTCAAATCTTCTATATTATGCTATTAAAATGCTATCATTTTCATATGCATTTCATGGGAAATTGCACACACAAACGAACACGAGTTCGCTTGTCTTCAAACACAAATAAACACGGGTTTATTTTGTTTGATGAAATGATCTATGTGAGAAATCTCGAGATTTTGTTTGTGATTGTGTTACAGATATTTGCTGCAAATGATGGCCGATCATCAGTTGAGCAAAGCACTTGACCAGAGAACCTGTTCCTTAAAGTTTTTCAGAAGATACCGAGTTAGGAATCCTCCTCCTATATCTTCTGAAGCACTCAAGAAAAGATAGTTAGAAAGCCGTTCCAGATTTTACGAATGGATGCACGCAAAATGGGGGAGCACATTAAATGGAGGAGCATACAATGTGGGGGAGCTTGTGAGATAAAAGGATCTTCAACAACATAATTTGGCAAGCACATTAAAGATTCATATATGTAAAGAGAAAATTCCAAAAATATCAAAAAATTAAAAAATTCATAAGGAACAAAAAGATTGTCATTTTAATATTTTTTTTGTTTTGCCAGTTTAACATGTGTTATTGATGTAGGAGTTGTTCATCAAGCAATATCGCATCCGATTGAGAACTTAATCTTTACATTGATGATAAATGCACATTATTGCCTGAGTTTTAATGTTTTTCTTTTAGTAGCGGGAACTATTTCCATTGCAGAACAAGCTTCCACACGACTTGAAGATGTTCGTGTTCAAGCCTGATTCCAGTCCAAAGATCTCTAAGTCAGATTGCTGAGTTTTAGGAATCCTCCTCTTAATATCTCATACACAGATCCTATTAACCTCTAAAGCAAAAGTTAAGGGGGGAGTATTTTAAGTCAAAGAAGTCTTCTCATTCTACTTCAACTGTTAAAGAAGATCTCGTTGCTGATATATAGATTCATCGGAATCTACTCTCTGCTTTTTCTTTCCGTAGCCTTTGATGTTACACAAAAGAGAGAGAAGAATGCAAATTGCTAGTTGAAAGACAGAGTTTTGACTGCATCATCTTAGGGGGAGTATTGTTGGGTCCTCCTGAAGATAGTGCATACCAAAACTATAAGTTGCTCTCTATGCTTGTCACATGAAGATTTAAGCTGATATGTCGGATTTGTAAAGTGTCATCTTAGGGGAGTACTGTTGGGTCTATTTGAAGATGTCACTTTACAAATATAAGCGAGTGAAAATATCGAGCATCATCAAGAGCAAGCACGGGTGAAGACATTCATTATTTGTATTTGTCTTAGAATATTTGTGTAATCGGTTTGTGCTTAAGTGAACGTGTTTAGGTTTAAATGTAAGGTGAATAGTATGGACTATAAATGTCACCACCTAGGTCATTTGTTAATAAAAGTTGCGGCATTTCATTTGACTATCCTTTGTAACCTTCTAAAAGATCTAATACAAGAACTTATTCATATTATCATCATCTTCATCATACATTGTAGTGATCTTCATGAACATTCATGCATCAATACGTGATTAGTGAGATTCCGCATCACTGATCGTAAACAACATCCCCAAACAATCTCAGATCTAGATCCAAGCTCGGTTCATCTCGAACTATCACATTATTTATCACTTGGGGGTAGGAACTACAGTATTTTATTGCTACAAGTATGGATTATTGAAAATAATAAGACATGTAATTGGATATTTCCCGTTAACTCCGTAATATTTTTTATTTGGTATCAATAGTTGAATGGATTTTTCTGAAGAAAAAATGGATTATGAGGGTGTGTGACTTGAATTACTTAGTGGTCATCAAATTTTCCTTCAATTTTCTTACACTTATTTAATTAATTTCATCCAGTTAAGGTTTATATATCATGCTTATTAAAGTAATATTTTCTTTTATGTACTTATGTATTTTTTTTTATAAATTTTGTTATATGTAGGGAAATGTTAAATTATATTCAAATGAACAAATCAAAACTAAAGGTATGTTTTGTTTATAAATTTTGTTGATTTTTATGTTTATATGTTGTTATGTGTATTCAATCTTGTAGTGTATTACTATGTGTATGTTGTATGTATGCACGGTGTATGTTTGGTGTGTATGTATATATTGGTGTGTGTGACCGCGTGTATTTAAATGTATATATTTGGGGTGTTCATGGTTCGGTTTAAAACCGTGAAACCGTCCAAACCGATTATCGGTTTGGCTTCCTGGTCGATTTTATTTTTAACTTTCGGTCGGTCGGCTTCAAAAAATTTAAACCGTAATGAACGGTTTGGCTTATTGTTTTTACGAAAAACCGATCGGATAAAACCGGACCGGAAACGTAGGATTTAAGTATTTTAAAATTATACATTTTTTATATTAGATATATAATTATTTATAATATTTCATATTATATATTAGACCGAACCATGCCTGGTTCATGATGTTTTTGGATTGCACATATGGAGCTTAGAACTTTTGGACAGTAGGCGATAAAGGTGATTATGTTGTTTGTTTTGAACACCTAATTACTTTAAGCTTCTTTATGTATTTTGGCAGTTTATTCTAAGCTTGTATTAGAACAATTTTCTACTTATTATGTGTTTATTTGGTGTGTTTGTTTTTTAACAACATGTTAATTACATGTTGATATTTTTGACATCTTATATTAGCACAAAGATGAACATGTATAGTATACAAGCCCAATATAGGCCCAAACCGTGAAACCAAACTGGAGCCAAACCGTTAGTAACGGCTTGGTTTGGTTTGGTTTGGTTTGTGTTTTCAATGGTTCGGCTTCGGTTTTCGATATGCAAAAACCGTACTAACGGTTTGGCTTACGGTTTGATCAAAAAACCGTGAACACCCCCAGCATATATGTTTAAGATAACCCTTTAGAGTATATCCATCTAATATTTATCTAATAGAGATAATATTGGATTGCTCCTTATCTGGGACTGTTCTCTTAATATTCTATCTCATTAGGGCGTGTATGCATTTTAACGTGTTGACTATTTAAGAAAAAATCAACATCATTTTCTCTTGCTCCTTTGGGTTTGCGTTTTATACACATACTTGGGTAGTTAAGGGAAACACTGCCAATTTTTTCTTATATAGTTAACACATTAAAATGTTTACACATGAGATAGAATATTTAAAAGTGGGTTAGGAACCACCATCTTAATTAACACTGGATTAGGTAGATTTAAATCACTTGTTTGTAATCAAGATAAATATATAGTTTATTATACTATATAAACTATACATATCTGGTTTAATAGTGCCATTGATGATTTATGCATGTTTATAATTTTAACAAGTAGGGATGGCAATGGGTTGGGTCTGGGACGGGTCTAAGTAATTCCAACCCCAGACCCGATTAGAAATAGGTGTCCCAAACCCAACCGAAAACCCTTCGGTTCTATGTCGGGTAGTTACCCGTCGGGTTTCGCGTCTACCCCGTGGGTATTCGGGTATACACTTTTATGACATAAACCTTACACGTTGGGTATGCCCGTCGAGTTTGTTCGTTTGTAGTTTTATAAAATACATCATACTATATAATTAAAAGGATACTTCAAATTAACATTATATCATAAATTCACAATGTCCAAATGTGCTTGAGCCTTCACAAAATCTTACTAAAAAAGATTGGTTTGGACATTTGGTTGAGACATAAAAATTCAAAACATGAATGAATTATAGGAAACACACACACACACACACACATATATATATACATATATATAGTGTTACCTTCAAATGAGAACCAAATATTTGGAAAGAACTAGTGAGAACCATATAAGCCATGTACTTTTTGCTTCAATAACAATCGTAAAGTAAAAAGGTATTGTTTTATTACCATTGTTCATTATTTCTTGAATTTTATCACCTCTCTCCTCGGTTTTTTTAGAAACTAAAACGTGTGCATATTTGCATATATATATGGGTGCATATATGCATTTCAACAAAAAACGATGCAAATCATTTTTTTATAAATACATCTTATAATTGGTAAGTTTACAAGCATTTTTGTCAATTTAGATAATAAAAAATATAACAGTTAAATCGGTTCTCACTCAGTTCTTTCCTAAAAATGAGTTCTCAAATGAAGATGCCCTATATAGATTTCAGTTTACATAATATAAAAAACAATTAAACATGTATATGAAAAATATTATGTTGACCACATGTAGGGTGGTACTTCACCTTGTCGTTAGTTGTATTTTGTAATAGAGTAGTCGTATTTCGTTTCCGCTGTAATAGTTAGTTTAGCCTATGTTTTAGTTACTTTGTTGCTTGTTTATGCGACACTGCATGCGACACTGCCTGTCTTAGCTTAGCGATCAGGCAGTGTCGCCTATGCGACACTAGCTACTGTATATATAGTTGTTTTAGGGCATTTTGTACACAACACTTGGGAACTTTATTGATATACAATTACACTTTGATCTTGAGTTCGAATCCGATTGTTTATTGCAAGGAATTGACTGAATTATATCTTTGTTTCATCTAATCCATTCTACTTCATCTAATTACATTCTTAATCTATTATTTGTTAGGTAAATTGGCTAAAAATAATCCCCACTAACTCCTATTGGCCGAGAATAATCCCAACTCAGTTTATTCCCTCCAGTGGTCCCAAATCCAACTTTTTTGGCCTCAGTGGTCCGCCGTTAAGTGCACTTAACGGCCGTTAACTTTTTTTTGATTTTTTTCGAATTTCAAAACAAGGTTTTATGGAAATTGATCGGGAGGAGTATACGATTCAATTGATGTAATCCTTACCTCGAACTGGTGTTCCAAACGACAAAACGGTCTTCAATCGGGTGTTTAAAACCTAACGGTGCTTTAACCGGATATCAAAATTAAACCATTTGGAGTAACAATTGGAAGTAAGGTTTACATCAACAGACTCGTATTCTCCTCCCG
The DNA here is from genome assembly GCA_030867185.1 of Tagetes erecta. Taxonomy (NCBI): domain Eukaryota; kingdom Viridiplantae; phylum Streptophyta; class Magnoliopsida; order Asterales; family Asteraceae; genus Tagetes; species Tagetes erecta. The sequence goes on along the minus strand of CM061489.1, from coordinate 49,453,401 downwards.
ATCAAAATCCCTAAAATATCGGTTTGAAATTCGAAAAAAATAGAAAAAAAGTTAACGCCCGTTAAGTGCACTTAACGGCGGACCACTGTAGGCCAAAAAAGTTGGATTTGGGACCACTGGAGGGAATAAACTGAGTTGGGATTATTTTCGGCCAATGGGTGTTAGTTGGGATTATTTTGGGCCAATTTGCCTATTTGTTATTGGGTTATAATGGTTTGTGTGAGTTTTGGTCATTAATCACAATCAATTGTTGCTAGATCTAGTGGTATCAATTGATTGTGAATAGATCTAAATCATATATAGCAAGGATTACTGATTTCATGGACCTACAATATGGTATCAGAGCCATTGTGCTCATGATTTGTGGTTTTTGAGGGTTTTTAGATAATATTCACTTTTCATTAATTCTGGATCTGATCTGATGTGAATTAGTATGGAAGTGAATTGAGAATTGTGTGATTTTCGTTTTAGAATCAATCTACATCTTCAGATCTATCATCATCATATATATCTGAGTGTTTGGAGTGATTTTAGTACATTTTCATAGGTTTTGAACAAAAGCCTTTTTCAATCAAATTGGATCTTTATTGTTGTTGTTATGGACTGAATTTGGATTGGAATTGCTTTATTTTACCTTTGGAAACAATCGGAATCATTAGATTATCAATCGGATCAGAATTGGATTTTCTGTGGTACTTTTTGGTCATTTTTCGTGAAAAATATTTTTCTCAGATTCCTCTTGCGACACTAGGTGTTCATCATGCGACACTAGTGTGCTTGCGACACTACTGAAATCCTGTTGTTGATCATTGTGTGACCGGCTTGTATCCTGATTGAACGAAAGTTCACGACATTGTCAATGACATTGTGTTCGACACTGTCCCTGACACTATCAATGACATTATGCCCGACACTGTGCTCGACATTGTGCCCGACATTGCTTCCGACATTACACTCGACATTGTACCCGACATTACCCTGAACGAAAGTTCAAAGTGCTTTGGAAATAGTGTCTGCGACACTAGCAAATTTTGCGACACTGGTCCTTCTGCGACACTACTGATATTTACGACACTACTGTATGAACAAAATGTCAATGTCTTTTACCCTTGCTGACTTTGAAAGTGGATCACCGAATAGATCACCAAAACTGATCAATGGAGAAAACTTTGAGGATTGGAAGAGAAGGTTAAGGGCATTTTACTTATACATTGATCATACCCAATGGGATTCCATCGAAAAGGGGCCACACATTCCCGTCACAACTGTTGGTGACGCAATTGTCAGAAATACAAACCCTGAAACTTGCAATGAAAGAGATAAGAAACTGATAGACCGTGACAAAAAAGCTTTTGGTGCTTTAACACTGTGTTTGATTTCAGAGATATACAATCGTTTTGGAGATCAGAAAAATGCCAAGGATTTGTACGATGCTCTTTGTGAGTTTTATGATGGGAACATTGATCTTCAGAAAGATAAGGGGGTTCAGGCACAAAAAGAGTTTAATTCTTTTATGGGTCTTAGAAATGAGAAAATCTCTGATCTCACAAACCGTTTCCTAACAGTCACTAGCAATTTGAAGAAATATGAGCAATTGACTAAAGTTGAACTAGTGACAAAACTGTTGGATTCACTCCCTCCTGAATGGAGTTTGCAGGTCAGAATGTTGAAGCAAGAAAAGATGTTTACTGAATATAAGTTCATGGACGTTATTAACAAACTGAAATCTTTCGAGCTTGATATCAAAAGGAGAGAGTACAATCAGGCCATCTATCCTCCAATACAAACCCAGAACGCTGCATTACTCTCATCCACATCTGAACACTCAATAAACAACTCTGGTTTCTCATATATCTCAGGAGGTGGTTCATCGGAACAAAAGAGTGCTGGAAAGGAACCAGTTACATCTCAAGTCCCTAATGACATGATGGCTTTGTTTGGAATGTTTGTAAACAGTTACGAAGCTTTAATTGCCGGAGATGTTAAGGGAAAAGGCATCACAATGGAGGATATGTTGCAAGTTGACCCAGACGACCTTGAAGAAGCAGATATACAATGGCAAATGGCTATGTTGACTGTCAGGGCAAGACGCTTTATAGAGGGAACTGGAAAAAGAAACTTTGGTAACCAGAATGCAAAGGTTGGGTTCGACAAATCTAAACTCCGATGTTTCAATTGCAAACAACTCGGACATTTCAAGAGAGATTGCTCATCACCAATTGTGTTTGAACCACCATCTCCTAACACAAGAAATGCTGTTGTTTTTGAAAGAGGAAACACCAGTAACACAAGAGAGACTGCCTTGTTGACAAACTTTGACTGGAGTGCTGAGATTGCAGAAGTTCACGAAGAAATTAACCATGCTCTTGTTGCTGAGACCATACTGAATGCTGGAAGCGAATCTGAGAAAATTATCAATCAGGCAACTGAAGAGAGCAAAGAGGAAGAAACTGTGAAAGCTGAGAAAGAAAGAAAGGAGACTGAAGATGAAAAGGAGGAAGAAATGAAGAAAAATACACCCACTTGTAACTATGAAAAGGCTCTGGCCACCGAGAAGATTATCATGGGCCTTCCTTATGAGGTAATCCAAGACATGTGTTCATCGGCTTGTCGGGTTTGACTTTTTGGTGTATATGATAGTTCATGTATAGGTCGGACTCACCGACATGTCGGTGTTATTTGTTTAGTTATGTAATTAATGTTTTCTGTTCTAGCGAACCTACGGGCGAATCTATAGAGATTCGCCCGGAAGCATAGATAAGTCTGTTTTATTGTTCAGTTTTGTTGACCGGGCGAACCTAATTGTGCTCGGCAAAGCTATTAGTTCCGCTTGATAGATTCGCTGTTAGCGAATCTATTAGCGAACCTATAGCTGAACTATATATTGTAATGTTTTCTCATTCTAATACAACTTTTGCCATATTTTATCAAACCCTAATCGTGTGTGTGTGACGGCTGAGGTGCTAGGAGCTTATTATTACCATCTTTGTAGCTTGATTACCTCTGTGGTGTTGTTTTGATCTTTGTTATTGGTTGTTAAGTGTATTTGGACTATATTTCATTGAATCTAAGTGTGTTTTGCTGTTTGTTATTTATTATAGCACTGAAATCTCGATCTGATGTACCAACAATAAGGCTAATTGTTTTTTATTAACTTATCAAGCTGAACTTAATACTATTAATTCGGATCTTAAAAATAATGAGGTGAACTATTATGTAAAACTTAACGAAGCTTTACAAGAAATATATCACTTAAATAGAAAACTTCTTGAAAAGAATGTTGAAGTTAACCTGCTTGATGAACGTGTTAAACTTGCTGAATTTGAAAGCAGTAAACGTCAAACTAAACTTGATAGATGGACAATTTCTGGTATGAAAAGGGAGGAACTAAATTGTAGGCAAAGAGGAGCTCGAATCAAAACAGGTTTAGGATATGATGAGTTTCCCCATGTTTATCCTCCACCTAGCACTTATTGTTATTCTCCCATACCCAAACCTCATCCTACTAATGATTTAATTGCAGAACACACTAACAATCTATATGCAGGTTTAGAAGGAGTTAATCGTGAGGAGGTTTGAGAGGATTACGAATATGGTGCTTCAACAGGATTAGGATGCTCTGTTTCAAGTCGTAGTTTAAAGTCAAAGAAGTCTACTTTAGACAGTAGTAGTAGTTTGAGTGATGTGTTAAATGATTCAAGTAGTTTAAACGTTAAACCATCTGTACTAAACTTTGACAATGATGTGTGTGCTCTGAATGCTGTTAATGATGATAATGTTTCTTTCGTTGAATCTAATGATGTGTTGCCAAATAAAAACTGCTTTGAAAAGTTTGTCTCAACCCCAATACCAACCTTTACTCCAATCCGCATAACCAAACCCGTTGAGACAAACAACAACTCTGAGATGAATCATGTTAAAGACACAGGTAATGAAGTTAGCACATCAAAATGAAAAACAAAGGAAATGTATGTTTCTTTTAGTGATTCAGACATAAACATGTCTGAATGTGATGAAGAAATTGTGATTGATCCTATTTCCACTGGTAATTCTAGAAAGAAATGTTTTAAATCACATTGTTTCCGCTGTGGTAAGGACACTCACATTGTTAAGAACTGTCCGGAACTCGTTCAAAAGGGTGTAAATAATTCTAGTTTAACTAATCGATTCAATAGGTTTGTAAATAATCATTTTTATGCTAACATTTCTTTGTTTAAACCCAAGTCTTCTAAGGCATAGGTTCCTGTCTCTAATTAATTTTTTCTGTGTTTTTTTTTGTTATGTCAGGAACGTTCAAGGAAGCCAAATAGTCTGTGGCATGTAGATAGTGGATGTTCTCGACATATGACTGGTTTGAAAGATTTGCTTACTAACTTTCGTATAATAAATGGTGGATAAATGGCGTTTGCCGGAGATAAGAAAGGGGGAAAATGATCGGTCAAGGTGAGGTATCGAATGGATCGTTCACATTAGAGAAGGTGAACTATGTTCCAGAGCTGCACTTCAACCTGCTGAGCGTATCTCAAATTTGTGATAAGAATATTCCGGTTCTTTTTAAATCCACCGAATGCTTATTTCTGAAGCCGGATTTCTCTGTTTCCGAAGACATGATCTTGATGCGCGCACCAAGGAAGAATGACACATACTTGCTTGACATGAATTCTAAGGTGTTAGGGCTCGTTCCTATTAGAAGATTTACTTCGTTCTTTGTTTATACAAGTTTGTATAGTGTAGGGTTAATTTTGTATTTCCCTAAAGTGTTGATGCATAAAGCATGTTGCTAGTGAATGTTAGAGAGAGAGTCTAGATCAAAAATTACACGTTAGAGAGAGAAACTATGTGTGTGATTGTATTCTCCTTCACCATTGTACTGCAACTATTGCTTTGATCATCAATACAAGAGAATTATTAAGTAATGGATTGTGTTGCTGATTGAATTGTAGTATTTGTACGTTGATCATTCTGATTTGGAGCAGTATCGATCCAATTAAACCTATCAATTGGTATCAGAGCTGTTGGTACTGTGTGTGTTCTTCACTATTCATCAAGCAAAAACACATCAATATTGCTCAAATCATGATCTGAATGACCTGTTGCTGTTTTTAGATCTGATTCATCATCGGAATCATTTCTAATTCACAACAATTGTGCAAATTCCATCAGATTTTCATCAGATCTGAGGAATTAAGAAGAAATTAAGAGTTAATGCTCGATTAATTTTTTGCTCAAATTCATCGAAAATTGATCATGTTTTGGATTGATTGATATAGAAGATTGATAATCGGTATAAATCGCTACTTGTGTGTGATTTTTGAACAAATTGGACAAGTTTTTGTTAAAATTCAGAAAAATCTGTATGAAGATGTTGATGAACATGATGAACAGGTTGAAGATGAACTAGACGAGTGATAAAATTTGACTTAGATAATTTTTGGACTTAGTTTGGTGAAAAATTAGGTCCTGTGCAGCCGTGTAAGGAAATTTGTCTAGACGGGTGAAAAATTTGCAAGTAAAAGTTGTGTATTGTTGAGCCGGGTGAGTAACTATTCAGCCGGGTGATCAACTATACAGCCGAGTTAACTTGTTACTCTTCAGCCGGGTCATTATCTCTTTTAGCCGTGTCAAGTCTAGACGGGTGAAAGTTTGATAACTGTTGAGCCGGGTGATTGATTCCTTTAGACGTGTCAAGTTCTGCCGTGTGAAGTTATATCTGTTCAGCCGTGTGATTGTCATCTAGACGTGTAACTCTTCAGCTGGGTAATACAATTTAGCCGGGTGAAGATATAAGTGTTGAAGATTTGCAACTGATCAAACCGTGTGACTGTTCAGACAGGTGAAGAAGTGTTCAACCGGGTGAAGAACAAAATTCACTGTTCAGCCGGGTGAAAATGTTTAGCTGGGTGAAGAACAAAATTTCACTGTTCTGCAGTGTGATTTTTTTAGTTGTTTCAAAGTTTGTTATCTTACTTTGTTATTGTTTAGTCGTTTTTATCTTTAAATTTTAAAATGGCACCTATTGATGATTCTGATAATCGTGTTCCAAGATTGGTTAATCGTGCAGATTTCAAGAACTGGACAATCAGATTGAAACACCATCTATGCTCTATTGATAATGATTTGTGGAAGTCTATTGATAAAGGTCCTCATATTCCTACTTAGACTGCTCCTGACAGTGCAAGCACTTACACAAAGGACTCAACAGAACCATATCCTAAAGATAATCTACAAGGTGAAGACTTACGAAAGGTCAAGAATGACAGTAAGGCTTATTCCTTAATGTGTAAAGGGCTGCCACTTCAAGTGTTGTCAAGACTGGATGCTTATCAAACTGGCTACACATTATTCAAGGCATTGAAATCAATTTGTGAAGGAGGAGAACAGTTAAGAAGTCTCAAGAAGCAGAAATTAAAGAGACAATTAGAACTGTTTGAGCATATTGCTGGAGAATCTGTACACCAGATGATTAACAAATTTGTGCATCTAACAACTAAGATGACAAATGCTGGTGCAAAAACAGATCTTCAAGACCTGAATGATCGATTATTGTGTGCTCTTCCATCCTCATGGAAACAAACAGTGACCTTGCTGAAGCATACAGAAAAGTTTCCAATGGACCTAGATCTTCTTATTGCAAAGATTGAAGAAGTTGAAATTGATGAAAGTTCAAGAAACTCTGACAGATCAGGTTCTCATGCTCAGTATAAGTTTGTGGTGAATCCTTCTAATACAGTGGAGAATGCATTTCTTGCTCAAGATGCTGCTAAAACTGATGATGAGGGTGATTTGTTTATTGGTGCTAGCTTCTACACTGATTCATCATATCTACCAAGCTTACCAATTTATTCTCAACCTCAATCTCCACCAAGAGTTCAAGTTCAACAAATGAAATCTCAAGCAGAAAACCTAAGTTCAAGATCAACTGTTCAAGCCAAAGTAAAAGATGTCATGAACATCTTGTTACAAGATGATGAGACTAAGAATGCTTTTACTGCATTCATGGCAAGCTTCCAAGCTTATCAGGGTAGTCATTTGACTCAATTAGATGTTGTTCTTCAAGACTTGTTTGAAATGGATCCTGATGACGTTGAAGAGATGGACTTAAACTGGCAAATGGTTATGGTTGCATACCGAACACAGAAACATGCGTATGTGAACCGTAGTTACAAGCCAAATGCAAACAAGACAGTTGGTTTTGACAAGTCAAAGGCCAGATGCTTCAACTGTAACTGCTATGGTCATTTTTCAAGGGAATGTAAAGCTTCTAAGAATCAGAATTATAATGGTCAAGATAGTTCAAGTGGACAAAATCAGCATCAAGGTCAAAGTCAGAACTCACAACAGTCTTCAAGCTATCAAAACAAAAATCAACGTTTCATTCAAAAACCATATCAAAGTCTTCCCATGCCAGAACTGAAAGATGAAGGAAAAAAGCCTGAAGATCAGACCAAAGCACTTGTGGTTAGTGTCAAAGATGGATATGACTGGAGTGCTTATGCGGAACAGTTTACATCGGATCTTACTTCTAGTCTGGCACTTGTCTGTGAAATCGAAGAAGAAGACTGGTCTGAAGAAGGGGATGGTCAAGTGATTAATGGTGTCAGTGAAGATTCTGAAGATTATGACTGGAGTGCAAAGTTAGATCCAGTTGAAGAATCTGAATTAGAAATTGCTCTTATGGCTACATCTGAAGAGTCTTTCTCATCTGCTGAACAACCAAAGGTTAATATCAAATTGCCCCTAACTATGTTCCTTTACCTGATGATGTGAAAGGTAGGTTATGTTCTGATCAATGCATTAAACAAGTGGAACATTATCGAACTCATTCATTTAAAATTGGTGACAAATTAAGCAAACATGAACAAGTTCATGAACAACTTAAAATTGATCACAAAATTGCTAATGAGAAGATATTGTCACTTAAAGAATCATGGAACAAAACCTTGAAGGAACTGGAATTGTCAAATAAACAATTGGAAGAAATGACCAAAAACTTTGAATCAGAAAAAATTGCTCATGCAGCAACTGAGGTTGAATTGACAAAAATGAAAAGTTGAAAAGCAATTCTAGCAAAGTTGATAAGTGATAGAAAAGAAAATAGAACAAGATTGGGTTTCACACATGAACCAATGCCTAAATCAATCACTAACACTTTACCAGAAAACTTTAATGAATTTGATCATTCACCTGAAAATGAACAAAGATTCAAAGAAATTCATAGAAGCAAATCTGAATCCGAAGGGTCTGAAGTTTTACTCGAAAGTTTGAAAGAAGATGACAGTGTGACTGTTGAAGTTGATGATGAAGCAAGCAACAAATCTGATCCTATTATGGTGCAACTTGTTGAATATCCGAAACTGAATCCTAAACCAGGAGAAACGGTGAAGGATGAAGCAGAATTTTCGGGTTACAATGATCTAGAATACATCAAGTGGAAAAAGGAGCAGAAAGCTCATGTTGCTGATCAGCTGATCAACAAGGAAATAGTGAAGAAGACTGAAGTTTCGAAAGCAAAGATGCAGAAATCGAAATTGTCAAACAATCAATCTGAAACAAAACCGTCAAAAGGTAAAAATGTCATAACATCAAATGACAACACCAAATCTCAAGTTGTTAAAACTGAAACTGTAAAACCTGTGACAAAGAAAGTGTCTAAAATCAAACCAATCAAGTTTGTGTCAGCAGGAACGTTTGATATGAACTCATCTCATGGTAACCAAATAAACTCTAAGATCAAATCGAACTCTGGTATGAAATCAGGTTCAGGTCCTAAGACTTCTGTTGTCAATGATAAAAGGTTTGAATCAAAGAAGGTAACTAAGGAAGATGGTTCAAAATCGAATCAAGTTCCCAAACAATCAAACTTTGATAACAAGAAATCAAAGTCACAACCACAATCTCCACAAAAGAACCAAGTTAACTTAAAATCAAACAAGTTTGTAAATGAATCACGTGTTGGTCCAACATCTAAAGTTAATAATCGGCTCTTTAAGATCAGCAAGAAACACTGTGAGATTTGTAATCGTTATAATCATGTTACTGCTGAGTGTTTCTTTAACAGGTACTGCGATTACTGTGATAAACGAAACCACTCTTCAGAAGAATGCTTTTATAACAAGTTTTGTGAGATATGTGAAAGGAGAAATCATGACACTGCAGATTGTTTCTTTCGGAAAAACTCATCAAGAGAAATGACTCATTTTCCGAATTTTCAAAGAAATCAATCTTTTGGTTTTCACAAATCAAACGAAAATCATTCTCCTGATTTAAGATCTTTCAAAAGAATCGATTCTGAATTTAATGAAATGTCATCAAGAAATCAGCAGGTTAACAGTTTTAAGCCAAGAGCTTTGATGGTACGAAACCAAAGATTTGAAAACAATCTTGATCCTAAATTAGAGGAAAGGTTTTCAGCTTTAAGAAGAAAGCAAAGAAATCAAGCCAGTGGCAGAAACAGTTTTCAACCAAATCTCTCGAATGAATCAAATTTTCAAAATTTACATTATCAACAAGATACTGTTACAGATAGATTCAGATAACCCAAGACCATGTGGGCCTGGGTTGACCAAACTAACTAAGTAAATGTTGAATTGCAGGTACGCCCTCGAAGACCTATCAACTCATGGTTTGTTGATAGTGGGTGTAGCCGGCATATGACAAGCAACCATGCCTTGCTTTAAGATTTTAAGCTAAAGAATGGTACACATGTTGCATTTAAGATTTTAGCTTTAAGAATGGTACTTTAATTTGCTAAGTGTATCTCAAATTTGTGAAATCGTATTCAACATTATTTGATGATTCTTTCTGTTACATACTCAAACCAGGTTTTAAGATTGACAATGACTGGGTGGTGGTCAAAGCTCCAAGAGATCGAGACGTGTACAAGCTTGATATGTCTCAGATTGACGTTGAAACCGAAACCAAATGGTCTCATTGCTCATGCATCAAATGAAGAGAGTCAGCTATGGCATAGACGGCTGGGCCATTCAAACTTCAGAAACATGAACCGACTGGTGACTGGTAAATCATGCTGTGGGAATACCGTCAAAGAAATTCTCAACAACTGATCTCTGTCCAGCATGTTTGAAAGGAAAACGACACCGAATGTCTTTTAAGTCCAAGCTAGAGAACTCCATTTCAAAGCCCTTACAGATGTTACATATGGATCTTTTCGGACCAACAAATGTTCAAAGCATCGGAAAGAAGTCTTATTGTTTAGTCATCATTGATGATTTTACTAGATTTTCTTGGGTTTATTTCTTGCATGTTAAATCTAAAACTGCTGAGTTGTTAAAAGTTTTCAAAGTTGAAAATCAGTTAGATTGTAAAGTAAAAATCTTGAGAAGTGACAATGGAACCGAGTTTAAAAACTCTAATGTCGACTCGTTTTGTGCAGATTAAGAAATTGCGCGTCAATTTAGTCCTCCAAGAACTCCACAACAGAACGGAGTTGCAGAACGGAAAAATCGGACGTTAATTGAAGCAGCAAGATCCATGTTTGCAGATGCCAAAATCCCTATCACATTCTGGGACGAAGCTATTGCTACTGCCTGCTTTGTACAAAACAGGACATTATTGGTTCAGGATAAACATAAAACGTCTTATGAGTTATTGTTTGGAAGAAAACCGAATATTTCATACTTGAAAGCATTTGGTTGTCCTGTGTCGATTCTAAATTTAAGTGATCATCTCGGTAAATTTGAGTCAAAATTTGACATGGATTTTTCTTAGGATATTCATCAGTTTTAAAAGCCTATCGGGTTTTTAACAGCAAAACGAATGTTGTTATTGAAACTATCAACGTTAAGTTTTTAGAAAATTCGTTTCTATCTGTGGCTCATGGTCCCGAATGGTTATTTGATTTAGATTCGTTATCAAAATCTTTCAATTCTAACTTATTTGATTTTTCAGGAAAAACAAAGAAGGAATCAGGAGACTTAGGATGTTTCAGTGATGATTCAGACAATGACAATGATAATGATCTCAATTCTAAGTATCCGTTCATGTCATTTCATAATCCTGATAACGTGGTATCAAATCAAGCTCCGGGTTCATCTGGTTCTCAAGAAGATCAGGAATCAAACAATCTTGAAGATAATGTGAATTAACAAAATTCTCCTAATGATGGTGGATCTGCTCATAATCAACCATCATCAGATCCGAATGTTGAAGTTGTTCCAGAAACATTTGACTACTTCATCAATTCACCAGAACAAGTTCCTAATTTCACTTCGCATACTTCTACAATTTTACAATATCTACCGAATCTGAATCAGTCTAATCTGGAGACTCAAGTACAAGGTGACGAAATACCAATTCACCGAGTTCATAGGAATCATCCTATCTCGCAGATTATAGGTCCTTTGAATCAGTGAACAATGAGAAGTCAGACTGAGCATGCAAACGTTTGTCTTTATTCATGTTTTCTTTCTCAAGTGGTACCGAAGAACATTTCAGAAGCATTGCAAGATAACAGTTGGATTGAAGCCATGCAAGAGGAGTTACTTCAGTTCAGAAAACAAGAAGTTTGGAAATTAGTGGACTTACCTGAAGGAGAAAATGCAATTGGTACAAGATGGTTGTACAAGAACAAGCCAGATGAACGTGGCATTGTGGTCAGAAATAAAGCCAGACTTATTGCACAAGGTTACACTCAAGAAGAAGGTATCGACTATGAAGAAGTGTTTGCTCCGGTCGCTCGACTTGAAGCTATTCGCGTTTTTCTAGCTTATGCCTCTTTCATGAAGTTCAAAGTGTTTCAAATGGATGTTAAAGGCGCATTTTTGTATGGACCAATTACCGATGATGCGTATGTCAGACAACCTCCAGGTTTTGAGGATCCTGAGTATCCACATCATGTATACAAATTGAGCAAAGCTTTATATGGTCTACATCAAGCCCCAAGAATTTGATATGAGACGTTTTCTAAACATTTGCTGGAACATGGTTTTTCAAGAGGTCAGATTGATCCTACTTTATTCATGAAGCGGGAAAATGAAGATCTTCTATGTGTTCAAGTATACGTTGATGATATCATCTTTGGATCAACGAGTCCATCGATGTGCAAAGAGTTTGAGGAGATTATGAAATCTAGATTTCATATGAGTTCTATAGGGGAAATTAATTTCTTTCTCGGATTGCAAGTAAAACAGTCAGCAGAATGAATTTTTATCAACCAATTAAAGTTTGTTGAAAAGTTGCTGAAAAAGTTCAAGATGCAAGATTGTCAGACTATTCGAACCCCATCTGATGTGAACTGCAAGATCCAGCCTGATCCAAAAGGCAAATCCGTTGATCAAACACTTTACAGATCAATGATCGGTTCATTGATGTATCTTACTGCATCGAGACCAGACAATATGTATGCTGTATGTGTATGTGCCAGATATCAGTCTGATCCTAAAGAGTCGCACCTGATTGCTGTCAAACGTATTTTCAGATACCTTAAAGGGAAACCGAATCTCGGGTTATGGTATCCTTGTGAAGGGAATTTTGAATTATATAGTTATTCTGATAGTGACTTTGGTGGGTGTGCTCTTGACAGGAAATCGACCACGGGTGGATGTCAGTTTCTGGGTCCTCGACTTGTCTCATGTGCAATGCAAAAAGCATACCAATGTTTCCGTATCCACAGCTGAAGCAGAGTATATCTCTGCATCTGCAGGATGTTCTAAAGTTTTGTGGTTACAAAACCAGTTACTTGACTACGGGTTTAACTTTCTCAAAACTCCTATTTACATAGACAATACTGCTGCTATGTTCATTACTGCTAATCCTGTTCAACAATCAAAAACAAAACATATCAAAATTCAATATCACTTTCTCAGAGACAACTCTGAAAAAAGTTTAATAATTTTGATTAAAGGTCATACCGACAAACAACTGGCAGGTCTTTTCACAAAACCATTCTTGTCAGGACAATTTGAATTCTTAATTCAATCCATTGGGTTAATCAATCATGATTAATTCTATTTTATGAAAATAAAATACAAAATCAGAAAATATAATAAAAAAAACCAAAAATATAATAAGTCGATATCAAGTATTGATTCCTATGTCTTTTTATTCTTGTATTGTGAGTGTGTATGAAAAGAAAAAGAAAACAAAAAGAAGGAAAAAGCAAAAAGAAAAGAAAAAAATATCATCATGTCATAAGAATCTACATTGCAAAAAGTGAGAAATGATAGTTACACTAGACATTATCTGTGTTGGGGTTATTTGAAGATGTCACTTTCCAAATATAAGCGAGTGAAGATATCGAGCATCATTACGAGCAAACACGGGTGAAGACGTTCATAATTTGTATTTGTCTTAGAATATTTGTGTAATCGTTTCGTGCTTAAATGCGCGTTTGTGCTTAACTGCACGTGGTTAGGTTACATTGTAAGGTGAATGGTATAGACTATAAATACCATCACCTAGGTCATTTGTTAAGAGAGTTGCCTACATTTCATTCCATATCTCTGGTAACCTCTCCATTGATCTAATACAATTCACCTATTCATATTATCATCATCTTCATCCTACCTTGCATTGATCTTCATGAGCATTCAAGCATCAATACGTGATCAGTGAGTTTCCGCATCACTGATTACAAACAACATCCCCAAACAATCTCAGATCTAGATCCTAGCTCGGTTCGTCTCGAACTATCAATTGGTATCAGAGCTGTTGGGTGATCTTTGATTGTTGTTGTTATTGATGGAATTGTAGCTACCATTAGCTTTGATTCATGTTTGTGTAAAGAACTGCAAAGTTCGAGATCAATTGGTGAAGATTTGATTGAGTTTTTGAAGAAATTGTTCATGTTCGTCATTTCACTGCTCAAATTTGAAATCCGGAATTTGTTGTTGATATTGAGAAATTGTTGATTGAGATATGTTAGAAATCACTATCCTAAGCTTCGTTCATGATCAAACATCACTGATTTGTTGATTTCAATCCATATTTTGTCAATTTTGTCAAAACCCACTTATTGTGTTCTTCATCAAAAATCTGGATCTGATTGAGATTTAGCTTGTTTCAAGGTGTAATACTTTGAAGGATTGTTAGAAACATCATTCCTTAGCTAATACGAGTATTGAATTGAACAAAAATAACAAATATTGAAGAATTGATCTTATGTTCATCACAATTTTGACTTTGAAAAGTCAATCTGATATGAAGATTTGAAGAATTGATTGAATTTGCCCAGAAACTAATCATAATTTGGAAAAGAATTGAAGAATTGAGTGGTTGATTTAAGGAAATTTTCCTAAGTGTTGCTACAACAAAGGCTGAAACGTTTCTACAGTGCATGACCCGTCTCCACAGTACTTGACACTGTTCAGCCGGATGAAAGAAGAAAAACACTGTTTAGCCGGATGAAGTACTATTCAGCCGCGTGAAGTGTTCAGCCGGGTGAAAACACTGTTCAGCCGGGTGAAGGAACTGTTCAGCCGGGTGAAGTACTGTTCAGCCGCGTGAAGTGTTCAGCCGGGTGAAAACACTGTTCAGCCGGGTGATAGAAGGAAATCACTGTTCAGCCGAGTGATAGAAGGAGATCACTGTTTAGCCGTCTCAATTGTTGACCCGTCCCAACAGTGACCCGTCTCTGGAAAATCGAAAATTTTATTTTTCCAAAATTTCAAATTAGTCATTTTTAGCCACCATGACTTCCCAGAAAAAGTATCAAGATGACTTTGAAAATTCAAGAAAAATGTCAACGGGCATGTTAACCGTGATCCGAGAAGAAAATAAAAGAGAAGATATCAATAAATTTATTAGAGAATTCAGTCATATGTTTGAAATAACATATCTTCAAGTTGCAAAAGTCTGTGATCAAAAGAGAAGAGACTTTCTTGAACATACAAAACTCGCACTTGTGACTCAAACAAATTCTCATGAAAATCATGATGATGAAGAAGAATATGATTGGAGCGAAAACAATGATGTTGTTTCCATTCAAGAGATTGAAAAGAAAGATGAAGAAATCAGCAACTTGTCTGAAACCATTGCAAAGCAAGATGAGACAATTGCTCAATTGAATTCAGAAATAAAGAGACTGATGTCTGAAAAGGAAATCGAGAAAGATGTGAACAGTTCTTATGTTGAAATGCCAATTCATGTCAGAGAAAAGAAGTGCACGAAAGAGTGTTTCACACAAGTTGAACACTACAAAGTATATTCATTCAAGATTTGTGATAAACTCAAGAAGGAAGAAACCATGCACAAGAATCTGAAAGAACAACACGAAATATCTGATCAAAGAATCACATCACTCGAAGAGTCACTCAAGAAAAGTGAAAGAGAAGCAATGAATGTCAAGAATGAAGCTGCAAAATCAAACACACACTCATCCAGTGTGATCAAAGATTTGCAAGAAGAGATTACAACGTTGAAGAAACTCTCTGAAATGATTAATTCAGAAAACAGCAGTCTGAAAACCAAGCTTCAAGAAGAACAAGAGAAATTCAAAAGTCTTCAAGAAGATCACAAACTGTGTGAAGACAGATTCAAATCTCTTACACAGAATGTTGATTCAATGCTTATCGAAAAGCATAATCTGAATGTTCAACTCATGGAGCTTACTGACAAACTGAACAGATCACAATCTGATCTGGTGCTTATCAAAGAAGAAGCTGAAAAGGTAAAGTCATCCGAACAAGAAAAAGAAGGATTAGTGCCAACCGGAATTGTTGGATCACTATCTTCTCAAGAAGAAGAAGAAAAGACACAAGAGTTTCAGTTAAAGAAGAAGAAGAAGGTTAGAAGAAAGAAGAGCAAAGCCAAGAAGAATAAGACAAAGGCCGCTTCATCTGATTCTACACCACAGCTTTCTTCAACTCCAAAGTCTCAAGATTCCGAATCCCCGAGTGATTCAAACAGTGATATCTACTGTTTAATCTGTGACTCTGAAACTCATCATATCTCATATTGTATTTACAGTCAAGGTGTCTTTCCATATAGTTCGAAAAGCAACAAGTTCAAGACTCCAGCTTCTTCAAGCAAGCTTCAACAAGATTCAGAGGTCAAAGCTTCAACTGCAAAGACTTCTCAAAATCAAAGAAAGAAGTCTCCCTTCAAGGCTCATCAGAAGTACTTCGAGATATGTGAGATGTACAATCACATGACATCAGAATGCTGCTACAACAAGTACTGCACCAACTGTCAGATGCACAACCACGACACAATGGAATGTTACTACAACAAGTATTGTTCCTTCTGTGACATGGTAAATCACAACACATCCGAGTGCTACTACAAGCCGAGAAGGTCTGTCCAAAGAAGTTCATCATGTGCATACCCTTCCAGGTATTTTTCTAACTTTAAAAGATCTAATCATAGACATTCGTTTGATGAAAATCAACATGTCAATGATTCATGGACACCAAAGTTTGTCAAAAACAAAAAGAGAAATCATGATTAAGTGATAAAATGATTCCAATAGTGAATCAATCTTTGAATAAGAAATATAGTCAACAAAACCTATTTTTAAAAGGAATTCATAATCTGTTTGAAAATGACTATAATTACTCTTTTGACAAACAATCCATGAAAGAAGATGAAGGTACAAATTACATTGTATCATCAAAACCACCACCTGAAGGTACTCCTTGCACTTATGAGAATATCTCTTATGTTGATGAATTTGGACGACCAAAACTGAAATGGTTTGGGTCATTACCTCTAACTGATTTGTTAGTGTGTTAGGGACAGTTATGGAGGCCGGTCAACCAAAGAAAAGAAGACCGTGGCTGATCCCTTATCATGACAAGATACCGAATCTTGTTCATGATGTTTTCGATGCAACTGGCACCAAATGGAGTTGCAAACAAAAAGGAATCATTGAAGGAACTTTTCAAACATTTTCAAAAATCAAACAATGATGGCAGTGCAAGAAACAACCAATGTTTCATTTCGTCTTTTTAGATTAAGTATATTGCATGCACTCTTCATACGTTGATAACATATCTGCCATTTTCTTTTCATTAAACTTTCAATTTTCTTAGAAATTTAAAAGTTTAGGGGGAGAAATCATTATTTAAAAAAAAAAAAACATGATAAAACCAGAAAAATCCAAAAATATGTTGAATCTACTTGCACGTACATGAGAAATGATAGATACACTAGAGTTATTCGACACATCATTTTTAAACAATAAAGACTGAAGCGTGAAATTAATGTGCGAGACGGCTCAGACAATTATACTGAACAAGTATATTCTTTGATGATTTAACTAAATTCTAATGAGTTTTTGTTTTTGAAACGTCTTAGTGCATGTGAAACGTTTATACCAATCAAATAGATGTCTTGTGACGCACCGACATACATCGGGTAATGATGCAATCTATTCAGTGTGATGAACCGCATCGTGAGCTTCTTTGTTGTGGTATCCACAGACCTGAAGTCTCACACGAAGTCTCTTTTGAGCTTCAAGGTGCAACAAAAGATTCCAAAATGGAATAAAAAGAGTCCCAAATGTGGACCGTCACCAATCAAATTCCAAAATGGAATTCAGAAGATTCCCAAGGGGAACATAGGAAAAAAGAAAAATTCCAAAAAGGAATTCAAAAGAAGTCCCAAAGTGGACCAAATCCAAATAGAACCCAAATTCCACACTGTTTATGATTGTAAGTGAACTGACGTGTTGAGTTGTTCTCAGAATATTTAGATGAGGTGTATAACTTTCTAATGTGCAAGGTATGGGTCACTCAAAACTTATTCTTAATCAACCTAATTGATCATCAAGAATAGAAAAAAGTAAGTGTGTCACTTCGAGCTAATTGATTTGTTCAACAATTCATCACTACTCAATTACTTCACAATTCAAATGTCTATTTTAAAAACTGCAAAACATGTGTTGGATTAATTGCTGGTATGATCTCATTGCAGGTTAAAGATTCAGAATGTAAAGAGAAAATTCCAAAAATATCAAAAACATTGAAAAATTCAAAAACACCAAAAAGATTGTCATTTTAATATTTTTCTTTTGTGTTGGCAGTTTTAACATGTGCTATTGATGTAGGAGTTGTTCATCAAGCAATATCTCATCCGATTGAGAACTTAATCTTTACATTGATGATAAATGCACATTATTGCCTGAGTTTTAATGTTTTTCTTTGAGTTGTAGGAATAGTTTCCATTGCAGAACTAGCTTCCACACGACTTGAAGATGTTCCTGTTCCAGCCTGATTCCAGTCCAAAGATCTCCAAGTCAGATTGCTGAGTGTTAAGAATCCTCCTCTTAATATCTCATACACAGATCCCATTAACCTCTAAAGCAAAAGTTGAGGGGGAGTATTCTAAGTCAAAGAAGTCTTCTCATTCTACTTCAACCGTTGAAGAAGATCCCGTTGCTGATATATAGATTCACCGGAATCTACTCTCTGCTTATTTCTTTCCATAGCCTATGATGTTACTCAAAAGGGAGAGAAGGATGCAGATTGCTTGTTGAAAGACAAAGTTTTGATAGCATCATCTTAGGGGGAGTACTGTTGGGTCCTCTTGAAGATAATGCATACCAAAACTTTAAGTTGCTCTTTATGCTCGTCACATGAAGATTTAAGCTGATATGTCGGATTTGTAAAGTGTCATCTTAGGGGGAGTACTATTGGGGTTATTTGAAGATGTCACTTTCCAAATATAAGCGAGTGAAGATATCGAGCATCATCACGAGCAAGCACGGGTGAAGACGTTCATAATTTGTATTTGTCTTAGAATATTTGTGTAATCGTTTCGTGCTTAAATGCGCGTTTGTGCTTAACTGCACGTGGTTAGGTTACATTGTAAGGTGAATGGTATAGACTATAAATACCATCAACTAGGTCATTTGTTAAGAGAGTTGCCTACATTTCATTCCATATCTCTGGTAACCTCTCCATTGATCTAATACAATTCACCTATTCATATTATCATCATCTTCATCATACCTTTCATTGATCTTCATGAGCATTCAAACATCAATACGTGATCAGTGAGTTTCCGCATCACTGATTACAAACAACATCCCCAAACAATCTCAGATCTAGATCCTAGCTCGGTTCGTCTCGAACTATCAATCTGTTTCATCATTTTTAATAAAAAAGACTGATTAGTGTTAATTGATGTGCGAGACAGCTCAGACAATTAGACTGAAAAAGTAAGTTCATTGTTGACAAATCTAAACTTAATGATCTTTGTGTTAAGTTCCTTTGTTATACATGTCTAACTTTAGATGAACTTCTTGTGATGTTATTTGAACATAATCGGGTAACGATGCAACTTATTCAGTGTGATGAACCGCATCGTGAGCTTCTTTGTTATGGTATCCACAGACCTGAAGTCTCACATGAAGTCTCTTTTGAGCTTCAAGGTGCAGCAAAAGATTCCCAAAGTTGGAACAAAAAGAGTCCCAAATGTGGACCGTCACCAAACAAATTCCAAAAAGGAATTCAGAAGATTCCCAAGGGGAACAATAGGAAATGAAAAATTCCAAAATGGAATTAAAAAGAAGTCCCAAAGTGGACCAAATCCAAATAGAACCCGAATTCCACACTGTTTATGATTGTAAGTAACCAGGTTTTTGTGCAACATGCATTCAAGTTGTTGTTGATGAGGAAATATGTTGACATATATATACATGTGGGTCACATAAGTCATTTTAATTGAACCTTAATCTCATCATGATACTGAATAAGTAAGTGTGTCAATTCGAGCTAATTGGTATGTTTTCATATCATCACTCAATCAAACATAAGTCAAATGTCTATTCAAAACTTGCAAAACATGTTCAGATGATGTATGGTATGATCTCACTGTGATATATTGATTCATTGCATTGCATATGTATTTACTTTAATGTGTGTGTTTGTGTGTGCATGCATATGGATTCTTTATTCAAACATCGACATCCTTTGTAAACTTAAAAATTTCTAGAAATTTCAAGTTTAGGGGGAGAATAATTGAAGAAGAAAAATATTTTCAAAAAGCCAAAAATATTTTAAATAAGTGTGTTGAATGTAAGGATCAAGTGGTCAATGAAAGCAATGTATTGGATGTGATAAAAACAAACCTGAAGTCTTGTGATTTGTTTTGATTAAAGAAAAATGCTTCGGGATATAGAAATATTGGTAATGCAAAGAAAAATGAAAAAGGAAATTTTTGAGTGAATTTTAGTGTTAAAATTTGTTGCCCTAGATCATGATTGATATTTAATTAATGTGTCGAGAAAGATTGCAAGTGCAATAAATGCTGTTGAAAAGTCAACAGACAAAGAAAGTGAAGAAAATCGTCTAAGTGTTGAAGCTGGGTGATGATATCATTTATCACTGTATAGCCGGGTGATGGAATGATAAGTTGCAGGGCCAGGGCCGGGTGACAAAATTTCAATGTAACTATGCAGCCGGGTAATGAAGTGATTGACACTATGCAGCCGGGTAATAGAATGAAGTTTCTATACAGCCGGGTAAGCGCTGTCATTGTATAGCCAGGTAAGTGTTGTCACTATACAGCCGGGTGATGAAGGAAAAAGTCTCTGTGCAGCAGGGTAATTGCTGTCACTATACAGCCGGGTGATGAAAGAAAATGACACTATGCAGCCAGGTGATGAAAGAAAAAGCTACTGTGCAGCCGGGTGATGTGTAAAACAAAGGTGTAGTCGTTCCAAATCTTGTGACACGACTATGTCATGAACCGACTCATGTCTACATGGTGAAACATATGTTAAACAATGTTGACTCGTTCCAACAAGGTTGACACGGCTCAACAGTGCTTGACCCGTCTCAACAGTGTTTGACTCGTCTAAGTGTTTTTACATGTTAAAATTGTTCAATCAAATGTTGACCCGTCCCAAAGTGTTGACCCGTCCCAATAGTAACATGACCCGTCCAAGACTTTTTGGGCCTAATTGTTTACCCGTCTGAAATGTTGACCCGTCCCAATGTATTTTACCTAATTTTTGAGCCGGCTCATCAACATATAAATACCCGCCTCTGATAGTTCTAGATGAACCGAGCTTGGATCTAGATCTGAGATTGTTTGGGGATGTTGTTTGCAATCAGTGATGCGGAAACTCACTGATCACGTATTGATGCTTGAATGTTCATGAAGATCAATGCAAGGTATGATGAAGATTATGATAATATGCATAGGTGAAATGTATTAGATCTTTGTGAAGGTTACAAAGGATATAGAATGAAATGTAGGCAACTGTTTTAACAAATGACCTAGGTGATGGTATTTATAGTCCACACCATTCACCTTACATTTCAACCTAAACACATGCAATTAAGCACAAACGCGCATTTAAGCACGAAACGATTACACAAATATTCTAAGACAAATACAATTAATGAACGTCTTCACCCATGCTTGCTCGTGATGATGCTCGATATCTTCACTCGCTTATATTTGGAAAGTGACATCTTCAAATAACCCCAACAGTACTCCCCCTAAGATGACACTTTACAAATCCGACATATCAGCTTAAATCTTCATGTGACGAGCATAGAGAGCAACTTAAAGTTTTGGTATGCATTATCTTCAAGAGGACCCAACAGGCTCTTCTCAAACACTTATCATTTTTTACAATCACTTTCAAGCAAATCACTGAACATCAAATTACCTTATATCATATTCAATCCTTGAATCTGTAACAAGTTCTAGATATTGAATAAGGTATAATCATTATGATCAAACCTCATTAAACTCGCTGTTGCTCGTAAAATCGAAATGTCGATGATGAACAGTAAATTGGATTTGAATCGACACTTTGATTGTGTGTGTTAAAACTAAATCGAGTGTTGTAATAGATGTAATAACTATTAATCATCAATTTTCATCCATTAATCAACATCAAATCATCTATTAACGACTGAATCGAAACTCTGTCTTTCAAAAGGCAATCTGCATTCTTCTCTCCTTTTTGAGTAACATAAGAGGCTATGGAAAGAAATAAGCAGAGAGTAGATTCCGGTGAATCTATATATCAGCAACGGGAACTTCTTCAACGGTTGAAGTAGAATGTGAAGACTTCTTTGACTTAGAATACTCCCCCTCAATATTTGCTTTAGAGGTTAATGGGATCTGTGTATGAGATATTAAGAGGAGGGTTCTTAACACTCAACAATCTGACTTGGAGATTTTTGGACTGGAATCAGGCTTGAATAGGAACTTCTTCAAGTCGCGTGGAAGCTTGTTCTGCAATGGAAACTTGTTCCTGCAACTCAAAGAAAAACGTTAAAACTTAGGCAATAATGTGCATTTATCATCAATGTAAAGATTAAGTTCTCAATCGGTTGAGATATTGCTTAATGAACAACTTCTACCTCAATAACATATGTTAATCTGCCAAAACGAAAGAAAAATATTAAAATGCCAATCTTTTTGGTGTTTTTGAATTTTTCAACGTTTTTGATAATTTTTGGAATTTTCTCTTTACATTTATGAATCTTTAACCTGCAATGAGATCATACTAGCAATTTATGCAACACATGTTTTGCAGTTTTTGAGAATAGACATTTGAATTGTGAAGTAATTGAGTGATGAATTGTTGAACAAATCAATTAGCTCGAAGTGACACACTTACTTTTTCTATTCTTGATGATCAATTAGGTTGATTAGGAATAAGTTTTGAGTGGCCCATACTTTGCACATTAGAAAGTTATACACCTCATCTAAATATCCTGAGAACAACTCAACACGTCGGGTCATTTACAATCATAAACAGTGTGGAATAGGGTTCTATCTATTTGGATTTGGTCCACTTTGGGACTTCTTTTGGAATTCCTTTTTGGAATTATCTTTTGCTTGCGTTCCCTTTGGGAATCTTCTGAATTCCTTTTTGGAATTTGATTGCTGATGGTCCACTTTGGGACTCTTTTCTGTTCCATTTTTGGGAATCTTTTGCTGCATCTTGAAGCTCAAAAGAGACTTCATGTAAGACTTCAGTTCTGTGGATACCATAAAAAAGAAGCTCACGATGCGGTTCATCACACTAAATAGATTGCATCATTACCCGATGTAATTGATTGCTTCATAAAATATCTATTTGATTTGTATAAACGTTTCACATGCACTAAGATGTTTCAACCACAAAAACTCATTAGAATTTAGTTAAATCATCATGGAATGTACTTGTTCAGTATACTTGTCTGAGCTGTCTCGCACATCAATTTTCACGCTTCAGTCTTTATTGTTGAAAATGATGCATTGAATAAACCTAGTGTACTATCATTTCTTATGTACGTGCAAGTAGGTTCAACATATTTTTTGGATTTTTCTGATTTTATCATTTTTTTTATTTCAATGGTTTTCTCCCCCTAAACTTTAAATTTTTAAGAAAATTGAAAGTTTAATAAAAAGAAAATGGCAGATATGTTATCAACGTATGAAAAGTGCATGCAATATACTTAATCTAAACAGACGAAATGAAACATTGGTTGTTTCTTGCACTGCCATCATTGTTTGATTTTGTTTTTGAAAATGTTTTTTTTTAATTCCTGTAATGATTCCTTTTTGTTTCCAACTCCATTTGATGTCAGTTGCATCGCAGACATCATGAACAAGATTCGGTATCTTGTCATGATAAGGAATCAGCCACGGTCTTCTTTTCTTTGTTTGACCTGCATCCATAACTGTCTCTAACACACTAACAAATTAGTTAGAGGTAATGACCCAAACCATTTCGGTTTTGGGTCGTCTAAATTCATCAACATAAGAGATATTTTCATAAGTGCAAGGAGTACCTTCAGGTGGTGGTTTTGATGATACAATGTAATTTGTACCTTCATCTTCTTTCATGGATTGTTTGTCAAAAGAGTAATTATAGTCATTTTCAAACAGATTATGAATTCCTTTTAAAAACAGGTTTTATTGACTATATTTCTTATTCAAAGATTGATTCACTGTTGGAATCATTTTATCATTTAAATCATGATATCCCTTTTTGTTTTTGACAAACTTTGGTGTCCATGAATCATTGACATGTTGATTTTCATCAAAAGAATGTCTATGATGAGATCTTTTAAAGTTAGAAAAATACCTGGAAGGGTATGCACGTGATGAACTTCTTTGGACTGCCCTTCTCGGCTTGTAGT
This sequence comes from Tagetes erecta, assembly GCA_030867185.1. Lineage (NCBI taxonomy): Eukaryota > Viridiplantae > Streptophyta > Magnoliopsida > Asterales > Asteraceae > Tagetes > Tagetes erecta. The sequence continues at coordinate 49,429,348 of CM061489.1, read as the reverse complement.
GGCACTCAGATGTGTTGTGATTTACCATGTCATAGAAGGAACAATACTTCTTGTTGTAACATTCCATTGTGTCGTGGTTGTACATCTGACAGTTGGTGTAGTACTTGTTGTAGCAGCATTCCGTTGTCGTGTGATTGTACATCTCACATATCTCGCAGTACTTCTGATGAGCCTTGAAGGGAGACTTTTTTTTTTTTGCTTTTGAGAAGCCTTTGTAGTTGAAGCTTTTTGTTTCTGAGAAGCTTTGCCATTTGAGTCTTGTTGTTTTTTAGGAGCTTTGACCTCTGAATCATGTTGAATCTTTCTTGAAGGAGCTGGAGTCTTGAACTTGTCACCTTTTGAACCATAAGGGAAGACACCTTGACTATAGATACAGTCTGAAATATGATGAGTTTCAGAGTCACGGATTAAACAGTAGATTTCACTGTTTGAATCACTCGGGGATTCGAAATCTTGAGACTTTGGAGTAGAAGAAGCTTGTTGTGTGGAATTAGATGAAGAGGCCTTTGTCTTGTTCTTCTTAGCTTTTCTCTTTTTTCTTCTAACCTTCTTCTTCTTTTTCTTTGACTAAAACTCTTGTGTCTTTTCTTCTTCTTCTTGAGAAATAGTGATCCAACAATTCAGGTTGGCACTAATCTCTCATCTTTCTTTTCAACAGACTTTGCGTTTTTTACTTCTTCTTTGATAAACACAAGATCAGATTGTGATCTGTTGAGTTTATCAGTGAGCTCCATGAGTTGAACATTCAGATTATGCTTTTCCATGAGTTGAACATTCAGATTATGCTTTTCGGTAAGCATTGAATCAACATTCTGTGTAAGAGATTTGAGTCTATCTTCACACAATTGGTGATCTTTTTGTAGACTTGCGTGTTTCTCTTGTTCTTCCTGCAGTTGGGTTTTCAGAATGTTGTTCTCTGAATTGACCATCTCAGACAGTTTCTTCAACTTTGTAATATCTTCTTGCAAATCTTTGATCACACTGGATGAGTGTGCATTTGATTTTGCAGCTTCATTCTTGATATTCATTGCTTCTCTTTCACTTTTCTAGAGTGACTCTTGGAGAGATGTGATTCTTTGATCAGATGATTTGTTTTGTTCTTGCAGATTCTTGTGCCTTTTCTCTTCATCCTGGATTTTATCCCAAATCCTGAAGGAATATGTTCTGTAGTGTTCACATTGTTGAAAGCATTTTTTGGTGCATATTTTTTCTCTTACATCGATTGGCATTTCAACAAATGAACTCTGAACATCTTTCTCGTTTTCTTTTTCTGACATCAATCTCTTTATTTCTGAATTTAGTTGAGCAATTGTCTCATCTTGCTTTGCAACGGTTTCTGACAAGTTGTTGATTTCGATGTCTTTCTTCTTAAGCTCCTTTTTGGAAACAAAATCATTCTCTTCACTCCAATCATACTCTTCTTCTTCATCTTGATTTTCATGAGAATTTGTTTGAGTCACAAGTGCGAGTTTTGTATGTTCAAGAAAGTCTCTTCTCTTTTGATCACAAGCTTTTGCAACTTGAAGAAACTTTGTTTCAAACATATTGTCAAATTCCGTGACAAAGTCAATGATATTTTCTCTTTGATTTTCTTCTTTGGTCAAGTTTTTCATGTTTGATTTTGGGAGATTTAGTGTTTGGGAAGATGATTTGGGTTATAAGAGTTAATATGTTGTTAAAAGTGCTCGGTTTGGAAAAAAATTTCAGCCCAAAATGTTTTCGGGATGAATATTCAGCACTTAGAACACTTAGAAATGAATTTTTTTGGTGTTTTTGGCAAAATTTTGTGTTTCGCCCCCCCCCCCCCCCCCCCGGCGTGTCAAGGGTACTGTTTAGATGTGTCTGCCCCCCAGACGGGTCAAGGCTACTGTTTGGACATGTCTGCCCCCCAGACGGGTCAAGGACACTGTTTGGACGTGTCTACCCCCCCCCCCCCTAGCCGGGTCAAGGGTGCTGTTTGGACGTGTCTCCCCCAGATGGGTCAGAATGAATTTTTAGCAATTTCGGGACGTTTCAGCAGATTTGGGGCACTATAACTTGATCATTTCAACTTTGTTGGGACGTTTTAGACTTTGTTGGGACGTTTTAAGCTTTGTTGGAACGTTTCATATCAGTTTGACTTTTAAAAAGTCAAAATTGTGATGAACACAAAATAAATTCTTCATTTTTTGTTGTTTTTTGTTCAACTTAACACTTGTATTAGCTGAGGAATGATGTTTCTAACACTCCTTCAAAGTTTTTATACCTTGAATCAAGCTAAATCTCACTCAAATCTGGGTTTTTTGTGATGAACAAAACTAGTGGGTTTTGACAAAAATGACAAAATATGGATTGAAATCAACAAATCTGAATGGTTTGATCATGAACGAGGCTTAGGATTATGATTTCTAACATATCTCAATCATCAATTTCTCAAAACATCAACAAAATTTCGGATCTTAATTTTGAGCAGTGAATATGACGAACATGAATAATTTCTTCAAAAACTCAGTCAAATCTTCACCAATTGATCTCAAACTTTTGCAGTTCTTTACACAAACATGAATCAAAGCTAATGGTAGCTATAATTCCATCAATAACAACAACAATCAAACATCACCCAACAGCTCTAATACTAATTGATAGTTCGAGACGAACCGAGCTTGGATCTAGATCTGAGATTGTTTGGTGATGTTGTTTGCGATCAGTGATGCGGAAACTCACTAATCACGTATTGATGCTTGAATGTTCATGAAGATCAATGCAAAGTATTATGAAGATGATGATAATATGAATAGGTGAATTGTATTAGATCAATGGAGAGGTTACAAGGGATATGGAATGAAATGTAGTCCATACCATTCACCTTACATTTCAACCTAAACACGTGCAATTAAGCACAAACGCGCATTTAAGCACGAAACGATTACACAAATATTCTAAGACAAATACAATTGATGAACGTCTTCACCCGTGCTTGCTCGTGATGATGCTCGATATCTTCACTCGCTTATATTTGGAAAGTGACATCTTCAAATAACCCCAACAGTACTCCCCCTAAGATGACACTTTACAAATCCGACATATCAGCTTAAATCTTCATGTGACGAGCATAGAGAGCAACTTAAAGTTTTGGTATGCATTATCTTCAAGAGGACCCAACAGGCTCTTCTCAAACACTTATCATTTTTTACAATCACTTTCAAGCAAATCACTGAACATCAAATTACCTTATATCATATTCAATCCTTGAATCTGTAACAAGTTCTAGATATTGAATAAGGTATAATCATTATGATCAAACCTCATTAAACTCGCTGTTGCTCGTAAAATCGAAATGTCGATGATGAACAGTAAATTGGATTTGAATCGACACTTTGATTGTGTGTGTTAAAACTAAATCGAGTGTTGTAATAGATGTAATAACTATTAATCATCAATTTTCATCCATTAATCAACATCAAATCATCTATTAACGACTGAATCGAAAGAAAATTTCAAATCCTGTCGAAACCGCCATTGATGGACCTTGAACATGTTCATGATTTTGATTACAAATGATACATAATCTGCATATGATTGACTAATTGATGCTAAAAAAGAACTGGATCATGTGTTACAATTTCATTCTGCAAATGACAAATTTGTACTTAAGAGTTTAAGCAGTAAGGTCAGTTAATTGTTACATAATCATTGATACACAAATGTTTTTAAAACAAGATGATATTATTAAACTGTTGATCAACTTAGGTGATAACTGTTAATGTGATTTGTTATATTATGACTTTATGCTTGTCTCTTGTACTAATGTTGGTTGTTTAGCAAATATTGACATCTAACACATGTGTTTTTTGTTTGTTATCAGATGAATGATCTAAAGTTTGAACCAAAGCACAATCTTGTGGTTGTATTGGATGAATCTATACTAGAAGCTGATGGTTATAGAGATATGATCAGATTTCTGAGATGAACTAAATATGTGTATGCAATGTGTGCCAAACCCATTGTATATGCTAGATTGATCAAGAGTTTTTGGAGAACAGCAGAGGTTATTACAGATGAGGCAGGTGTATCGGTTGTAAGAGGAAATATTACCAAACAGTTGCAGAAAACTGTGTCTGAAGAGGCTATCAGGACTGCACTAAGATTAGATGAAGAAGAAGTTGGTGCTCCTGATGAATACACAACTGCTGAATGCCAAGCATGTTTTATGAATATGGGACATCCTCCTGTATTTCCTAAACAGCAGTTTGTTAGAGCAAGATTGGGCAAACAATGGAAGTTGCTTTGTTATGTGATTCAGCAATGCTTATCAAGAAGAAGTGCTGGATTTGATAACTTTCCATCTGATATTGCATCTCCAATTGTTGCAATTGCTATGAACAGACCTTTTAACATGTCAAGATGGATTATGAAGGGTTTTATATTCAATCTGGTGAAAGGAAAAAGGTTTAAGTTCTTGATGTATCCCAGATTTTTACAGTTACTCATCAATGATGCCCATCCTGTGATACGTGAAAAAGGATTTGAAGTACACTGAAGACATGAATGCTCTATCTTACAGAAAGATGAGTATTGGGAATGTTGAGAATGTGCAAATGTTTGACTATATGCAAGATATAGCAAACAATGAGGAAGATATTGGAGGAATATATCATCATATTTCCCAAGGTGAAGTACTAGATCCATTAGACCTTGTGGATGAGATTCCAGACAATCTTTTGGATGACGATGAGTACTTTGCTAGACATCCAGAAGATGAAGAAGATAATGAGGATGATAATGGTGATGGAGAAGATGATAATGGTGATGAAGAAGATGGTAATGAGGATGATGACAACAATGATGATGAGAATGTTGTTGATAGTGATGAAGAGATTGTTGCTGAATCTGAAACTAATGAAGCAGAAAAAGAGGCAGAATCAGTTGGTTTTGAAACTCCTAAGGACATCACAGTCTGTTATACCAGATCACGACGATCTAAGACTGTTGTTGAACCTATTGCTGTAGAGGAGCAGGTTATATTTGAAGAAGTTAGTGTGCCAGAACAGATTGATGTGACTCAGATTGCACAAGAGATTGTTGCTGAAGTGGAGACTGTGGTACAGACAGTTGATGATACTGAAGCTGGTTTCACTGTTCCTGAACCAGTAGATATTGCCATATCAACTCAACATACTGAACAACCAAAGGAGTCTTCACAAAAGGTTGGTTTAGATGTGAATATGAATGAAGAAGAAGGTGAAGTCTTTCACTTAAAAAGGATGATAGCCACACTATTGGATGAAAATGCGGAATTAAAAGCATCCAATGAGCGAAAGAAGAAGAGATTAGATGCTGAAAAGAACTCAAAGATTTTCAAAGAATTAGATGCTGAATATGAAAATCTGAAGATAGATTACGAAGAATTACATGCAGAATGTAATACTTTGCGTGCTGAAAAAGAAGTTCTTGAAAAATGATTGAAAGAAGAAGAATCTGAAAGCTCTGAATTTGATAAACAATTTGTAGTGGATGAAGACGTTGGAGTGTCTGAAACTCCTAGGGACGTCAGAGTTTATTACAGCAGATCACGACGATCTAAAACTGTGACAGAACCGATTGTTGAATCAGTCCCTATTCCCGATGATGCTACTGCTATTGTCACTTATGATAAAGCGGAGGGAAAACGTAAACTTGATGAAGTGCCCGAGATTGTTGAAGAAGATGTATCTGTGAAGAAAGCTAGAACCAAGGAAGCAGTTCAGGTTGAGCCGGTTCAAGCTGAAACTTTACAAGCAACTGAAGTGCTGGATATAAGTGAAGAAGCTGGTCAGTCTGGGTTTGAAACTAAAGTGAATGTCTGCGAAGATATTCTTATTGATCTTGATGCTCGGTTTGCTTACCTGGAAAGGATGAAGTATAATCCTGTTTATTTGAATGGACTTACTGTTAGTCAAATAAACAAGGAGTATGAAAAATGTGTGAATGCTCAAGATAGAGTATGAAAAACGAGGAAGCAGTTCAGGTTGAGCCGGTTCAAGCTGAAACGGTACAAGCAACTGAAGTGCTGGATATAAGTGAAGAAGCTGGTCAGTCTGGGTTTGAATTGAAGTGAATGTCTGCGAAGATATTCCTATTGAGCTTGATGCTCGGTTTGCTTACCTGGAAAGGATGAAGTATAATCCTGTTTATTTGAATGGACTTACTGTTAGTCAAATAAACGAGGAGTATGAAAAATGTGTGAATGCTCAAGATAGAGTTGATGGTGATGATAAAGAGTTTGTGGTTGAACCAGGTGAGTGGACGCCACTACAGGAAAGCCTGAATATTGATGATCTTCCTCCGGAAGAATTATATCATCAAAATCCAGAGGAGATGTCATCAGTTGATATGCGTCGATGGTTACAATCAAGGAATTATCCATATAAAACTTTGAAGAGGTTGAAGAAGGAATCTTTGAAAAAGATTGTGGGGAGCTTTCAAGCGTCAGAAAAGATGCATAACCGTATGCTCTTTTTGGATTATAATAATCAACAATATTTTGAACTAACCAAATGGTTCAAAGTATTGGAACCAAATGAGATTCCATTGATGGATTTACCCGAAGATGCACACAAAAAGAGAAAAGATCTGATTGATATGTTTCCGAGCGAAATGAAAGCATATCACATTCCTATGGACGTACGTGAGTCATGGCTTAAAGCTGCCACAGCAGGTGATATCGTGAGATCACTACTGAGTAAAAGTCAATCCGTTGCTGATCTATTAGACTCAATGATCGTACCGCAAAAGTCCAAGGATGTGAAGATCATTGCATGGAAGTATGATGAGGTGTTCGATGCATTTTTTTATCAAAAGGGTTAATGGATTCTGTGATGTTTAGCACTATTATTCTAGCATCTTCAAACTTCCGGTACAAGACTTGAAAGAGTTGCACAAGCTGAGACTGATAAATCATACACGAGCTGAGCGTGGTGATAAGTGTGCAATGTTGTTAGACGCATCAATAAGCCGAATGCCTAAATTCTTAGAATTTCGTGGACAACAAGAGGATACGGCTTATTTGAATAAGAAGAAGAAGAAGAAGCAGAAAAAGTTGGTTCTTCGTGATATGTATTTAGATGAATTCTCAGATGAATACTTTGAAAAGGTAACCAATCCTAGTTTGAAGGTAATTGATGGATCGCAGAAGACGAAGCCAATTCTGAAATTCTTTTATCATGAAGAGATGTATGAGCTAAAGTTGGTACGAAATTTGGATGACTGGGATCAAGACATGATCACTTTATTTAGCACGTTCGAGCTCAAACTGCTTCATCCATCTTATATTGATCATCTGCGAAACCACAAGATGGAAAAGATGAAGGATCCGATTGCTGAGGCTGACAGGAAGTTATTTGAAATAATGATTGAGGTTATCGGAGCTGTCACCGAAAAGATCTGATTAAGGAAAGCATTAATCAATGTTGACCTTGTGAAGATCAACATACCAGAGATTGAGTTTATGAGGATTACATCAAAGGGTACCTTAGAAGTACGAGACAAAGGAAAGAAGAGACCGTACGATTTTTATGCTAATATTGATTTTGCAGGTATCGCTTTGGAAACGCTGAAACAGATGGCTGCTTGTGACATACTCACCAACGAGTCAAAGCCGAGACAAGCCATGATAGCTGAAAAGTTCAAGTCGTGCATTGATGAAGCTATCAAAGAGCAAGAAGAATATACTGGAAAACAGTTGTTGAATGTGAAAGAAGAAGAATTGTGATTCAAGAGAGATTGAAGATCAAAGTGAAAAAGAATTAAAGCTGAAGATTTTTTATGAAAAGACCAAAGTTAAATCTTAGGGGGAGTACTGTTAGGGCTCATTCCTTTTAGAAGATTTACTTCGTTCTTTGTTTATACAAGTTTGTATAGTGTAGGGTTAATTTTGTATTTTCCCTAAAGTGTTAATGCATAAAGCATGTTGCTAGTGAATGTTAGAGAGAGAGTCTAGATCACAAATTACACGTTAGAGAGAGAAACTGTGTGTGATTGTATTCTCCTGCACCATTGTACTTCAACTATTGCTTTGATCATCAATACAAGAGAATTATTAAGTAATGGATTGTGTTGCTGATTGAATTGTTGTATTTGTACGTTGATCATTCTGATTTGGAGCAGTATCGATCCAATTGAACCTACCATAAGGAGTCAACTTCCACTGTCACATGCTTATTATCAAAAGCTTCTTCCTCAGAAGCATTTTTATGGCATCAGAAATCTGGTCATGTTAATTTTGATAATATTAATAAACTTGTTAAACATAATCTAGTTCGTGGCTTGCCCATAAAAGATTTTTCGATAGTTGAGAAATGTATGGCTTGTGCTAAGGGGAAACAACATAAGAAATCTCACAAATCTAAAACGATCAATTCTATTTCTTGTCCTCTTGAATTATTACATGCTGACTTGTTTGGACCAATCAGTGTCAAAAGCATTGCTAAAAAATCTTATTGTTTGGTTGTTACAGATGATTTTTCAAGATATTCTTGGTATGTTTTCTTGCTAATAAAGGGGAGACCGCAGGAGCCTTCAAGAGACTTATTCTGAAGATTGAAACCATTAGCGGGAAGAAGGTGAAAGCTATTCGGATTGATAATGGGACGGAGTTCAGAAATCACATTTTTGACTCATTCTGTGAGGAAAAGGGTATAGTGAGACAGTACAGCGCCGCAAGGACACCTCAGTAGAATGGAGTAGCTGAACGCAAAAACAGAACCTTAGTGGAAGCTGCAAGGACGATGTTGATCGAGTCAAAACTTCCAATCATTTTCTGGGCTGAAGCTGTAAATTGTGCGTCATATGTGCTTAATAGGGTATTGATTGTGAAAGCCAAGATGAAGACATCTTATGAATTATTCCACAAAAGAAAACCATTGATTGACTTCTTTCGACCTTTCGGTTGCTAATGTACTTTGTTAAATACTCAAGCTCAAACGTCAAAATTCGGAGTTGTTTCTGATGAATGTTTCTTCGTTGGATACTCTTCTTCTCAGAAAGCTTATCGGGTTTACAATAGGCGCACCAAGATTGTTCAAGAATCATGTTATGTTGATTGGCAGGAATGAAATGGGTGCGATACAGGATCCGAACCTTCCTGGTTCTATGATGCTACCACTGTGTTCAATTCCTTCAATTACCAATGTTCCTAGAAGAAGATGACATCGTTCCGGTGTATTCTGAAGTTATTCCTGATTCTGTTACTTTCTCACCCTCACCAACCATTTCACAACCGTTGCCGCCCACAACTGATGTGGTTATTCCCACTGATCCTTCACCATCATCACCCCACCCGGCATCACCTGTTATTCCTCTTGATTCATCTACCATAACTGTTTCAGATATCTCTACATCCAATTCGTTGTACAAGGAACTAAAAGATCATCCTCATGACCTGGTCATAGGATCCATATCTGACGGTGTTCGTACATGTCATCAATCTGGGCTTATCAATGTTTGCTTATTCTCTTGTTTTCTATCACAGATCGTCCCAAAAAACATTAACATGGTATTACAAGATCCGAGTTGGGTAGAGTCAATACAATTAGAACTCCAACAGTTCAGAAATCTCAAAGTTTGGAAATTGGTCGATCTCCCACCAAACAAATACCCAATTGGAATGAAGTGGGAATACAAAAACAAACCTGACGATAGAGGGGTCGTTGTTCGAAACAAAGCTAGGTTGGTCGTTCAAGGTTCCGCACAAGAGGAAGGCATTCATTACACTGATTTTTTTGCTCATGTTTCCAGAATAGAAGCCATCCGAATCTTTCTTGCCCATGCTGGACACAAAAACTTCAAAGTTTATCAAATGGATGTAAAGTGCGCATTCTTATATGGAGATATCGATGAAGAGATATATGGCTGTCAGCCACTAGGTTTCGAGGATCCGGATTTCCCTGTTAAGGTCTACTAATTAGACAAGTCGCTTTATGGACTATATCAGGCTCCTCGAATATGGTACGAAACGTTGACACAATATCTGTTAAGCAAAGATTTTACTAGAGGAACCATTGACATGACTCTCTTCAAGAAAACCATTGGCGACGACATTCTACTGGTTCAAGTGTATGTAGATGACATCATTTTTGGCTCATCAAATGAAAGTTTATGTAGAGAATTTGAGGAAGTGATGAAGGAGAGGTTTGAGATGAGCCTGATGGGTGAGATGTGCTTCTTTCTCGGTTTACAGGTAGTGCAAAAACCCGATGGCATCCTTATTCACTAGGAGAAATATATTCAAGAAATTTTGATGCTCACCATTCATTGCACAGACGTGTCTCACTCCTGACAGTTCTTCTGAACTATCTCCATTCATTGCACAGACGTGTCTCACTCCTGACGAATCCGGAAACTCCGTTGATGCTCACCGCTACAGGTCGATGATCGGATCATTAATGTACTTAACTGCAAGTCGTCCAGACATAGCCTTTGCTGTTGGTTATTGTTCGAGGTATCAATCAAATCCAAAGGAGTCACATGAAAAAGCCGTGAAGCGTATTTTTCGTTATCTAAAGGGAACTCCGCGTCTCGGCTTGTGGTATCCAAAAGGGGGGAACTTTGATCTTCATTATTAATAACAAAGACTAGACTTAAACTAGGATTAACGATAATTGTATAAAATGGGGGGTGTTTAATTAAAAAGAAGAAACTGAAATAAAAAATTAAAAGTAATTAAACTAAGAGCTGCGGAAATAAACGAAAAGTGACAGACTTAAGATTACTGAATAATTGGAGAGACACTATCTAGATTAAATCCTAGTTGAGATAAATGAAATGTAAAGAATGATTCAAAATTGAAGATGGATCGGTTTTCTAAAGATACAAACCCTAAGGAAGACTTAGTGGATCCCAGACCATTCACCGGGTGTGACCAAAATGACTCCTAAGGTATGTGTTATGTCTACCGATGGCTAAGTTTTCCTTCCAGTCAACCTAGCAATATTAAAGTACCCGAGAGGTGTTGGACAACCTAGTCTAACATACCACAAACATTACTCATGCAAGAGGTGACACATTTATGGTTCAATTAAACATGATTAACAAAGATATTAAAGTACCAGATTTTAACCGTTTGTCAGTTATTTATCAACCTAGTATCTAATAACTAAGACTAACCAATTAACCTTTATCTTCCAATCTCCGGTTAAGATACACGTTAGTTTCTTATTCATTAAACATGTACTCCTTAGATTTTACTACGTCTAGTAAGATCCCTAGTAACCACAAACCTAAAGGTACGTGTTAGATATGACAACCACGTTTGAAAGACATTCATAGGCAATCATAAAGGAATAACATGCATTCATAAACAGAAACTAACACATATATTCATCCAATTTAACCAAAAATGTGTCCTTTACAATAATACTAAACCATCCAATCAATTCGAATCATTCAAACATCCAAGATCAACAACTATTCATCATCTAGATAGTGACTATGATTTAGCTACTCATAACTAATTCAAAACAGGAAATAAACTCAAAATTCATCATCCAAAAGATCATGTTCAAATCAACAAACAATAAAGAAAGTTAATAAAACCCGAAATCAAGTATGTGAGTGATCCAAGCTTCACTCCTATGCTTCAATTGCTCTAGAATGCTCCAAATCGTCTCTCCAGTTCGTCTTCAACCGCTCTTCTTCTCCAAAAACCGTAATTAGGTTCAAAAACGACTTAAACATGATTAAAACAAGTTTTGCACGTCTGAGGGTCCGTCGCGCTGCGCGTAGAATTGCCTAATTTCCCTAGCGCAGCGCGAAAGGGTTAAAATACTGATTTCTGACGCGGTGGCATTTTTGTAAATAAACTGAACTCTGAAATCTTTCGCGCTGCGCCTAGAAATACCTATACTCCCTCGCGCGACGCGACAGGGTAATTTTTCCAGAAAATTTTCTTCTTCTTGTTAACTCTTTTGTCACCCGCAACGCATCCGGAAGCATAGTATTCTTCAATTTAGCACATTTCCGCCTCCTTTTACTCCAAAACCTATAAAAACACAAAACATTAAGTAATAAACTAAAACGATACGAAATCTAAACTAAACGACTCGAAAAACATATAAAACGTGCACCGAAAATCGATGTATTTTGCAATACATCAAATATCCCCACACTTGACTCTTTTTCGTCCCTGAAAAAGTATTTCACCATAGATTCAAAATAAGGGACTTGAAACCAAAAAGAACAAATTAAATTAAAGAATGAGCCTTGGTTATTGTTATGCAAAACATCCTAGCACTAGCAAATCGGGTCCCTTTATCATGTCAGCTATTACGTTCAAGTGAGCAAACTGGGTATGTCTATAGGATCTCACACCTAGGAAACCACAAGTTACAAGTCTATAAAAGGAATAAGTCAAACCATTCCGGTTATTGTAACCGCTATAACCTGAAAAACTAACATATCTAATAGAAGCTCATATTCACATGTGGATCATAATGGAACGAAGTTTTGAACATTTCGTAAATCTTTTGTTAACCTAGTGACTCTAGACCCACATATTCCACAACAACTCACAATTTGTTACTCCACTCGGCTATTTTTCTAGGAACTAGTAAAAAGTGTACTAGTCTTTTTCTGTAACGCTCAAATACCTAACCATGACACGACATTATCATAAGCTTGTAAAGGAATCCAGTCTCCACCAAATGACACATGAACAATGCACAAATCAAGTAGGTCTTTACCAGGGTTGTAATGTGGCTAGGGTTAAGGTATGAATAACAAAAGGAAAACAAACGAAGGTGAGTAGATGAACACGGTTTTACTAGGCCAACATGATAAACAAATGCTAAATAGAACAAAACCGGATCATACTATGGATCCATACTCTCTATAAACCACCAGCTAGAATCACTTTGCATCTCCTTTTTTTTTTCTTTTTTTTTTTCTCACATTTTATCATCCTTCATTCATTTTTTTTTCTTTTCTCTTTTTTTTTATTTTTTTTTTTACATCATATTTCAAATGAACTAACAACTTCACAGATACTTAGACACTAGCTTAACCGGTTCATCTAAACACACAGGCCAAAACAGATAGGTTAGACAAACAAAAGGCTAAGGCTTACGGGTAATAAACAAAGAAAAATGGATAACAAAGAAGGCTCAGACGGGCTAACTAGTGGATAACATTAAGGGTAACGAAAATGACAGGCTTCAAACAAGGCTCAAATCCTAAGTGCCTCTATCACTTTTGTGCAAGTTCATTAGTCCATGGTCTCAACTAGTATATCCTAGACAAGTTCTAAAATGTGCATGCCATGTGGTAATCACTCAACCAAGCAGATGCATATAAAATGCATATAACTAACTATGAACCAAAAGGCTTACCTCACAAATTGAAACTGAATGAAAAAGGGTATAAGTTGTGGAAAATCTGTAAGTCCATTATCCCTAGGTTACACCTTCAATTTACATGTTCATTTTATGGAATTTTATGGAGCGCCACTAACTTTTTAATTTATTTGCATAAAACAAAAGTAGTGTGCTATGTTTGTGAGTAATAAGCTTCTATTCTATAGTTAGTTTAACAACCTATAGGGGTGCTTACACTTGGATTGTCGTTTCTCCTAAGATGAACACCCACAAGACCTCCCAGTTTTTAATTAAGTAGATTAGGAACACTTGGGAGACCTTTCAATGCTAGTTGGATTAACCAAAAACTCACCAATCAACCTATTATTTGTTCAAAATCTTTCAAATTTTTTTTATTTTTTTTTTATTTTTATTTTTTTTTTTCAACTGACACTATATACAGACTCGAACGACAGTTACCCATCCCCACACTTGAGTATTGCATTGTCCCTAATGCAGAAATGGAAACCTGACCCAAACAACTAAAATAAGAAAAACGCAAAGATAAAGAATAAAAAAAAATTAAAAAAAAAGAAAAACAAAGATAAACTGGACAAGACTTAGCTGGTAAAGTATAGGAAGACTGTCATGTGCCAGTCTCATCCAGACAACACCCTCCAATTCGAACGTGCTCCGCAAACAAATCCCAATCTCACAACGAACGAGAGCGGCCAGTCATTCAATCATTCTAAGCACATAAGCATAATAAAAGATCATAACATCACAGTCATAACATACTAAGTTCAAAATTTCAACCCAGCCGACCCATAACCATAAAGCATGTCTAACAGTAATAGATACAGACCAAGATATCATAAAAACATCATAAAAGCCAAAAGATAACCGAATAACGAAACATGATCATCTTGCTGCCCCTGTCTCTGACTACTGGTGCGGTGGTGGCTGATCTGCCCCACGAAAGAAGTCAGGAATATCCATGTGCATGTTCCCCATCATGTACCTCAAAGCCTCTGCATTTCGTTGTTGGTTCTGTTCCATGATAGTGCGCATATCATCAAAACCTGCATGCATTTGATCCTGTATCTGACCAAACCTGTAATCCATAGAATCATACAAACTATCCAAAGTCAGTGGCTCTGGGGCGGGCTCCCTACGTGCATACTGCTGTCCTGGTAGCTCTCTCCTATGCAGTGGTCTCTGTGAACGTGGAGGCAAACCCATATGCATAGCCTCTGCAGCGTCAGTCCCCTCAGGGGGGTGTACCTGTGGTCCCTGAATTGCATGCTCCCACTGTGGCGGCTCAGTATACGTCCAAATTCCCGCTTTCCTCAGTTCTCTCGTACCAAAATATACTGTATTCGGACCCTTAGTCATCAACTCTCTATCATATCTGTTAAATACACCCAAACTTTCAGCAATACGAGTGATATAAGGTCCCATATCCAATCCTGCCCTAGCACCGCCACGCCTACCTCTAGCAAATGACCATGCCAACAAGCTAGCAAAATTAACTGTCCTACCCTCAACCATACACAGCATACAGAATAAATCCCTCAAAGTCACCTTATCTTCCCCAGACTTTCTAGCAATTATAGTGCAACTCAAGATTTTATGAATGTACCTCAAGATTGGATCCTTGATATCTGTACCTACCATAGCCTTAGAAAATGGAGCAGTAGAGATGGTAGACCAGAAATTTGCAAGGTCAGATGCATTCAAACAACACTCTTTTCGTACAGGGCCCTTGAAAGCACCCCTCAAACCTGTAAGAAACTCTGGGGTAGCTATCTCCTCTTGTGTATAAAAACCGGTATGAACCGCGAACTGTGGAATAGACATCTCATGTGTATGCCTACCTAAAGCAAAAGATACCGCATCAGGCTCATTAAAACTACCATCATTCCAATGAAAAGAAGACAGAAACTCAATCGTGAGCTCTCCGTACTGGGGCCCATCACACTTCAATACCTCCTTCCATTTGCCACTAATCCATGTCTCAAGCTTGTCAAAATCATTCATCTGACTCAACAAAACCCAGTTCATATTCCGATGTTGCAACATATTAGTTCTAATGAACTTAGCAGCTTTATTCCTCTCGTCAGACCCCAATTTAAACTGCAACAATGTATGTGCACCCAGATCAGTGGTGTGGGTCACTGGTATTACCTCACGTTCTTCATATAAGATCTTTCTCCTCTTTCCGTACCATTGAGGCTGTTCCTGACCAGTTGGATCACCACGGGGTTTTTGCTTTGGTCCCCTCTTTCTCTTTGATGGTCCAGCCTCTGACATGCCTGAAACAAGTCAAAGAGTTAGCAATTACAGCACTCACAAAACTATTTTTTTTTTTTTTAAAGAAAAATGGAGACATCCGTATAGCATTTCGTTCGCGGATGTAACTTGTTAACATGAAAATTAAAATAAAACTAAAGAGTCGGGGTTACCGTTACAAATTGATAAATGTTAGACTATCTCGCCCGAATGGAGATTGAGTACGGGCGAGGTTGTCTTGAACCTAAAACAAGCACACAAGCAATACCCCAAAGAACATAGAAAAACTCAACTGAATAAATAAAGCAAAACAACGAAAGTACACATAACAAGAAAATCATAGACTCATCTACCCCATCCTGGCAATGTTAATTGTCCTCAATTAAATACCAAGCGCCCGTCAATGAAAAGGAAATTTACCATGAAAAGCCATGTTTCAACACATATCAAGATCCCATAATAAACAATTTCCTATTTATCATGCAAGTCTCGCAATCCATCAAAAGATATCACAATATGGCAACAAGGATTCAAACAATGTCCTAGAGGATGTGTTAACCCAATGTCAAAAGCAAACGAACTCGAACACATTTAATCAATAAGTATGAAACATCCAAAATCAGTATATAGTTTCATAAGCTATTATGTTCAATCTGCTCAAACCAACATAAAAAATGACAATTCTATGAACCTAATCCCACTAGGACATTCAAACACCATGATATGCAAACAAACACATCCAACATTGCAACCAAAATCATCATAGACAAGCTAATCACAAAACTTTCACTTCAATTCACAAAACTTATACTAAAACAAAAGAAAATGAGAATTTAAGCAAGAAATCATACCTGATTGGAAGATAGGCGTAAAAATATAGAAAAGTGTTCTCACCACCCAAGAAGGCATACTCCAGGTGAGATGGGAGCTTCTTAAGCTCGAGGGGTGGTGGTTCTACAACCGAGGGCTTCTCCATCTCCTCCTCGGGAATATCATCAACAACGAGCAACTCAGCCTGCTCAACTGGCTCGCTCTCTGGGAGGACCTCATCTTCAACAACCGGGTTCTCCTCATCCATCTCTTGTGAAGGCAGCAGGTCTGCTCCACAGATGTAGTCAAGACAATGATCCATGTGAGTAAAGAATGAATCAATGAAGTAAACAGAATCATCTTGAGCAGTCGAATTCTTCATAGCTTTTATGACATCAAAGGTGACTGCTTCATCCCCTACACGAAGTGTGATTTGACCGTCATAGACATCAATCAATGCCTTAGCGGTTCTCAGAAAGGGGCGCCCCAAAATGAGTGGGACCTGATCGTCAGCCTCCATGTCGAGAATAACGAAATCCACGGGGAACACGAACTTATCCACTTTCACCAACAGGTTCTCCACAATGCCCCGTGGATATTTGACAGATCTATCTGCCAAGGAGATGCTCATGCGTGTTGGAGTCGGATCTCCAAGGTCTAGCTTCTGATAAAGAGAATATGGCATCAGGTTGATGCTAGCCCCAAGATCAGCCAACGCGTGGTTTACAGTAGCACCACCAAACAAACACGGGATAGTGAATATACCCGGATCTGCTAATTTCTCTGGTAGCTTACTTTGGACCACCGCAGAGCAGTGTGCATTAAGAGAAACAGAAGATAGGTCCTCCAGCTTCTTCTTATTGGAAAGAAGATCCTTAAGGAATTTAGCATATCTAGGCATATGCTGAAGGGCCTCGATAAACGGAAGATTGACCTTAAGTTGCTTGAACAGCTCTAGAAAATGTCCATAGTCCTTAGCATATTTTTGATTCTTCAGACGCTCAGGATATGGAACTCGAGTCAAATCTACCTCGGGAATTTTCTTCTCAACCTCCCTCTTCTTCTCAACAAACTCTCCGTTCGACGCGGTACTTGCTGGGATTACCCTCTTTTGCGTCCCTCCGGGAGTCTCCATCTCTATTTCAGCATCCATCTCTTCTTCATCTTCAGGTGGTGTCACCTCTCTCTCTCCTCCTCTGCCACTACGAGTAGTCACGGCTTTGGCATGTGCGTTTTGGTTCGTGTAAGTGTTAGCAGGGAATGGACCTACCTGGTTTTGATCTAACTTCTTGGAAACCTCACCTACGACACGCTGTAAATCTAGAAAAGCGGACTGCTGACTCTTAAGAAGGATATCGTGCTCATCTAAACGCTTTTGTGTGACCTGATCTCGACTCACTAACTGATTAAGCATCTGTGATTGATTTGTCAACAACTCCTCTATCTTCTTGATTCCATCACTACCACCACTTGAACTACTACCAACATCACCTCCAACATGTGGAGGGGGCTGCCTCTGCTGAAACCCCGGTGGGTTTCCTCCTGATCTCCAGCCAAAATTAGGATGACCTCTCCACCCGTATGCTCCACCAGTACCTCTTCCTTGACCACCAATAAAATCTACATGCTCTTGTGTCATCAACGGGCAATCTATGGTGTCATGTCCACCTCTACACATCTCACATTTGTTCACACTCATCTGAAGATTTTTTATATCTTTTCTAATAGCTTCAAGTGCAGCTGCTGTGCTAGTATCAGTGCTGACCTGATGGACACCCCTCGAGGACGTGGGGGCTCTAGCTTCAGGATTGGAATTCCTAGAATATGGACTTTGCTGCTCAGCGAGTGCGAAACTTTCAAACATCTCCTCACACTCTTCTGCGGTTTTCTTCTCCATGATGTGTCCACCGGCTGCAGTATTGAACATCTGCTGTGTGGGATATGTGAGACCATTGTAGAACTTTTCAATTAGTGCCCAATCAGTCAGGCCGTGTTGAGGGCACTTACTACGCAGCGTGTTGAATCGCTCCCACGCCATGTAGTATGTTTCATCAGGATCCATCTTGAAAGAGTGAATTTGTTCTCTAAGACGAGCTGCTTTAGATGGAGGATAATACTTCTTGAGGAATTTACCTTTAAGGTCCTCCCAAGTAGTGATGGAATCCTGGGGTTGAGTCTCAAGCCAAATGGTAGCTCGAGCCTGCAGAGTAAATGGGAAGAGACGAAGGTAGATAGCCTCCTTCGATGCACCAGTAATGTTAAACGTATCGCAGATACGAATAAATCGGGACACGTGTCCCGGTGCATCCTCATCAGCCAGTCCGTGGAACTGGGTGGCGTTTGTGATGGTGGACATCACATAAGATGGTATTTGCCAGTTGTTATTATTTGTGACATCAGGTGATAGGTGACCTACCACCAGTGATGCCAACACTGGCTCGCTCATGAACAGTGCGCCTTGCATTATCACCCATTTTAGTTAAATCAGGAAAGGAAATCGGACGTACCTTACTGGCTAGGATGGCTGCTAAACGCTCACGAAGTGCAATATACCTCTCGTGATACTCCCTCTCAGGTTCAGAAAATCCAGAAAACTCAGGGAAACCTTGTGACCTAGTGTGTGGCATGCACTGAAAAAGAAAGAATGAAAAATTTAGAACAATGGAAATGAAACGAAATAAAGACTCTCAAGACACTAAGAAAGAAACTAAAATTAATGTTTATCCTAATAAAAGAAAAGAAAACTAGACTTGCTATTGCCAAGTGTCCCCGGCAACGGCGCCAAAAACTTGATGTGGCTAAAACGACCTATGAAAATAAAACTAAAATACTAACCTAGACTCGACCTAGGCACTCGAGTTAAAATTCTAGACAACTCTAAACTTAAACCACACAACAGGCAAGTGTACCTGTCAATGCAGTATAGCTCTAAGAAGTCCGGATATCGAACCCAAAGGACACTATTAATAACAAAGACTAGACTTAAACTAGGATTAACGATAATTGTATAAAATGGGGGGTGTTTAATTAAAAAGAAGAAACTGAAATAAAAAATTAAAAGTAATTAAACTAAGAGCTGCGGAAATAAACGAAAAGTGACAGACTTAAGATTACTGAATAATTGGAGAGACACTATCTAGATTAAATCCTAGTTGAGATAAATGAAATGTAAAGAATGATTCAAAATTGAAGATGGATCGGTTTTCTAAAGATACAAACCCTAAGGAAGACTTAGTGGATCCCAGACCATTCACCGGGTGTGACCAAAATGACTCCTAAGGTATGTGTTATGTCTACCGATGGCTAAGTTTTCCTTCCAGTCAACCTAGCAATATTAAAGTACCCGAGAGGTGTTGGACAACCTAGTCTAACATACCACAAACATTACTCATGCAAGAGGTGACACATTTATGGTTCAATTAAACATGATTAACAAAGATATTAAAGTACCAGATTTTAACCGTTTGTCAGTTATTTATCAACCTAGTATCTAATAACTAAGACTAACCAATTAACCTTTATCTTCCAATCTCCGGTTAAGATACACGTTAGTTTCTTATTCATTAAACATGTACTCCTTAGATTTTACTACGTCTAGTAAGATCCCTAGTAACCACAAACCTAAAGGTACGTGTTAGATATGACAACACGTTTGAAAGACATTCATAGGCAATCATAAAGGAATAACATGCATTCATAAACAGAAACTAACACATATATTCATCCAATTTAACCAAAAATGTGTCCTTTACAATAATACTAAACCATCCAATCAATTCGAATCATTCAAACATCCAAGATCAACAACTATTCATCATCTAGATAGTGACTATGATTTAGCTACTCATAACTAATTCAAAACAGGAAATAAACTCAAAATTCATCATCCAAAAGATCATGTTCAAATCAACAAACAATAAAGAAAGTTAATAAAACCCGAAATCAAGTATGTGAGTGATCCAAGCTTCACTCCTATGCTTCAATTGCTCTAGAATGCTCCAAATCGTCTCTCCAGTTCGTCTTCAACCGCTCTTCTTCTCCAAAAACCGTAATTAGGTTCAAAAACGACTTAAACATGATTAAAACAAGTTTTGCACGTCTGAGGGTCCGTCGCGCTGCGCGTAGAATTGCCTAATTTCCCTAGCGCAGCGCGAAAGGGTTAAAATACTGATTTCTGACGCGGTGGCATTTTTGTAAATAAACTGAACTCTGAAATCTCTCGCGCTGCGCCTAGAAATACCTATACTCCCTCGCGCGACGCGACAGGGTAATTTTTCCAGAAAATTTTCTTCTTCTTGTTAACTCTTTTGTCACCCGCAACGCATCCGGAAGCATAGTATTCTTCAATTTAGCACATTTCCGCCTCCTTTTACTCCAAAACCTATAAAAACACAAAACATTAAGTAATAAACTAAAACGATACGAAATCTAAACTAAACGACTCGAAAAACATATAAAACGTGCACCGAAAATCGATGTATTTTGCAATACATCATTCACACTCCGATCTTGTGTGATAATGAGGCAGCCATTGGAATTACCAAGAATCCGGTTCACCACACCCGAACGAAGCACATTGAAACTCGCATTCACTCCATCCGGGATGCACAAGAAAAGGGGTTTACCAATATCATATCAATCGACACCAAAAATCAAAAAGCTGATTTGTTCACTAAAACGTTTGATAAACCTCGTTTTTATGAATTAATTAACATGCTTGGTTTAATTTCTTTTTAATCCTTCTCTTTGATATTAAAATAAAAAATGGAAAGAAATGTGAAAGAAAAACCTGTTTTTCTTACTTATATATTCTAATATTGTTGGCAATTCTTTTGTGTTTGATCCAAAAACAATGTTCTTAAATTGATAAAAACTTTCAGTTAAAAAACTGAAAGTTTTGGGGGAGTAAATACTACAAATTTCATAATTGTGCTTCATCTCATGTTATATACTGTTTGTTTCTTGCAGGATTCAGATATGGGTTGACGGCGTCAAAAGGAGGAAAGAGATTTGTATACTGATGTGTCAGCAGGCTCAGCTCGAATACTATAAGACATCAACTCTGTGATCAAACTAAAATTCACAAAGAACTCGGTGATGAGGAGCATTTTCACAGACACTTGGCCTGCACAAAGTGATAAGTTTTGACAAAAATGGACTGAGAGTATTTGTTTCATGCTTGATTTTTTTCCCGAATAACCCTTAGCCGCAGCCCTGAATGACGCTTCTCGTTAGCTCTTCAGAATTTTTTGTTCTCGTGTTAATCTCCTCTGATATGTGAAAGCATTGACCTGGAGTGATGATCTTCTCTGTTATATGTAAATATAGACCTGAAGCTCTCATCAGCACGTACAGATAATCATCTCCTCTGTTATACGTTAGTATAGACCTGGAGCGTTGTTCCTCTGTAAAACCCATATAAAGCAAAGCTCAAAATGTTTATACATCATGCTCATTGTTTGATGTGTCTTTTATTAAACCTAAACTCCACTTCACTCCCTAAATACATTCACCTTGATCACTTGATCTGGGTCTATGTTCCTTTACAATTACAAAAATCTTGCTGAATCATCTAAACTCAATATGTCCTGAGGTCAAAACAAGTTACTTTGCTGAATGTCTTTGGAAACCAAGTTGCCAGAGTTTCTTCAAATCGAACCAAAACATGATAATATCGTCACAAGTTGCGTGTTGAAAGGAACAAGGCATGGGTTTAAATGGACAAGCATACTGACAATCTTTCCAAATCTTAGTTCCTCTGGATGATTGCCAGAAGCTCGTTTCTGATTTCCTCGTGATCCATTCTGTTATACTAATTTGATTCCTTTTAAAGTTTCGTTGTTAAAATGGGTCGATATCTTGGATCTATCTCATTAGTTTGGCTTGACACTATTTTAAAATATTCGTAATTTCAACTAGATTTGACTTTTTAATTTCTTTTCAAAATTTATTATTTTAAAAAAAATTCTTTTTGGTTTTCTGCGACACTATAGTGTCGGGTCTGCGACACTATGTCCTTTGCGACACCATAGTGTCGGGTTTGCGACACTACGTCGTGTTTAATATTCATCTGATGTGGGTCGTGTGGATCATAATTCTCAATTTCAACACCCGACTCTATACACGACATTAAACCCTAATACCCACTTAACTTCAATCTGTGATTTTGTAGTGTTTTTCAAGTGTTTTCAACCGGTAAGTTTTGATCTATAACATGTTTCGAACCTTCGTTTGCATTGGATTGAAATTTGGTGCTGATTTGATATGGTTTTGATTCGTCTGACTGTTGGTCTGTCGTGTTTTGCGACACTATCTGTTCTTGTTGCGACATTGAACGGAAGTTCAAACTTAGCTTGCGATACTACCAAGGTTATGCTGACCATGCTTTGTTGGTAGTGTCGGAGGCTTGGGATGCTGCGACAATGTAGTGTCGATGCACTTGTCTTGCTGTTGCGACACAACATTGTCGATGAATATGCGACACTGCTGCGACACTACTGTGTCGCATTCCTGCGACACTATGCTTTTCTATTTTATTTTATTTCCTTTTATTTTATTTTATTTTTTATTTTATTTCCTTTTATTTTATTTGTCTTTCTTTCTTAATAGCTAACAAATTTCCGGTTCGTATTTCAGGTTAGTATATGGATCCAGAGCCTCCTCCACCTATGAAGTTCGACAAGCGGTCGAACGTGGTCGCTTATCTCAACGATAAGGATCCGAAGTCTGCAGGATTTAGAGACGCGATATCATGGATGAAGGTGCCTCCAATATCTTATGCGGTCACGAAGGATTTAGTGATTGATCAGCAACACATTCGAGATTTCTGGGAATCGGCGACATACAATCTCAATGCAAATCCGGCAGAGATTAGGGCGAGTGTTATGGGGGAGGAGATTGTGCTCACTGTTGATTCGATTGCCCGGATGTTGCGTTTGGAGCGAGATGTTGGGATACCTGCTCTACTCAGTCTCACTGATGTTTATGAATGTTTCCTGGAGATGGGGTATGAAGGTACTGATTATTTGGAGCGTCGGGAGATTAAGAAGACGTTTTTGTCAAGAGAATGGAGGTTTATAGCCCATGTTATTATTGTATGCTTAGATCATCGGAAGGGTGGAACTGATGGTCTGAATTTTGAATGGGCTCGGGCAATGCTAAACTTGTGCAGGGGAGATAAGGCAAATATTCCGCAAATGATATTTGAGAATATGATTAAGAACATCTCCGCTACCAAGAAAGATAAATGGCTGTTGTATCCACGTTTCATACAGATTTTTATTGATGAATTGAAGCCAGATCTGCAGAAATTGGGTGATGCTATGAAATTGACGAAGATGAACGTGAGAATTTTTGCAGACTGCTCCGTGCCTCGACATGACATTACGGGAAAAGATAACATATCTTTTTCGTAATATGTATACCGATGAAAGGTGGGAGTACATAGAAAAGCTGAAAGTGTCGGAGGAGAAACGGTTTGGAGAACTGAGAGAGAAAATCAAGGATGAT
This sequence comes from Tagetes erecta, assembly GCA_030867185.1. NCBI lineage: Eukaryota > Viridiplantae > Streptophyta > Magnoliopsida > Asterales > Asteraceae > Tagetes > Tagetes erecta. Next base: position 49,405,433 of record CM061489.1, on the reverse strand, counting down.
ATTCGAAAACGAAAGAAGTTTATGGGAAAGAGGACGGTTCCGTTTGAAGAGCAACTTGATGAGATTGAGGATGAAATATTAAAACCGAAGAGCAAGAAGAAACGAAAGGCTGATGATAAATCACAGAATGATTTTGATACTGATGTCAGAATCAAAAAGGCGAAAGGGAAGCAACTAGATGTATCTGATTCTGTGCCGAAAACGTTCATGAAGAAACCGGAAAAGAAGGGGTTTGCTGGGATGGATGAAGACGTGATTCGTGGGCTGAATACGTCGCTCGCGAATGAATTAAGTATGGTTAAAACAAAATTGATAAATGTTGAAGAAAGGGAGAGGCACAGGGAATCTGAAATGGAGGATCTAAGGCGCATTGTGTTGGATCAACAAGTGTTGATTAAGAAGTTGCTGGTGGAATTAAATGAAGTTAAGAAAGAGGTGAAAGTAGAAATTCCAGATTCTGAGACTGAGATAAATGAAAGAGATGGTTCAAATTGGAAAAAGCAGGAAATTTTGGAGGTTTTAGCCGGGTTGGTGGAAGTGGAACTGTTAAAGAGACATAAGTTACTGATGACTTTTGTCTCGATATTGATACTGATCTGGGCGGTGAGGAGGTAGTTGCTGATAAGGAGAAGGGAGCTGGAACGAAATTGATTGACGAAGAGGTTGAAGAGGAACAGTTGATTGATTACGATTCGAAGCCTGAATTTTATGAAGTTGATGAGAAAGAGATGGTGTATGTTGCTCAAAGGAGCGGAATGGAGGGTGACGTGTTCGAGCTCGATAAATCCGATTGGTTCAAGAAAGTAGAAGAACCTGAATCCGTAATGCCTCTGTTCCAGAACTTGGATGCCCCGACCCCCAAAGATACAGACAACAAGATATTTAGTTGGAAATAAAGTCTGGAGTTACAAAAGTTCATGATAAAGAAGAAAGGGGGCAGGATCATCTATGTTAGCAATCGCAAACATTTCAAAACTTTCCCTAAGTGGGATTTGAAGCATTTGGCGGTCCTCCCACTTATTAACGCAGATCAAAACGATCGTGCGAAGCTTTTGGAGGAGGAGATCCAGGCTGGATTAAAGGATAATTTTGTGAGCTTTAGATATAATAAGCTGGAGCGTAAGAGGTCAAAGAAGGATTTGGATTGGGTAACGAGCAAAGGAAAGATTGTACTAAAGATGAAGCCGATAAAGACTGTTCGGAGAGTAAGAGTATCGGACCCTAGCCCGTCAAGATTGCATGAGTTTGAGAAATGGTTCTATGATAATCAAACGGGAGAGGCGGTGATTCGTGTGAAAGATGGGTCTGAATGAAGACTATTTGACTCGATGGAGGTTTTCGGTCTCTCTGATGATCTGAAGATCTTATGCGAAAACCCCATCAGAACTGGAGTCAGAGCCGAAACGAAGAAGGAAGCCGCATTGTTTGAGCGAGTGGCGAATCGGGCTCGTGGTATTAGATCAGAAGTGAAGCAGTTAGCTGAGAAAGTGCAAAAGAAGGCGGATCTAAATGAAGACATTCGGGAATTGACAGAAATGTTTGGCGCAGCCAAAGCCGGAGCTGAAGAAGGAGACCCGACAAGTGAAGTACCTCCCTAGGGGGAGTATTTTTTACCACATGTAGGGTGGTACTTCACCTTGTCGTTAGTTGTATTGTTTTATTTTGTAATAGACTAGTCGTACTTCGTTTCCGCTGTAATAGTTAGTTTAGTCTATGTTTTAGTTACTTTGTTGCTTGTTTATGCGACACTGCATGCGACACTATAATGTCGCATGCAGCCTGTCTTAGCTTAGCGAGCAGGCAGGCAGTGTCGCCTATGCGACACTGCCTGCGACACTAGCTACTGTATATATAGTTGTTTTAGGGCATTTTGTACACAACTCTTGGGAACTTTATTGATATACAATTACACTTTGATCTTGAGTTCGAATCCGATTGTTTATTGCAAGGAATTGACTGAATTATATCTTCGTTGCATCTAATCCATTCTACTTCATCTAATTGCCTTCTTAATCTATATGTTATTGTTTTATAATGGTTTGTGTGAGTTTTGGTCATTAATCGCAATCAATTGTTGCTAGATCTAGTGGTATCAATTGAGTGTGATCAGATATAAATCATATATAGCACGGATTACTGATTTCATGGACCAACATATTAATTTAATTTTGGGTATGCTAACGGGTCTATGAGTCTATGTTATCGGGTAATCGGGTCGGGTAATAGGGTCTTACAGGTAATCCCAGACCTAACCCAGACCCGCAAAAGTTATTTTCTTAAGTCCCAGACCTGACCCTATACCCATGGAACCGACCCCAGACCCGTCCCAGATGTCTCGGGTTTCCAGTTTTCCCATCGGGTTCGGGTCTGACTGCCATCCCTATTAACAAGATTTTAATTGTGTAATAAACATGTTTGTAGAGTGTGCGGGGGCTCATGACCCATTGGCCAAAAGATTCATGTGTACAATTAAAAATGAGTTAAAGTGTATGGTGGAAAAATGATAGTCATGTATAGGTCGGACTCACCGGCATGTCGGTGTTATATCTTTTGTTTTATACATTATAGATTATGTCTAGCGAACCTACGGGCAAATCTATAGATTCGCCCGGAAGCATTGTATAGTTTTGTTTATTGTTCAGTTTTGGCGACCGGGCGAACCTGTATTGTGCCCGGCGAAGCTATATGGTTCGCTTGATAGATTCGCTGGTAGCGAATCTATCAGCGAATCTATGGCTACACTATATATTGTAATGTTTTCTCATTGCAATACAACTTTTGCATATTTTATCAAACCATAAATTGTGTGTGTGACGGCTGGAGGTGCTAGGAGCATATTTTCACTATCTTTGTAGCTTGATTTCCTCTGGTTATATTGTTTTGATCTTGTTGTTGCGTTTTGGGTTATATTGGACTTTGTTTGGTTGAATCAAGTGTGTTTCATTGTATTACAAATCATTATAGCACTGAAATCTCGATCTAGATGGAACAACAATATGGTATCAGAGCCTTAGTGCTCTTGATTGTTTGATCTTAGAGATTTTTGTGAAGTTTTTGGGGGTTTTGTGTCAAAACATTGTTTGATTCATTTCTGGACTATTTGTTGTGTCTTTGAGCTGGAATTTGCTTGGGGTTTGTGGTATTTGGTAATAGGAAGCTATAGAAACAAATGGATCTTCAATTGGTTGTGATTTGAAGCTGTTCTGTTTGATTTTTGACTGAAACAGTTTTGCTCATAAGCCAGCGAACCTATTTGTTCATCCAGCGAATCTGCGTGTTCATCCAGCGAACCTAAGACAATTTTGTGTTCTGGGATTTAGTGTTTCTGTTTAGCGAATCTGACATTTTATTGAACGAAAGTTCACTTGTTTGACTCATTGTGCAAGTGAACTTGCTGCCAAAATCAGTTGGGCACAAATCCTTGTTCGGTCAGTGAATCTATTGGGCGAAACTGTTTATGCTGTCGAGCGAATCTGTTTGTCTGCTGAGCGAATCTGCCGAGCGAATCTGTTTGTTCTTTGGGCGAATCTAAGCCAGCGAATCTGTTTGTTTTGGGCGAAACTACAATCTGTTTGAATTTATGACTCAATCAACTTTGAACATGAATGATCTAGATAGTGTTCAACCAAACAGGCCACCGAGGCTTGTTAGTGGTGAAAATTTTCAGGATTGGAAGCGGTGCTTGAAGGCGTTTTTCTATTATATCGATTACAATCAATGGGAGTCAATCGTCAATGGTCCTCATATGCCAAAGAAAGTTGAAGGAACTGTTACTTCAATAAACACTGATCCAAGTACTTACACTGAAGGAGACATCAAGTTGCTTGATCGCGAGAGCATTGATACTTTGTTTGCATCAAGATATTTACAATAGGTTTGCTGAACACACAACTGCCAAAAGCTTTTATGATGCGTTGTGCGAGTTCTATGATGGTAATGAGGATTTGAAGTTGGACAGAAAAGCTCAAGCTGAGAAAGAGTTCAATTCATTCGTGGGGTATTCGCAAGAAAGCTTGACTGACATCACAAACCGCTTTCTGTCTGTATCAAGTAATCTGAAAAAATATGATGAGAAGCTGGGGAATTATGAGCAAGTCACAAAGTTGTTAGATTCACTTCCTCCTCAATGGAGTCTTCAGATCAAATTGTTGAAACAAGAGAGAAACTTTCATGACTTTAAACTGATGGATGTTATAAACAAGCTGAAGTCATTTGATCTTGATGTGAAAAGAAGATAATACAATCAGTATATGATGGTTCCAAATATTCCTCCTCAGAATGCTGCACTTATTACATCCGCTGCAAATTCTCCTATCTTTTGTGCTGCATCTGGAGGATCATCAAGTCTTGGGTCTGTTAAATTTGTTGGTGCATCTACAAGTGTTGGTTTCGGTTCGAATGCATCTGTCACCACTCAGATTCCATCTGACACTATGGCTTTGTTTGGAATGTTTTTTCATAGCTATGAAGCTCTTGTTGCTGGTGAATTAAAGGGAAAGGGTATGACTGTTGAGGATATGTATCAGGTGGATCCTGATGATCTTGAAGAAACCGATATTCAATGGCAAATGGCAATGCTTACTCTTCGTGCTAGACGGTTTATGGAAAGAACGGGTTGAAAAAGTTTTGGGAATCAGGGACATAACAACAAGCTCGGGTATGACAAAGGAAAGCTGAGATGTTACAACTGCAAACAATTGGGTCATTTCAAAAGGGAATGTCCTTTACCAATTGTTACTGAACCCGTGAATTCTGGAAATTCGAGAACCGTTCCTATTCAAGAAAGACTTGAGGAAGTGAAAGCGAGGAATGAAACTGCACTGCTCACCAACTTTGATTGGAGCGCAGAAATTGAAGAAACAAAGGAAGAGATCAATCATGCCTTGGTTGCTGAGATTGTTGAGGATGATGATAACTATATAAATTGCTTTGACCCTTTCAAAGAATTTTATGGTGAAAAAGATGGGAATTATGATGAAGCTGCTAAGTTAAAATGTGAGTTTGATGAAGAGAAAGATAAAGAAGGAAAAGTGGAGAAAGTTGATGAAGATCAGTCAGATGCTATTGTTCAAGGGCATCTGAATCATTCCGGGTTAGTTTGTGAAGCTGCGGTGAATGAGATGAAGAATGATGAAGAGTCAAAGCTAAATTTGGAAGCCATAATTGAGAAGGCAAGACTTGATGCTATGGATGAGTTCAAAAGGAGCACTCCCTATTGCCAGTGTGATCGTGCTCTTGCTGCCGAAAAACTGGTAATTGGTCTTCCTTACGATGTTATTGAGGATATGTGCTCATCCGCATGCAAAATTCGTTTAATTGGTATTTATAAGGCTAATAAATTGTTAATGACGAATGAAAACAAATTAAAGAAAATTAACAAAGAGCTTAAAGAAAATGAATCAAATTTTTTTGTTAAACTAAGAGAGGCTTTGAAAGAAAACGAACATTTGAAAAGACCTCTTTTGGAAAAGAATCGTGAAATAAACTATTTAACTGAGCAAGTTACTCTTGCTGAGTTTGAGACAAGAAAAGTCAAGAATAAATTGGAACAATGGACTATTTCTGGCATGAAAAGGGATGAACTTTGCAAGAAACAACAGGGGGCCAGAGTTAAGACAGGTTTGGGTTATAACAATGAAGCATATGCATATCCCCCACCTAGTACCTTCTGTTATTCTCCAACACCAATCCCTCATCCTTCGAATGAGTTGATACAAGAGATTATACAGAATGATACTAACAGCTCTATTGCAGGTTTAAGTGGAGTAAATCTTAAAGAGGTTAGAGAGGATTATGCTTATGGTGGGAGTACTGGGCTTGGTTGTTCTAGCAGTTCTGATTGTTCTAATTCTGATTCAAAGAAGTCTGTTGAAGACGTTAGATTAATTAATTTTGTTTCTAGTAGTGTGTTACATTAAGACAATTTTATTTTTAATAGTAATTTAGGGTGCTCTACTTCAAACTTTAATGTGTTGAATGATGATGTGATTGAAAATGTTTGTGTGAATGACAAAGATGAACTTTCAGGTCATGTCTCTGAAAGTCAAACCAAAACAAATTGTTTTCAAAAGTTCTTTACTCATCAAATTTCATCTTTCACACCTGTGAGGATTTCAAAACCTAAAGAAAGGGAATCATCTTTCTCATCCATGAATCACATTGATAAATCTAAATCTGAAGCCGAAAAATATGGAGCTAAAACAGAAGACTTCCCCGGGTGAGGTCCAACCTAGGGGGAGTATTGATAGTCTTGTATAGGTCAGACTCACCGGCATGTCGGTGTTATATCTTTTGTTTTATACATTATAGATTATGTCTAGCGAACCTACGGGCAAATCTATAGATTCGCCCGGAAGCATTGTATAGTTTTGTTTATTGTTCTGTTTTGGCGACCGGGTGAACCTATATTGTGTCCGACGAAGCTATATGGTTCGCTTGATAGATTCGCTGGTACGCTACCAGCGAATCTATCAGCGAATCTATGGCTACACTATATATTGTAATGTTTTCTCATTGCAATACAACTTTTGCATATTTTATCAAACCCTAAATTGTGTGTGTGACGGCTGGAGGTGCTAGGAGCATATTTTCACTATCTTTGTAGCTTGATTTCCTCTGGTTATATTGTTTTGATCTTGTTATTGCGTTTTGGATTATATTGGACTTTGTTTGGTTGAATCAATTGTGTTTCATTGTATTACAAATCATTATAGCATTGAAATCTCGATCTAGATGGAACAACAAAAAAGTTTGTGAGAGTGAATGTGTGAGGGTGAAGCGAATGTCATGGAATATTCCATTCTTATAGCAGCCACCACTTCGAATCCTGCTCTTCTTATTGTGACGTATTTTGAAAATTCTATTAGAATGGTATAGTTAGTAATCACATTTAAGTTTCAGAACTTGTAGCAGTATCTATAAATTAACTTATTTACTTAGCTGAAAACCACATAGACATATATTACTTATTCCAAGTTTCGAAAAATTACATATGCATATCTTTATTAACACTATGTAAGAAGACTAATCACAAGACAAATGAATCCGAGCATGTTAACAATATGATACAAACCACCAAATATGAATATGTGTGTTAGGATGTCATCTATATGAAAACCATCGATACTACATCCTTAATTTTTTTCTCTCAAGAATTGGAATAGTAACAAATCGATGCTCCTCGTATCTTGACATCTAACAAATTAATAATTAACAACTATAACAAGTTATATCACTCTTACTAGAGCAACCAATTTCACAGGTGGAAAACATATAGGTGAACTCGATTGAGATAACACTCTTTAAAGTAAGGTCCCGTGATTGCAATTAAGGTCTTTTTTTCTTTCACGTCAGCGTTTCTTGAATTTATCAAACCCTAAATGTTTTAATGGAAATTATACGCCTCGATTTATTTATTAATGTAAGACTTCATCGTAGTTTTTTTTTGTACGTCGTACATTATGTATGTTCGCTTGGAATCTGCATTTGATAACGAATATCATTCACTTGTAGGTTTCTCAAATATCTATCACTACTATAATAAAGCAAACATAATTTGCTTATGTGTCATCAATTGAAGGTGTTTTGCTTATGTGCATCGTTTGAGGGTTTATCTCACAATAATAATTTTTAATATAATAATTACATTTTGTTCTCCTAATATTTAGTATAATCTTGAAAAAAATTAAGAATAATTACAATTTCAACCATCTCCTATTAGGGTATAAAATAAAACTAATAAATAAAATTGGTAATAATTTACGATTAAATATCTTAGTATTTTTTAAACATATATAACTTTTTATACGAAATTATATTTTAAAAAAACTACACCATAAAATAAAAAATTTAATTTTCTTTAATGTGAATATAATATTGTTATACTAAAATAAATATATTTTTTAAATATATATTGTGTTTCGGCTTTACAACAGTTTTGTTTTAAAATTAGTTAGAAACATCTTTTGCCCTAATGTTGTTTACCCGAGCATAGTGCGGACACTAAACTAGTTAGCAATTATATATATAATTCACAAACTGCAACTAAGCTATATTTTGTAACACATATAAGAATGAACTTCAACTTGCACTAACTGGTATAGAGCGTCAAAGAGCCTTAGTTAGGCCTAATGCTATATACATGTGTTGCATCGTGTTCGGTTTCAAGAGGCTGACTGTGAATGCTAGTCTTGACGTGGACACCTGGTCAAGTTTTAGAATTTAGAGGTAAATTTAGTGTATATATAACTATTTAAGTTTAAGTTTAATCAATTTTAGACTAGTTTGTGTCACAGACCACCATTTCTTGTTCGAGTGTTGAAGGTGAGTATCATGGGGTTGCTAATGTTGTTGCTGAAATATGTTGGTTACGCAACCTACTATTGGAACTTGGCCACCCACCGACTTGTACATCATTGGTCTATTGTGATAATGTACGTGAGTGTCATTTATCTATCAAGTAACACAGTTTAGAATCAACACTCTAAGCATATTGATCGAGATCGAGACTCACTTCAATTGTGAGCAAGTTAAACGAGGACAAGTACGGATTATTCATGTTCCTTATCACTATCAGATATCAGACATTTTACCAAGGGTTTGCCCCGTTACATATTCACAGATTTTAGATCCAGTCTAAGCATGCGTGGTCCTCTTAGACCGAGAGGGGGTATATGATGAGGTGTTGTATTTGAAAGAAGAAAGGAGATGTTAATTAAATTAAAGACAAAGCTCTGGTTTATTAAAGCAAGTGCAAGTCAAACGTTGACCAATTAATTTATAAACTTACTAAATACCATTATGACCTTGGACTTTTAGTCATCATTTTAAGGTTAATTACAAAAATGTCATCTCTATTACAAAAACATCATCTATAAATTTTAACTTTTTGTTTTAAATTTGACATATTTTCGATTTTAATCCCCTACATTAAATAATTATTATTTTTGTCTCTGATGACCCAACCAGTTTTTGACTTTAACCCATTATTCTACTTTCACATATTTACGACTTAAACCCTCCGGTTTTGACATGGTTACCGTTTTAACCTTTAACTTTTATTATTTCTTCGTCGATCTTTTAATATGCGACATTTTGAATTTAACATACAAGACATGAAACTTTTTTTATCAACACATGTGACGAGTTCACATTTTATCAACACATGTGACGAGGTCACATACAAAAGACCTGACCGCTGCATTACGCGGTCCGGTCTTAAATCTAGTTTAAATTTAAAAAGAAAGAAGACACGTCAGCATATAGATGGAAGAGAGCGGGAGAAGAGTTGAGTTGTATTCGTTTGGGGATTCAGAAAATTTTAACAAACTTGTATCAAATAATATTCCATATAAGAGTTAGTTAATTCCAATTCTCTCTCTGATTCAGTTTATCACACAAGTTTGGATTTGTTGATCCTCTCTCGATTATCCTTACTTGAACAATATATTAGACTTGATGTTTACAAATGTTGATATTGTATTATTTGTATAGTCTAGTGTTGAACGGAACTATTGTATTATATATAGTGATGTAAATAAAAAGGGATAAACACTTCGAAATAATATCATTCCAATAATTAAAAACAAGCACCTAAAATCCAACGATTGCCAGGAAGATTAAACAAAATAGAACAATAATATATTATTGCTTTGCATAATTGCTTATTTTGAAATGCCCATAGCTTAAAGGTATTATTAATCAAATTAGGTCTGTTTTTTCCTATTGTAATCAAACAAAAACTAGTTAATTAACTAAGGATCACTGATGGATGAGTATATATACATTTTTCATAACCAGTGATGCAAATTGCCAAATTGGATAAAAATAGTATTTACTTAAATTAGGAGTTCGTTTACTAACAAATAAAAGAGCTGTTGATATAAATTTTTAAAGAGTTTTATAAATACATCATAACCAGTTTCTAATCACACCCTTTATATCATTAAATGTAATTTTTCACTGTAGTAAACAATCTTATTTAAGACATTCTAGATAAACAATACTAAAGTTTTAATGACAATATATAGGAGAGAAACACTAAAATTTTAATAAAACACTCTTTTGATAATTATTTTGAAAATATATCATATTGATAAATAAAATTCTCAATTACATCTTTCAGAGAAAAAACTCATTTTTTTAGTCTTACATTTTTTTTTCATTTATTTCAGATTTTTCATTTTTAAATAATTATATGTAAAAGTAATTGCTGTAACATTAATGCTGCACTTTACTTTTCTCCCTCTGATTTGAGGGTATTTTATACTACTCTGCCATTAAATAAAATATGTGTCAAAGTAAAGTTTTTTTAATAATATTTACATTTGTGATGGCTTAAATATAGCAACACCCATTTTTTAAAGTTGCCTTAGATATTTTTATTTCGGATGGTTTGCAATGAGTGTGGGTTTGGATTTAAATAATTTAAATTTTATCAATTGGCCATTAATAATCTTTACTTTCATTTTGTTGGTTACTAATATTTTTTCAATTACTCGACATTCAACCCATAAATAATCCTAACCTTTATTTTAAGGTATATTTGTTTTCATTGGTCATAACTATCACCTTTTGTCTTCTATTGGTCCCAACTATTGAATTGTCTGTCAACGGTCCCAACTTTTATCATTTTAACAACCACTGGTCCGTCGTTGAATTTTTTTTAACGCCGTTAAGTTTTTTTCAAATTCAAGACCAATATTTTAGGCCTTTGATCGGAAGGATAATACGAGTCGATTGATGTAAAATTTTTCTCGAAAAGGCTCTCTGAACGATAAATTTTTTACATCCGATTGAAGCGCCGTTAGGTTTAAACACCCTATTGAAGCACTATTTTGTTGTTCGGAGCGCCGTTTCGAGGTAACTTTTCCATCAATCGACTTCTATTATCCTTCCGATCAAAAGACTTGAAACATCGGTATTGAATTTGGAAAAAACTTAACGGCGTTAAAAAAAATTAACGACGGATCAGTGATCATCAAAGTGATAAAAGCTGAGACCGTTGACAACCAATTCAATAGTTAGGACCGGTAGCAGACAAAAGGAAATAGTTGGGACCAGTGAAAACCAATATAACTTAATTTAATGAAAGGATCGTTGTTGGCCAATAAAATGAATGTTTGGATTATTCATAACCAATAACAACGTTGGGATTAATATTGGCCAATAAGTAAAATTTGAGATTTTTTAAATTCAATAAACTACATAAACCGGTTTTAACTTCTAACGATTCATGATGTAATTATTAGTTATTACGCCTACGTAGTACGTACGTTGGTATATATTATTATTTTGATAGTGGTTTTATAAACTGCTAATTATATATATGAATACGATCCACCTGCATAATTATGCATGTGTAAACATATGATATATATATGTGCATTTATTTATAATTCATAAACATGTATTTTTGTCCTCTAAACATTTGCATATGTCGATTTTTGCTAATTACACGACTGTAAACGTTATAGCAGTACATATGTGAAAATGAAGTTGTAGAATATGTTTTAACCAAAGAAATCTCTTGTTATATTTAACGCTATCATTGCGGAAAATTTGCTAGAGCTACTAAGTAAGTGGCCGGTGGACTATATATGTGCCTCTAGTTCGGAATTCTAACTCTAAGATTTCGAATACGATTCCGTCCCCGGCTTTACAAGTGTTTTTGATTGATCATATCGGGGTATTTTGAATATGGAGCATACCATGACCCATCTTAATAATCTTCCATTAAATTAAACTAGAGTATGCCACCTAAGCAAAATCGTAGGTGGAGTAGTAAAATTATTGACATGTAAATCGATTACTTAATTATTAGAATAAAAAAATGTAAAAAGAAGATTGCTTATCTCTTTCCCATTGGCCTGTTATCACCATCGTTTGCAAGGGGGATGATTTATACAACGTGTTAGATGTCACATAAATACTATAACACCTCACATCATCATCATCATTATTCTTGACCTAAAGTAACGAAATATTTTACAACTATATCCGCAAGTTATGTACGTGTATATGTAAATCCTCCCTTATAATATATACTTAGTATAATTATTTTATCAATTAATCAGTTGATTTAATTACAAGTTTCTCTTATTAGGTTATCGCATATTATTTTTTTTAAATATTTTTTGTAATGTATAATACGCGCATTAGATTAGGGTTTCTAGTATTGAACGTATGGATCGACTATTAGGTTGATTGCATATAAGGTACGTAGACTAGAGTTTTGCTATATTTTTTATATATTGTAAAACACCATACTTAATAATAGACTAATTAAGTATTTCTATTATGTTACTTGGTAGCAAAACCTACAGTTCTAGACCTTTTTCTTTGTTTTTTTCCTCTTTACATATACAAACCCTAGCCATGGTCGCAAGATACAATTCCCAAACGTGACGGCGTGCCACCACAAGTGCCACATTGGGCATCGTTCTTTTGTGTTTTTTCGTTAAATTTTCTCTTTTCCTTGTTCGAAAAGTAGCTGCATTTTCGACTCAAGATTCCATCTTGCCTCTTTAATCCCATTTATTAATCAAGCTGATACTTTGACTATGGAAGACTGTCTTGTTGCATTGCACGCCGCTTGCAGGATTTCAAGATCACTACCATAGAAGTCTATGGATGGCATGCAAAATCAAGCTACAAATATGTTGGAAGAAGTTTATTTGGATTTCAAACGTCGATCGAAGATGGTTTCCCTTAATATTATTACATATTTGTTCTCTAGAGCAACAATATTTTCACTACTAAAAACGGTGTTTTTTAATTTGATACAAAAGTTTCCGACAAACTTTTGACAACTCAGTATTTACGATAAGATTATGATAATTTTTTTTAAAAATAATAAAAATAAAAATGAACCAAATTTATCTCACAATTCCCGATAAAACAATCACGATTTGTTCTTATTTTGTCGCAAAACAAAAAAGCAGAACTAAGTTATAAAACACTAATTTTGTTACTAAGTTTCGCAAATGTTGCGACAAATAAGTATTGTTAATATTTTGTAGATAAAACTGTCACAATATTATCAAAATAAATTTTTTGAATTTTTTAAAAAGTTTATCAGTACATTCGTTTGGCGTCAATATTACGACTATTATGCTTGTCTATAAAATTTTAATATTTTAGTAGTACTCTTTCTTTTTTATATCTTACACTCTTTTACATCTTTCTCCCAATCTTTCCTTTCAAATATTATTACTATACAACCCGAGTTTGGATTTGAGTTTTAACCTTTCTTATTATATCTCTGAACTTTTAGGAAGTGATATATAAAAACTCAACGTACTTTTGATTAAATACTTTAATTTGATAAAAATTTAACCAAAAAACACATTGTTTTATGTTCTCTTTTATTTTGAAACCATGATCGATGTAGACTTTTGTACTAATTTTGATTTACGCGTTTTAATTCAATCATTTCCTCAGCTGTGACTCAAGTTGGATTTTTCTTTGCATATATATATTTTATTTGTTTTATGTTCTGTTATGCTTGTCATGTGTTGCAACATCCCGTGTTGGCCCATTTTAGTGGTTACTTATCTCTTTCGTTTTGCAAGTTGAGATGTCATATTAAAAAATATTGTCTATATGCAGTTACGTTAATGGACTTGGCCTTATTTGAAGAGTTATTACATGACATAAGGTGTTTACTTTGTTTTTTAATGACACTACAATGAAACACGGCTTGAACTTAATTTGTTTTTGAAGTAGGTGAATATGGTGCTTTTTACATGGACTTGGCCTTATTTGAAGAGTTATTACATGACATAAATGTTTAGTGACACTACATAAGTTGTTTACTTTGTTTTGGCATTATTGATGGGTCGAGGCGATATGGATTGAACTTATTTTGGCAAGTCAAAAGGCTATAGGATCGATAAATCGACGTGATAAGGTGACATGCGAAAGTAGAAAAAAAATGGCTGGTGAAAACATTTTGTGTCGTCATGTTCGCCATAGGGTTATTTTCTTTTCATTTTTGTTTTTCTTATTCCTCCCTACATTGACAACCAAAACCACCACCACCACCTATTTTTCTTTCTCAATATTCGCAAACACCACCATCACCATATTTACCTACTTAGGTCGTATTTCTTTCCCCTATTCAATGCAATTATTTAAGTTTGTTAACCATGTATTGATTTTGTTCATTGGGTGTTTATTTTGTTATCTAGAACAGTGATTTTGTTTACAAGAACAATGATCTTATAGAATTGTTGGTTTTATATGTGTTGACTCGGTTTGACCAAGAGTCAAAGAACATGAGACGTGGCAAGTTGTTAGAGAGTAATAAGTTGGTTGATTACTCTAGTTTGTTAACTTTATCATACTTAGAGAGACTATATCTTTTGTATATAAAGCTGATGTAGTAATTTCATTAGAATAGAAGAAAATTTCCCGATATTCACCCCTTAAAAATTAACGTGGTATTAGAGCCAAGCTCTAAATACTTCCCTAATTTCATCCCTTAAAACGAGTTATGGCACAGATACGACTAGGCCTGGCAAAACGGACGGGTCGGGTCGGGTCAGTTGCCCGGGTTAGAACGGGTCAGGGTCAAAACGGGTCTGGGTCGAGATGGGTTGTTATAAAAACAGGTCAGAACGGGTCGGGTCAGGATAGGTCCGGGTAAAAACGGGTCGGGTCAGAACGGTCGGGAAAAAAAATTCAATTTACAAATAACTATCAATTATCCAGATATGCATTTCGTTGATTAATTTCCACCACATGATCATGACAAACAACTCAAAATCCAAAGCAAACACAAACACATCTCTAGCTTTCATTTTTTTCAAAATAGTCGGTTTAAAAACTGAGGTGAATAGTTTAAATCACAATAGCATACAATAAACATCCAATCAAATAAACACAATCGAAGGTTACCTAGTTCGCTAGAGTTGAAGATGTTGGGTTCACCGGAGACGAGTTCGTGTCACAATCGTTGCCGGAAACAAGTTTGTTTCTTCAATCGCCAGAGTTGGAAGATGTTTAGGTTCACCGGGATGATGAAAAATTGAAAATCGATGTAAAAATCAAACCCGTAATCAATTATAGGGATGATTGAAACCGACGATTGTAAATCGATGATTGAAGGAGATGATTGAAAACCGATGATTGAAGGAGGGTCAGTAATTGATTTTAAGTTTTCACTTTTTTTAGGGTTAATCTGAGTGGAGGATGAACTGATGAAGGAACGATTGTAATTGATTTTAGGTTTTTACTTTGTTTATTGTACACATTCGTGTTAATTAATTAATTACTTTTAATACATTTAATTTGCACTAAATGTTTTGACACACATTTTTTGTTACGCTTCTGCAAACTTTAAAATGTGTTTGGTTTTCTCATTTAAAGAGACGCGTTGGTTTTCAAATTCATATAGTGTCGTTTGGTATAACTAAAGACTTGGATCCCGGTTTGTCACATGCCTAACGGATACCCCGTTTTTGAAAAATTGAGGGTGTGACATTGATCTTGGTGAAGACATCCGTGAATCTCCATTTTTTGCCTATGATCAATTAACAAATTTGATTTCAACTATGTGAGTAAAGAGTTCTACATCACAAGATCAACAGCTAGATGACTTCATTATGAAAGGGATTCATTCTTATGCTTCAATAGGTTTGAAATTACTAACTTTATCAGGCTAAGAATGATCAACCCAACAAATGACTCTTAAACAATTGAGGTTGAGAAGGTATTGATGAGAATCTATAGGGAACACTTGAATTAACCCTCCAGGACTATTAAATTCAGAAGAAAGAAGATCAAGAAACTAAGGAATTCATTAAATCCTCTTCTCCTAAAGAGCCTCAACCTCCTCATCAACAACCATCTTCAATTCCAACAAATGTTCATACATTATTTGCTACACCAGCTGATTCAGCAGACAAGCAAATCATTGATTTATCTGCTAAATTTGACTATCCATCTTAAAAAAATATTCAACTAATAGATGAATCATCAAATGATTTTCACCGACCTTATCTCCAAAGTCTCAATCGTCTGAAAAAGAAAAGAAAATTTATATCTTAGGAGTATAAAGCAAAGACAAAATCAAACCTGATCAAAAGAATGGATATAACCATGTAAAGAAGGTTACTAACCATCACTGCAAAGACTCCATATATCAATCCGTTGCAAACAACCTATCTTTGATCTTCTCCAAGGACAACAAAGTCGATAAAGAAGTTTCCAAGTGATGAAAGTCTACATGTCAAGCCTTTGAATGTTCATGATCCAATATTATTTGGAGGTATGATGTTGAAAAGAAGAAGTATGTGTTTACCTTTTTCTGAAGCTGGTGATATTGAAGTACTTAAAGCTCGAATATTTGGCCTATCACACCACAACCTTCAAGATCATGTAAATATTCCTTTGTAAAACCATGTTGGAGATAAGAATGCTTTAATCACCGTACAAATGATCAAGAACATTTGAAATCTAAGAAAGAGGAGGAATGGGAGAAAGACTTTTGGTAGCATTATCTTAGGAGGAAATTTTTAGGATGTAAAGGATGAGGCTATGTAAAACACTTGGTTATGGTTGAAGCATGTATAGCTCCTATAATCAGGTAAAAATGATTACATAGTTTGTCTGTTGAAAACTGTGAATACCTATAATTTCGTAATCACATTTTTTCCGTAGGCAAATCCGAAAGCTGAAGATCTTCAAGAGAGACTAGTGTGTAAGTACTGAATAGTACTAAAAACACCACATTCTTGTAGCTACTAAAGATCTATAGAGAAAGTTATTGTCTTTTTTGTTTGTTTTTACCTATCCAATAATATTTCATATTTATTGTATGACTCTATACGAATGATCAATGATTGTCGTTTGCCATTGATCCTTTGTCTAGAAAGGATGGTTAAGATATGCTCTAGAGTAGTATATAAACCTCATTTATGTATAGTTCTGAGGTTACTAGAGATGTTTGTAAAGCTTTTGTTATCTTACAATAGAGAAGACTTCTTTGACTTAGAATACTCCCCCTTAACTTTTGCTTTAAAGGTTAATGGGATCTGTGTATGAGATATTAGGAGGAGGATTCTTAACACTCAGCAATCTGACTTGGAGATCTTTGGACTGGAATCAGGCTTGAACAGGAACATCTTCAAGTCGCGTGGAAACTTGTTCTGCAATGGAAACTTGTTCCTGCAACTCAAAGAAAACATTAGAACTCAGGCAATAATGTGCATTTATTATCAATGTAAAGATTAAGTTCTCAACCGGATGAGATATTGCTCGAACAACAACTCCTACATCAATAACACATGTTAAACTGCCACCACAAAAGAAAAAGATTAAAATGACAATCTTTTTGGTGTTTTTGAATTTTTCAATGTTTTTGATAATTTTGGAATTTTCTCTTTACATATATGAATCTTTAACTTGCAATGAGATCATACCAGCAATTATCCAACACATGTTTTGCAGTTTTGAGAATAGACATTTGAATTGTGAAGTAATTGAGTGATGAATTGTTGAACAAATCAATTAGCTCGAAGTGACACACTTACTTTTTCTATTCTTGATGATCAATTAGGTTGATTAAGAATAAGTTTTGAGTGACCCATACCTTGCACATTAGAAAGTTATACACTTCATCTAAATATCCTGAGAACATCTCAACACGTCAGGTCACTTACAATCATAAACAATGTGGAATTTGGGTTCTATTTGGATTTGGTCCACTTTGGGACTTCTTTTGAATTCCTTTTTGGAATTTTTCTTTTTCCTATTGTTCCCCTTGGGAATTTTCTGAATTCCATTTTGGAATTTGATTGGTGACGGTCCACATTTGGGACTCTTTTTGTTCCATCTTTGGAATCTTTTGCTGCACCTTGAAGCTCAAAAGAGACTTCGTGTGAGACTTCAGGTCTGTGGGTACCACAACAAAGAAGCTCACGATGCGATTCATCACACTGAATAGATTGCATCGTTACCCGATGTAATTTAGATGCTTCACGAGATATCTACTTGATTTGTATAAACGTTTCACATGCACTAAGATATGTTTCAACCACAAAAACTTATTTGCATTTAGTTAAATCATCATAGAATATACTTGTTCAGTATAATTGTCTGAGCTGTCTCGCACATCAATTTTCACGCTTCAGTCTTTATTGTTTAAAATGATGCTTTGAATAACTCTAGTGTACTATCATTTCTCATGTACGTGCAAGTAGATTCAACATATTTTTGGATTTTTCTGATTTTATCATTTTTTTTAATAATGATTTCTCCCCCTAAACTTTTAAATTTCTTGGAAAATTGAAAGTTTAATGAAAAGAAAAAGGCAAATATGTTATCAACGTATGAAGAGTGCATGCAGTATACTTAATCTAAACAGACGAAATGAAACATCGGTTGTTTCTTGCACTGCCATCATTGTTTGATTTTTGAAAATGTTTTTTTTTTAAATTCCTGCAATGATTCCTTTTTTGTTTCCAACTCCATTTGGCGTCAGTTGCATCGAAGGCATCATGAACAAGATTCGGTATCTTGTCATGACAAGGGATCAGCCACGGTCTTCTTTTCTTTGTTTGACCGGCCTCCATAACTGTCTTAACACACTAACAAATCAGTTAGAGTGTGAAATCCAAGCCATTGCGGTCTTGGATTGTCCGAAATCATCAATATAGGTAACTTCTTGATAAATTGCATCTTCTGGTGGACCATCGATTGATGAAGCACGTTGCTCATCTTGAATCTTAACAGGTGTTTTTCTCCACAATTGTTTTTGTGTGGGACCAAAGGAATGCTTTGGTTTGGACACCTGTCTAGAATTATTCATGGAAGATCTGTCATAGTCATTTCTAAACCTATTTTTCAAAAATCGGTTTTGTTGACTATTTTGCTTATGCAAAAATGGATTTGTTTGATTTTGTTTTCTTACAGATCTTGATTTCCATGAATCACTTGAATGATCACCATTAGAGAATTTAAAGTCAGAAACATACCTGGCAGAATGTGTAGATGATGAATTTCTTTGGACATACCTTCTCGGCTTCATCGTTGATCTTTTGTTGTAGAAGAGCAATCTTGAGTGTTGTGATTGACCATGTCACAAATGGAGCAATACTTGTTGTAGTAACATTCCATGATGTCGTGGTTGTACATCTGACAGTTGATGCAGTACTTGTTGTAGAAGCATTCTGATGTCATGTGATTGTACATCTCACATATCTCGCAGTACTTCTGATGAGCCTTGAAGGGAGACTTCTTTCTTTGCTTTGGAGAAATCTTTGCAGTTGAAGCATGTTCATTCTGATGAGCTTTGACCTTTGAAGAAGCTGAAGTCTTGAACTTGTCACTTTTTGACCCATAAGGAAAGACACCTTGACTGTAGATACAATCAGAGATATGATGAGTTTCAGAATCACAGATTAAACAGTAGATGTTACTGTTTGAATCGCTCGGGGATTCGGAATCTTGAGACTTTGAAGTAGAAGGAGTCTGTGGTGTAGAATCAGATGAAGCGACCTTTATCTTGTGCTTCTTGGCTTTGCTCTTCTTTCTTCTAACCTTCTTCTTCTTCTTCGACTGAAACTCTTGTGTCTTTTCTTCTTCTTCTTGAGAAGATAGTGATCCAACAAATCCGGTTGGCACTAATCTCTCATCTTTCTTTTCAACAGACTTTTCTTTTTCGACTTTTTCTTTGATAAACACAAGATCAGATTGTGATCTGTTGAGTTTATCAGTGAGCTCCATGAGTTGAATATTCAGATTATGCTTTTCGGTAAGCATTGAATCAACATTCTGTGTAAGAGATTTGAGTCTATCTTCACACAATTGGTGATCTTTTTGTAGACTTGCATGCTTCTCTTGTTCTTCTTGCAGTTTGTTCTTCAGAATGTTGTTCTCTGAATAAAATATCTCAGACAATTTCTTCAACTTTAAAATCTCTTCTTGCAAATCTTTGATCACACTGGATGAGTGTGCATTTGATGTTTCAGCTTCATTCTTTGCATTTGTAACTTCTTGTTCACTTTTCTTGAGTGACTCTTGAAGAGATGTGATTCGGTGCTCAGATATTTCGTGTTGTTCTTTCAGATTCTTGTGCATGGTTTCTTCTTTCTTGAGTTTATCACAAATCCAAAGTGAATATAACTTGCACTCTTCAACTTGTTCAAAACATTCTTTGGTGCACATCTTTTCTCTTTTATTTTCTTCTTGGATGACGGGTAACATGCCCGTTGACATTTTTCTTGAATTTTCAAAGTCATTTTGATAATTTTTCTGGGAAGTCATGGTGGCTAAATATGACTAATTTGAAATTTTGGAAAAATGAATTTTTTGATTTTCTGGGAAGTCATTTTTTTTTACTGTTGAGTCGGGTCAAACTTGGGACGGGTCAACAATTGAGACGGGTAACTGTTTGGTCGTGTCAACAACTTGGGACGGCTGAACAATGTCTTCACCCGGCTGAACAGTGTCTTTACTTCTTTACACGGCTGAACAGTGTATTCCTTCTACTTCACCCGGCTGAACAGTGAATTTTTCTTCTTCACCCGACTGAACAGTGAATTTTTCTTCTTCACACGGCTGAATAGTGAATTCACTCGGCTGAACACTTCACGCGGCTGAACAGTACTTCACCCGGCTGAACAGTGCCTTCACCCGGCTGAATAGTGTTTTTCTTCTTTCACCCGGCTGAACAGTGTCAAGTACTGTGGAGACGGGTCATGCACTGTAGAGACGTTTCAGCCTTTGTTGCAGCAACACTTAGGAAAATTTCCTTAGATCAACCACTCAAATCTTCAGTTCTTCACCAAATTATGATAAGTTTCTGGGCAAATATCAATCAAATCTTCAAATCTTCATATCAGATTGACTTTTCAAAGTCAAAATTGTGATGAACATATGATCAGTTCTTCAATTTTTGTTGTTTTTGTTCAATTCAATACTTGTATTAGCTTAGGAATGATGTTTCTAACACTCCTTCAAAGTATTATACCTTGAATCATGCTAAATCTCAATCAGATCCGGATTTTTTTTATGAAGAACACAACAAGTGGGTTTTGAGACAAATTGACAAAATATGGATCGAAATCAACAGATCAGTGATTTTTGATCATGAACAAAGCTTAGGATTATGATTTCTAGCATATCTCAATCAACAATTTCTCAATATCAACAACAAATTCCGGATTTCAAATTTGAGCAGTGAAATGACGAACTTGAACAATTTCTTCAAAAACTCAATCAAATCTTCACCAATTGATCTCAAACTTTGCAGTTCTTTACACAAACATGAATCAAAGCTAATGGTAGCTAAAATTCCATCAATAACAACAACAATCAAAGATCACCCAACAGCTCTGATACCAATTGATAGTTCTAGACAAACCGAGCTTGGATCTAGATCTAAGATTGTTTGGTGATGTTGTTTGCAATCAGTGATGCGGAAACTCACTGATCACGTATTGATGCTTGAATGTTCATGAAGATCAATGCAAAGTATGATGAAGATGATGATAATATGAATAGGTGAATTGTATTAGATCAATGGAGAGGTTACAAGAGATATGGAATGAAATATAGGCAACTCCCTAACAAATGACCTAGGTGATGGTATTTATAGTCTATACCATTCACCTTACAATGTAACCTAACCACGTGCATTTAAGCACAAACGCGCATTTAAGCACGAAACGATTACACAAATATTCTAAGACAAATACAAATTATGAACGTCTTCACCCGTGCTTGCCCGTGATGATGCTCGATATCTTCACTCGCTTATATTTGGAAAGTGACATCTTCAAATAACCCCAACATCTAGGAACCCACAATTTCTCTCGCAACATCATATATATTTTAGGTCTTTGTTTTATTAAAATTATCTAATTGTTTTATGTGTAAGAAGAAACATTTGTTTGAATGAAGAAAATTATATATTTTGTATTATTATTGTTTGACATTACCAGAATAAAATAGTTAACTAGAAAAACGTAACCCGAAAAATTGTGTTAGGAAAAAAATTAAGGGTCTTGTGATTTTCAGTCCCTGTGCTATAAGATTATGGAACGAACTAGGAGAAAGAACTTTAGAATCCAGAATTCAAGGGTAGGTTTCGAAAAGTCTAAGCTTAGGTGATACAACTACTAGCAACTGGGTAACTTCAAGATATAAGATCCATCTCTGATCATCATTGTGCATGTTACCATAGCATCTAAGATCACTTCCATTGGTGAAAGAGGCGAGAGGTCAAAGAAAGAAACTATTCTTCTCACCAGTTTCGATTGGAACGCTGAATCAGCTGAAACTGAAGAAGAGATCAATCACGCCTTGATGGCTCAGATGGTTGAAAGTCAGTCTAATGGTGAAGTCTATGGTGGTGAAAGTTCAAAGAAAAATGGGGATGATAGTTCTAATGAATCTGAAAATATCAAGGCAAAAGAGATGGAACAACTGGAAGCATGTAAGGCCATGTTCCCAGGAAAGACCTCATAGTTGGTCATACGCAACATAAACTATAATTTAAACATTCACTAATTTAAAACATTCTTTAATATAAAACATTGCAGCGAAAATAGTCTGAAAATATAATACGTCATTACAGACCATAAAAATATTTAACATTTTTCTTTTATGATAGAAAAGTCTTAAAGGTCTCCTTAATAAGCTTCTTAAAATTTTTGCTAGTCTTCACATGTCGAGTAGCCTGATATCCATGTCATCCATCATGTTTCACCATCTCACCTGTCAAACTTATATGCATACAAAGTCAGCTTTGCTCAATGAGTTCTAGTTTAACATCTTATCATAAATTTTGCATATAAATATATATTTCAAACAAACAAGGGTTCGATATAATTTTTATAATATCTTTCTTGATCTTTATTCCTATTCTTTCCTTTCTTAGCATTCTGAAATATAGATTTATATTATTTTATCGATCTATTCCATTTTGGAGCTTGCACAAGGCAACACTCATCTTAAGGCATGCACTAGGCAGCTGGGAAAAGACCCCTGCTACTGAAAGAATGTTAATGGATCTTCCTTATGAGTTTGCTGGGGATATGTGCTCTATTCCTTGTAAAATTCATCTTTTGGGAGTTTATCGACTTAACAAATTTCTTCAACAAAACCAAAAGGAACTTAAAGTTATGAATGATAGACTCAAGATAAATGAAATTGCTTTTCTAAAAACACCTAATGAAGCTTTGGTTGAAACTGTACTTTTGAAAAAAGATACTTTATCAAAGAAATGTTGAAATAAAGCTTTTGTCCGAAGGATTAATTTTATCTCAATTTAAAACTAGTAAAATTCAAACAACTCTTTATAAATGGATTGATAGTCAAATGAAAAAAATGAACTTATTTCCAAACAAAGGGGGCTTGGGTAAAAGATGGGGTTGGGTATGATCCAGAGGTTGAGACGGTTATTTCGCCACAAACTACTTTGTGTTATTCGCCAATACCACAACCTCATCTTAAAAATGATTTGTTTGAGCAAAACACTAACAGTTTGCCTACATGTTTAGATGGAGCTACTCATAACGAAGTGCGATATGAATATTGATACGATTCGAGTGGTGGTCTAGGTTACTCTAGTGATAATTTTGATGATTCTCAGAAGTCTAGTATGGACAGTCTTTTAGATAGTAGTTTGAATTTCCAAAGTTAAACTATGGACAATGTATAAAATGTTTCTATTTCTAATTAACACAATTATGATTCCTGTTCAAACTTGTTTCCATCTTTGAAATCAACCGGCTTTGATAAGTTCATCACTCAAACTATTCCAACTTACACTCCGATATGAATTTCAAAACTTGTTATGAAATTGTCTATTACTCAATATAATGCTAATCACATAAAGATCAAACAAACCTTTCAAACAACATTCAAACATCTTATTCTGAACAAAAGTTTGTAAAAATTGATAAACCAAAGATTTCAAAGGGAAAATCCAAGGAAGAGTATGTCACCTACTGTAACACCGACTCTAGAGTATCGGAGTGTGATGAGGAAATTTTCATGGATCATGCTTCACCACTGATAAAGTATAAATTATACATAAACCCCTTATTGTGTTTAATTACGTTTTGAGTTATTTCGGTGTCGTTTTCTTAACGTTTTATGCACAACTGACGTTTTTATGTTTCGTAGGTCCCATGTTGATAAAGAAACGGAAAGATCGGAAAAATCGAATACGTAGGCGAAAACGGGAGCCGGTACTCGAAAACGAAGAAAGTTTGGGCTTTTCTTGGCCCGGTTCGCTATATAAACACTCCTTATGAAACCCTAGCCTCCTAGAAACCCTAGGGGACGAATTGGAGGCAATTTTCAGCAGATTAGAGCCGTTTTTTAGGCTAGTTAGACGGAAACGAAGTGCTAGAAATCGGTTGGATCGTGGATTGCTTCTCGGTTACATCGGGTTTTATTGTTTCTTCTATTTCATCTTTTCTATCATGTCAATTACCATTAAACTTGTGTTTTTCATGTTGAACATGCTTGGCTAAATATTTTAGAACCATCTAGGCGTAACGTTTATTCGTTAACGTTATTTTAACTTATGTTGGATTGTTGGTTTATGGATTATGTTTAATTAAAGTTTGAATCGTTATAATTGTTTGATGCATTATATATGTTTGAATTGATAGATTTAGTATTATTAATCCACGTGTTCTTGGTGATTGTCTATGTCATGGAATAGGGCTCGTTTAGTCATTAACTTGCGTTATGATTTTTTTGGTTGATTTGCAATAAAACCATAAGATTAATTATATTAATGAAATCGGTAATAACGTGTAGCTAACCTAGATATCCGTGGGGTGATAGGTTATTAACAAGTTTTGGTTAATTAAATTGCTAGGTTTAGGTTTTTGTGAAAATTCTAGCTTAGTATTAATTATTTATCTTGTTTGTTAAATCGGATGATTTGGTTCAAATGGCTTTAAGGATTGTATCGTTAGATAGGTCTTTAGCGTCGGTCAATTAAGCATAATCTGATTAGGTAACCGTGAGGAAACTTAATCTCATAACCGGTGTGCTAATAACTTAATAGTTACCCTTTAGGTTTCTTCTCGAAAAGGGTCGAGGGTCTTAATTAGGGAAGCTTTTAAGTGAATAGGTCTAGATCCTGGTTCCATAACCATTAGGCCAACGTAAGCGATAATTGAAGTTAACGATGATTCTAGCCTAGGTGGTTCGTCTTCTTTCATCTGTTTGAAATCCGTCTTTTAAATCATCAATTTCCATTTTTAGTAAGTTACTTAATTTAGAAAGTTTTTATTTTTAGCAGGTTACTATTTTTAGCAATAAACCCCCCATTTTAAACAATCTTTTATTTAAAGTTCGTGTCTAGTTAAGTCGAGTCCTAGTTAGTTAGTTAGCGTGATATATAGAGTCTGTGGGTCGACACCTGAACTTACTTAAGCTATATTGCATTCGACCGGTCCACTACCCGAACTTACTTAAGCTATAACGCATCAACCACGTTGTTCCAAAATCAAAGGTTTTAAAAGACATTGCTTCCGATGCGAAAACGATGATCACAATGTCAAACACTCTCCTTATCTTGGTAGATCTAAAGTATTCTATATTAAGTCTAGTGTAAATAATCGAAGTTTAGGATCTAGATTAAGAAATTTTGTAGATAATCATTTTCTTAGAAATTCTTTTTCTCATTTCAAACCCATTCTGAAACAGACTTGGGTACTTTATTTCATTGGTCAGGAGAACCCAAGAAGGCTTATTGACAGCCTGTGGCATGTCGATAGTGGGTGCTTCCGACACATGTTAGTGTTGAAGGAACTTTTATCTAACTATAGGATAATAAATAAAGGATATGTTTCCTTTGTTGGAGATAAGAAATGAGGTAAAATGATAGGCCAAGGTGAGGTATTTAAAGGTTGTTTAACACTAGAGATGGTAAACTATGTTCCCAAACTACACTTTAATCTTCTTAGATTTTCTCAAATTTGTGATAAAAACATTCTCGTATTATTCAAATCTAATGAATTTTTGTTCCTTAAGCCTGATCTGGTAGTTCAAGAAGAGATGATAATCATGAGAGCTCCAAGGAAGAATGCTACATACATGCTCAATATGAATTCATAAGAATCTACCTCAACCTTTACTTTTCTTTTGTTTAAAGGAAATCAATATTGCATACTGATCTTTTTGGTCCAAGAAGTGTAAAGTCAATTGCTAAGAAAGCTTATTGTCTTATTGTCACAGATGATTACTCTAGATATTCCCGGGTGTGCTTCTTGTCAACATGGGTAAGACTACGAAGCATTTAAAGAATCTTATCTGCTGATAGAGTCAATAAGCAACAAGAAAGCCAAAGAGATTAGAAACGAAAACGGGATTGAATTCAAGAATCAAATCTTTGACTCATTCTATGTAAGCAAAGGAATTATGCGTTACATTAGTGCTGCAAGAACTCCTCAATAGAATGGTGTACCGATCGAATTTAATTTAGCTAAAGTAAGTCCGAGTATCGAACCCACAGACTTTATATAATACGTTACTTAAATATTTTAAGACTCTACTGACTGATACGACTATTTAAATGGATCTTATGTTGAAGGGGGGGGGGGGGGGAGGGGGTCGACTAATAAACTACATTAGAAATTAAAGTTAAATAGACAAAAGACAGAATGGGAATTCTGATGACGAAATGTAACTACCTAGGCCGGAAACCTCGTTGACTTAATTATCACTTAAATGGTAATGATAGTTATGGAACTGGGATCTTTATTTGTTCGACTAAAAGTTAAAATACAACCAGTTTTAACGATTAAACTTTCTCACAATCGTCTAACATGATTATGACCAAGTGTCTTTAAACGAATTCCTATTCCACAGCACGGAAATCAAAGACAGTTCAAAACATTCATTTGACTCGATAAACAAGTTTGACATATAACACTTAGACGGACTTCTCACGAAGAACTAAATTTAGCAAACCAACCGAAAAAGACTTATCAATAACCTATCATCTCATATATCTAGATTAGCTGCATGTTTTTATTCATTTAACTAATATTACCATTCCTATGGTTTTATTGCAAATCAACAATAAAAGTCAAGAACATATGGTAATCGACCTAACAAAATCCTACTAATTCTTATATGTAAACCCCAATCATCATCAATAAAACTAGAAGTATTCACTTGCTCACACGTTGTGTGAGTGTTGTGTACTTGTTTTTAATTTACTAACATAATATCTTTCTATATGGCTATATGTTATAACCTGACTACAAAAAGTGTTATAGGTTACTGGTATTCACGGATGTCCAGTAAGATACAACCCATTTTAAATGGGTAATTAAAAAAAGCTTTGCATAACTCATTTTAAGTGGATAATCACAGAAGTTTTAATTACTTGTCTATTTGCTGGTATGAAAGATTTTATTATATATAGTAGCGGTATCAGATTACTTCTAAGTTGCTTGTGCTGCTACTATGATGTTGGTGCATGTTCTACTGGTTCATGTATGATTATTCCCTTTGCTTTTGTTGGATGATGTTCGTTCATCAATTTTTGGTTATTGGGTGTTAATGTGTTATATAAGCTAAATGACAATTTTAATTTTTTTTAAACGGCAACAACAATTCTAATATCATCCAAAAAATGAACACGTGGAAAGCAATATATATTTACTGTTCAAATCCTTTACTTTGTCAATAAAAGAAGGAATATGCTCTCAAGAACAAATTAGATATGTTTTGTCCTGAAGTCCAAGTATCAGTTGTTAAGCATACTATAGTTGACAAGTTTTTAAACATATCCACCAAAGATAAAAAAAAGGAATCAGAGATGAAGACGGAGATAGAGAGGTCATGGATTTGTGGTTGATCAGAACATAGAAGTTCTTCAGAGGTTGTGATTGATTGATCGAATAGACGAAGATGGAGCAAAGAAGAGGCAGAGATTGAGTTTTTTGCAAACTGAGATTAGGGTTTCCTAGATATAAATATACATATATATATATATACATATACATATACATATATATATATACATATACATATACATATATATATACATATACATACATATATATATATATATATATATATATATATATATATATATATATATATATATGCTAGTGATATATACTTGGCTCGCGTGTTGCATGAGCCTTTGTTGTCATCGATTGACTTGCATTGTCTGGTTTCATGTTCATCATAATATATATATATATATATATATATATATATATATATATATATATATATATATATAAATTGGCTTAGACTAAAAAACCAACTCGTGTATCACAGTTTGTAAGTTCGGTAAATATGACTCACCATCCTTGTTCACACTTAGTTTTTGGTTTTTTAAAACATCTTCATAATCATGTACAAATTATCCTTCATATTGAACGGTCATAGTTTCAAACTTTTAATACCACACTATCTTTGTTACCATCAAAATTAATTTTGTTTTTTCAAGTTTTGTAGTTTGAATAACAACATTAAAATATCAACATATAATTAAAAAAAACACTACTGAAATACTACATAAGTCAAACAAATTTAGCTTAAGTGTTATAAAGGAAAGATGATTGCATTAGTATCAACCATTTCTGCCAAGCCATAGAGAAATCTAAGGATTTTTCCGATATATACATAATTCTTCATAGCGAAGCAAAGATTTCTCAGATGGCAGTAGTCATCGTCATAGAGCCAACTACAATCAAAACATAACAGCCTTCAAGAAAGAGAGAACACAATTTATAAAGCAAAGCACACTTGTCAAATACGTAAATTAACCCCCAAATTTACTATTCAATTCAAATGGGCTTCCAACCAAAACTACAACCCGTAACATATCTAACATAACAGATCTGACATCCAAACCCAAACACCAGCCATCATAACACTAGATCTAACATTACCAGATATGAGAATGAAAAAAAAAAACACTAGTGAGCATAAATGTCCGATCTAACATTACTAGATGTGACCGCCATAAAAAAGCAACAAATCTAACATTCAAAACCAAACACCAACAAATAAATACTGAAATACAGTCTGACTAAGTGCCAATGCCACCATCCACCCCATAATCAACATCGACGATCATCTGAAGACGGAAATCAAAGAAAGACGAAGGTGGAGGCAACGAAGTCAGCCGGAAACGGTGACAACAAAAAGGTAGCGTCAGTGGCTCTTTTCCACATCGGTGGAAAATCCACCACCACCGTCTACGTCCACAGATCGTAAACAACTAGAAAGAACCGAAGCTGCTAACCAGTGAACACTATTAACGGGTTTTCAATATGAGGGATAATGGTCGCACGCATCCAACGATCTAAAACCATCAATGACATGAAAACCCACAAACCCACCACCACTATCATCGTAACATGTGGGTAAACATCCGGAAACCACCATAATCGCCAACTAGCAAACCCAAAAAGTAGATTTGAGTGAAAGTAGGTGAGAGATGAGAGCGATGAAGATGAAGAGAGATGAACACGTGAGAGAAAAAAGTGAACATGTGCCAATAATAACAACATAATATATATATATATATATATATATAGCAAACTATGACTCACCACCATAATTATGACTCACCATCAATACATAATCCAGCCAATAGGCAAATTCCAATGCAAAACAGTAACCAATAACAACACAATGACAAAACCTCTCACACAACAATATTCATAGCACTTCTAATTCAATATAGTATATATATATAATATGTTTTATAAAAAAGCATAAATAATTTGGATAATATATCGGGTATCCGAAACATTCAAAAAATCTGAAAATAACTATACGAACCAGAATTTTCGGATACCTGAAGTTCGGGTAGCCGAATTTTCATATAATCTGGGTTTGGAATTT
This sequence comes from Tagetes erecta, assembly GCA_030867185.1. Classification (NCBI taxonomy): domain Eukaryota; kingdom Viridiplantae; phylum Streptophyta; class Magnoliopsida; order Asterales; family Asteraceae; genus Tagetes; species Tagetes erecta. Next base: position 49,375,586 of record CM061489.1, on the reverse strand, counting down.
TGGATGTTTCGGTTTCGGATACTGATATATTTTGCACACCCCTACCCCTAGGTGTGCATGGATTAGCTTTGGGTCGGTTTTTTGCTCAACCCAAAACATTGGTTTTTGTGTTTTTAAAATCTATGAGTTTCGGATTTCTTGATTTTGGGTTTAGGTTTGGTTTTTTTGGTTTTTTCAACTTGGACATTGAATTTATTGTTTTTTAGTATTAAGTAAATCATATAAACATAACTTTTAATGATAAATAAACATGTAATAATTCTAAATCTAATTAAATTTATGTTTTCATAAGTTTTAAACATAAAATCCATCATAATTTTAAAGAAAACTTGCTCACAATAACCATAAACAACGTTTTTAATATTCTCTTACGTACATCTTAGTTTAATAAAAAAATTCAATAAATCATAAATAAATTAACCATTTAATAATGTATCACAATATATGTTTTGACATACATGGGTCATGGACTTTATATATATATATATATGATATTTGCATATATAGATATAAACTTTATTGTGTTGGTTTGGTTTTACGTGTTAGTTTTTTTAAAAACCAAAACCCAAACCCATGTTTTGGTTTTTATAAAAATTAAAACAAAAACCCATAGTTTCTATTTGGGTTCGGTTTTTTGATTTTTTCAGTTTCGAATCTGTTTTTCGGTTTCATGCACACCCCATGTTATACATGAGATTCTAGCCCTATTTTCGCTTTCCCGCCTAAAAACTATCCGTTTTATGTGACGTGTGGGTCAAAAAGCCTGATCCAAATAGTTCCCGCTTTGTGTTAATTTGTTTTGTAATGACAATAAACAAGAACCAATTTCAATCTTTATCTAGACATGGTTGTTTCTTGAGACACAACGCTGGGTTTTTACTCATTTGTTAACCAATTACCATACACACGTAATTAACACTATATATGATTTATTATGACCAAATGTGATTTTGTATCTACCACATGCCAATACCCGTTAGTTAAAACCCATTTGTGTACTACTTAATCAACACAAACATGTCATTGGCACTGAAATAACTTGCTTTGGTCTAGTGTGAGGTTATGTAACCTGAAACAAGTTACTAATGTACATGGAAAAACCCATAAGTCATTAGTGACAAAAAAAAGTTACTAATTGTATTATTTTAGCTATATAATTTTTTGTCACGCTTGTTGAACCCCATCATTCCAACCTCCCAACCCCCCACCTGACCTGGCAATGGCTCACAAGTCGTCCGGGCTTTAGGTTATAATTGACACGAATTATGTTTCTTGAATCAACGGCAAGGCTACTTCTTTTTTCATTTGGTTCTTTATCGACTTTACGAACCAGTCTGAATTAAGAAGCATTGATATATTTTATTGATTGAAAACCAAAACCCTTATATGGTTGGTTGGTTTGAGAGGACGATCAGCCACACACGTTGTCTATCATAAAGAAAGGCTTGTGGATAACAAGTTCACATGCCAATGTATATTAGTATGTTTCCCTGAAAGCGAAAAAAAAACTAAGGCACAAACAGATGACCTTTTATGCATTGGACCTTTATTTGTAGCACCAAACAATTTCTTTAACTTCATAGAGATATTTTATGAGTACAATCATCTTCAAATACTCTTGCATTGTTTAGGGTCTCAGCATGTATGCAAAAGGGTTACCCCATAAATCTTATTCTTCCTCGTTATTATCACTCCAGTTTTTGATAGCTTTCAAAACAGCTCGTTTCACAACTTGAGCATCTATGTCGTCAACATTTCCCTCATTCTGCGATAACATAATTATTATCGGGTTAATTAAGCTGAAGATAGCGAGTAAAAATAAGTGAAAAAGATAAACAAAGGCATTTATATCTTATCTTATGTTTGAATTTTATTCTTGGTTATTGAATTTTAATAATATGAACTTTAGTATATAATTTATAGATCTTAATTTCAATTAAAAAAATTTCATGTACCAGTCAAAACTTGTAAATTTATTTTTTCATGGAGCATTTTCTAGCTAGGAAACAAAAATGACCAGGTAAGTTAGTTTTTAGATCGACACAAAAATGATCAAATATGTTTAATTTTTTTAAACACAAAAATGACAAGTTAGAAAATGGTCCATGGGATAAAATAGTTTCTAAGTTGTGACTGCCACAATGAAGTTTCTTTGAGATTTATATCGGTCAATATACTAAAGTTAAATTACTAAAATTCATTAACCATTTAATCTTTGTACATATTTTAAATTCATATTTTTTTTACAAATTTTAGAATTTAATATTTTTCAGTACTATACTATGTATCACAAGGATTTAAACTAGTTTATAATAATGTCGACCTTTAAACAAGAAACACACGGAAAAAACGCTCCTAAGCCTCGAAACTTTCTCAACTTAACTTTGCCAAAAGGTTAATTTTAAGATCATTTATTTCTAAACAAAATAAAGTATACCCAATTTAACCGACTTAAACATTGTTGATTTCATGTAAAAAGTAAAAACTTTTCAAGATTACATAACAAACGAGATTTAGTCTGACATACTCATGTTCATGAAAAGGACCAAAAGGGAGGTTATTTGTTAAGCACTAAAGATTATTAATATACATGTTGATCAATCATATATTTAATTTTGTTGATGTATAATTCACCACATGTAGAAGAAACATTATATGAAAGTCCTAGCAGGACATCTATATATATTTGTATACAATGGCACACATCAAATTAAGCATGTAAACTTACTTCGCCTATGGCTTGGAGATGGAATTTATCGGAACAAGAGACGTTGGCATCACGCACATCAAGGCCAAGCTCTTCGAATGCTTCCAGTATAGCGACAAGTAGACCAGGGCAATTTTCTTCTGAGAAGACGCTAATTCGAAAACCCTTATCTAGAGTTTCTACTGTGGCTTTCTGTGGTTTAATAAGAACAAGTTAAATATTGTACAAGTGAAACACTCAAACAAACATACCCATAAAATATCTAAAGCTTATAAGTCCTAAAAGTTAATTATTGTACAAGTGAAACACTCAAACAAGTATCATAACATAGAATCATACTAGGGTTTATTAATACACAGTCGAAAGCGAAGGAACAAGCTAGCATACATATGTATCAACCCCAAGTGATGAAAGTAATTATATGGTGTAAAAAAGTTATGTTTTGGAAGTGAAACTGGAAGTTACCACAGGTAACGAACTAGCTTGGCTCGAACTCGTTATATCTTCATGTAGTTTTTCTACTTTCTTTTTGAGCTCTTCAATATACTTTGCAGCCTCTACTACTATTGAGGTTTTGTGTACCTGAAAGTTATAACAAAACATTAATTTTTGTCACTAGATCAACAGTTAACCGATAAATTTACAGCTTTCGACTGGGAAACATTTATAGTTTACAGCTTTCGATTGGGAAACCGAACGAAGTTCTTTGAGCTTCTGATGTAAAGCTGCTTTTCGTTCCTCCTTCGAGCCCATGATTGATTAATATGGAAGAGCTAGCTAGCTAGCTACCAGCCCTTCATTCAGGGTCTTTGAAGAGAATGAAAAAGATGTATAAATACAAAGAAAGAGAGTTCTAAACAGAACCGATTGTTGTCTCCTTCTAGATGAGTAAGGACAAAGGTTTGCAACCTCATCAAAGATTATGACATAAACATTACAATATGTATGGTTGTACAATTGCGTACCCACCCTTGTGTCTAGATGGATTAATAGTGATGTTTGCCTAATTGGATTTAACAAAATAAACCATGCTAATTAAGAGCACATTTTGGAATGTAACTTTATCCTTAATTAATTTGTTCACGAGCATATTTTATATTCTAGTAGTAGAGAGAATGCAGATGGGATTTAATTGCTAGTAAAACAATGGAAACCCAATTCAGAGAGGAACTTCAAAAATATATATCTTTAATCATCACGTGTAGGGTGACATTCACATTTTCGTTATTTGTACTTAGTTTGTTGATGCAATTCTTAGTTATTTCGCCCATTTTCTAACACTAGCCATTGTGCTGGAAATTTCGCTATAGCGAAACTGTTATCTGTTTTATCTATAAATAGAGAGCTCATTCTCTATCATTTGTAACTTTTTGGATCTTAATGTTATGAGTAAATTGTCATTTGCGTCCTTGTGTTTTGTCATTTATAACGCTTTGCGTCCCTACGTTTTCAAAATTGTAAATCGCACCCTAACTTTTGGATTTTGTCTCCATTTGAACCCAAAACACTAACTCTGTTAACTTTTCCTGTTAACTTTTTGTTAAATTACAAAAATACCCTTGATAAAACGGGTGCAAATGGCTATAAATGGCAAAACACAGGGACGTAAATAACAAATTACTCATATATAAAAATTCACCGAATTCTTACCATTGCAATCTCTCTATTTTTGTTTCTCTACCCTATCATCTCTCTAAAACACCATCTCCATGAACCCCACCATCACAGCACGAACGTTTCAATCGACGGCCACAACCGGAAAGTCATAGCCGTCGTCTCCCCAAATCACACCCACCACTGCAACCATCTTATAATGTATGTGTAATGTACTTTAAAATTATATTTTTTTAGTTATATTGATTTTTTATTGAAATTTTGATCTAGGTATTAAATTGTTAATTTGTTTTTATAAACTTGGTTATGTTTTTTTTGGACAGCGAAACAAATAGAGCTCGGCTTCCCGAGGTAACCCAATGACGAAAGGCAACCCCAAACGCTCTGCGAACACAAACAGCGCTGAGTAGCCGAAACTCACCTATTAACCCGACTCCAATTTGGGGGAACCCACTAACCCGTCCGCCCGTAGGCACGACAAACTAGTGGTAAAACCCGTTTGGCTCAGAGATCGAACCTGTGTTGCCACAAAGTCTCCCTTCATTGCTCCCATTTGCCCCTTCCAAAGTGGTGGTAGTGGGACTAGAACTTGGGTCTCTTTTGGAGAATCCAAGTCTCTTACCACTACACTACGTTGGAAGTTGCATAAACTTGGTTATGTATTAAATTATCAATGAGGTTAGTGAATAGATAATTAAAGTTTGATGTTTGACTTGTAAATGGTCTCTCAAGAATCATAATACTTTTGCTTTAAAAGCAATTCTAGATTTTTTAAGATAAGTTCATCACAATATATTCATTGTAGAATTTGAACCTATTTAGCGTTTGAAATAATATTATATTATCAATAAGTCACTAACCTCATTGATAATTTGATACATAACGTTGGTGGGGTGGTGTGTGTGGTTCATGGAGATGGTGATTTAAAGAGATGATAAGGCAGAGAAAAAAAATAAAGAGATTGTGGTAGTAAGAATTCAGTGAGTTTTTATTTTATGAGTAATTTGTCATTTGCGTCCATGTGTTTTGTTATCAATAGCCATTTGCACACCCTATTTATCAAGGGTATTTTTGTCATTTTACATAAAGTTAACGTGAAAAGTTAACGGAGTTAGTGTTTTGGGTTCAAATGGAGACAAAATCCAAAAGTTAGGGTGCGGTTTACAATTTTAAAAACATAGGGACATAAATCGCTATAAATGACAAAACACAGGGACGCAAATGACAATTTACTCTAATGTTATACTCTCAAGTTGAGTTAAGAGCATACTTTGTTATTGCCAAGAGCTTTCTTTTACTTATTTTATCATCTAGATTAGATTGTTTGATTATGGAAATTGGTTTTACATAGTTTTTTTTTCTTTTTTGATCATTTAGGTGTTGTTTGTTTTTTTTCAGGAAATTAAATGTCTACAGTCTGCAGACCACATCTGTAGAAGAAGAGGTGGACTCAACATCTGCAGTCTGCAACAAAAAGACTATTTGTTTTTTAACTTCTATAGTCTACTGAAATAAACTGGTAGTGGTGGTGGTGGTGTATAGTGGGTGATGGTAATGGTCTTAACCCTCCTCTTCAGACCTTAGAAGATCTTAGAAGTGGTTGGTCCAAGTCTACACCAGGAAGAGGTCACACAAACATTTTTTTTAATGAAACGTCTTTGAAAAAACAAACAGTCTGCAGATGACAATGTCTACGTGGCGCAGACATAAGAGGCTGTACAGACGTTATCTGAAAAAACAAACAACACCTTAGTGTTTACAAGTTATCAAATCGATCACAAGGACCAACAATATGATATCAAGTCTATGCCCTCTTGATTTTTGTCACTTTTGCAAGTTTTTAAAATTTTTTCTTTTTCATCATTTTCATATCTGGTTGAAGTTGAATTTCAATAGAATTTTATTAAAAAAGTTATGTTTACTTATATGAAATCATTTGGGATCTTCATATCTAGTATTGGATGTGTTTTTGTTAATTTTTGGTGTTTTTCCTAAGTATTACGTGAGAAAGGGGTTTTCAGATTCAAACAACGAAATTAAGTCTTCAAGGAGTGAAATTGTGTGTCAGTACATATTCAGACATCGAAATTATCTGTTTATCAACTGACCAATTTGTTCTCTGCAATCGAGCGAAAATGTTGAATGAAAGTTCACTGTTACCAAGCAAAATAGGAGTGAAATTATTTCAAATTTTGAGCAAAAGTTCTAAATGAAATTTCTTTCTTACCGAGCGAAATATGGAGCAAAATTGCAGCTGGAAATTTGAGAGAGGTTGTGTTTTCGCTGTAGTGAGACTGCGAACTGTTGTTTCTTAGTTTTCACTTGTTCAAAGACTATTCTTGATTAATAAAAAAAATGTCTCTTACCTTTGCTGATTTGGATGTTGGTGGACCAAATATACCAAAAAATTAATCAATGGAGATGACTTTGAGAACTAGAAAACTGAACTTATGGTCGTTTTCCTTTATACCGGCTACAATCAATGGGACTTGATTGTTCATAGACCACATACTCCTATGACTTCTAGAGGCAACATTCTTGTTGAGAAAAATGATCCTAATATGACACTAAAAAAGACATGAAGTTGATTCATTGTGTCCACAAAGCTCTTGGTGCACTAATCATATGTCTCTCTGGTGAAATAAACAATCATTTTGGTGAACATACCATTGCAAAATCTTTATATGATGCTTTATGTGAATTCTGTAACACGATTGTAATTTAGTGAAGGATAAGGCTATGAAAGCTCAGAAGGAATTTAATACATTTATGAGTAAAAAGAATGAGAATTATCTGATTTAGCAATCGTTTCCTCACCGTGACTAGCAATATGAAGAAATACTTTGAGCAGCTGACTAATCATGAATAAGGGAATAAACTGTTTGATTCCCTTCCACCAAGAGTGAAGTCTTCATGTAAAAATTCTTAAACAAGAAAGGGGGTTTCATAACTATAAGCTGATGGAGATCATCAAGTCGTTTGAAATGGATATCAAGAAAATAGAATTCAATCAGGCGATATATCCAACTCAAACCAGTATTCCTAATGCAACTCTTATCTTGATCTTTAGTTACAGGTCCACCAATCAATAAGTCTGGTAATGGTTCTATTAGAATCTCAATTAGTACAAGTCTTAGTACTAAGAGTCCTACCAGTCCTCAACTCCCATAAGAAAGCATGGCATTGTTCGCATTATTTGTTCATAGTTATGAAGCTTTAGTTGCTGTAGACTTAAAAGGAAAAAGGATGAAAACATAAGACATGTCAGGTTAATGATGAAATTGGAAAGGTTAATGATGAAATTGGAATCCAAAACTAAGTGTGATGATGAAACTTTAAAAGGGGATGGAGAAAGTTATGAAGCTAGGAGATTGAAAGAAAAGGAGAATGAAGCTAGTTAAGCACATAAGGAAGTCGAGAGAAAGAGGAACACAAAAGTCTGCAACTGTGAGAAAGCCCTCGCTGCCGAAAGAATGGTAATGATCCTTCCTTAAGAAATTATTCAGGATATGTATTCTCCTTCATGTAAAATTCTGTTAGGAGTGTATCACGGAAACCATTTTATCTTGCAAAATCAAAGGGCAATTCAAACCATGGACGAAGAATTAAATAAAAATGAAATTGTTTTTTCAAGAAAACTCAATGAAGCCTTGCCTGAAATTGAACTTTTGAAAAGAAATCTTTGAGAATGAAATGTGGAAATAAATCTTTCAACCAAAAGGCTCATTTTAGCACAGTTTGAATCCATAAAACCTCGAACAAAACTAGATAATTGGACTGTTGCTCAATTGAAACAGAATGGACTTTTTGTAAAACAATGGGGGCTCATATAAAAGATGGGGTTGGGTATAATCCTAAGGTTGAAATGTTTATCCACCTCCAACTACTTAACGTTATTCACCAATACCTCAACCGCATCCTAAGAATGATTTATTTGCAAAAGAAACTGACGGTTTTCATGCAGGTTTAGTTGGAGTCAACCAGAAAGAAGTGTGTGAAGAATACTAATATAGTTCAAGTAGTGGCCTTGGTTGCTCTAGTGGTAGTTTTGATGATTACAAGAAATCTAGCTTAGACAATACTGATGATATTTTAAAGTTACAAAAGTCCAGTATGGACAATATATGTTGAAAATATTTCAATTCTTTATCAAAGCAATCGTGTTTTTGTTCCTCTTGACAAATCTTATTGATTCGGTAAGTTTATAATTCAAACTATTCCTAATTTCACTCCTATACGAATTTCCAAACATGTTGAAACAAATAAACAAAGTTTCACTAATGAAAAGAATCAAACCAAAGTTTCTAACTTCAATAAGGTTACTCTTTCGAAAAGAAAATATGTAAAAATTGATCTCCCAAAAGCTTCAAAGAGAAAATCAAAAGCAAAATATGTCACTTACAGTGACACTGACTCTCTCGTACCGGAGTGTTCATGGATTATGTCTCAACATTTTGTATCAAACCGAAAAGATTTAAAAGCCATTGCTTTAGATGTCGAAAGGATGATCATATTGCGAAACATTGTCAAAAGCTTCTTGGACCTAAATTGGATACTCCAAGCCAAATCTAAACCAAACTTGGGTACTCCTCACTTAGTATCTAGAGTTAGAAACTTTGTAGACAATCATCTTCATAGAAATCCTTTCTCTCGTTGCAAACCGAGAAGACCCATCAACAGTCTCTGGCATGTTGATAGTGGATGATTCAGACATATGATATGGTTGAAGGACCTCTTATCTAACCATCGCATTATAAATGGAGCATATGCTACTTTTGCTGGATACAAAAGGGAGGGAAAATGATTGGCCAAGGTGAAGTATCTAATGATTGTTTAACATTAGAGAAGGTAAAGTATGTTCCTGAACTACATTTTAATCTTATCAGTGTATCTCCTTTTCTATGATAAAGACATTCATGTATTGTTTAAATATAATGAATATTTGTTTCAAATGCATGAGTTTGAGCTCCAAATGAGATGATAATCATGAGGGCTCCAAGAAGAAATAATACGTACATGCTTTACATGAATTCCTGAAATCGTCTTCAACCTTCACTTGTCTTTTTTCTACAGCATCATTATCTAAGTTGTTTCTATGACATAGACGTCTAGGAAATGTAAATTTTAAAATCATATATAAGTTGGTGAAAAACAATATGGTTAAAGGCTTAGCTCTAAAAGAATTCACCGTCATAAATTCATGTCATGTGCTAAGGGAAGCAACATAAGAGAACCTCACAAACCTAAACTTGAAAACTTAATTGAAAATCCTTTAGGTTTGTTACATAATCTCTTTGGTACACTAAGTATTGAATCAATCACTAAGAAATGATACTGTCTTCTTGTGACGCATATTATTCTAGATGTACTTATTGGGTGCACTCTTTGGCACACAAGGGAGAGACTTCTGAACACTTGAAGAATCTCATTTTACGAATCGAGTCAATAAGTAACCAAAACGTCAAAGCTATCAGGAGTGACAATAAACATGAATTTAAGAATAAAATCTTTCTCATTTTGTGAAAATGAAGGAATCCTTCGTCAATTCAGTACGCCAGAGCCCCTGAACAAAACTTAATGGCAGAAAGAAACAACTAAACTCTCGTTGAAGCTGCAAGGACTATGCTATTCTAGTCACATCTTCCTATCACTTTTTGGGCTGAAATGGTTAATCGTGCTTCATTTGTTCTTAACATGGTTTTGGTGGTAAAAGGCAAGATGAAGACGCCTTATGAACTCTTTCATAAGAGGAAGCCCCTGATTAGTTTCTTTCGACCCTTTAGATGTTCTTGTACTTTGTTGAATACACAAGATAGAGCAAGTAAATTTGGTGCAGTTTCTAATGAATGTTACTTCGTTGGATATTTTTCTTCATAAAACGCTTACAAAGTTTACAACAAAAGAACCAGAATTGTACATGAATCCTTTTATGTGGATCGGAAAGAATCCAAAGTTTCAAACACTGGAATTGATCTGAAATGATTCTTTGATGCTGACATAGTCTTTTGATCTTTCAATCTACCTACCTTTGCTGATGATGACATGCATTCTTCATTTGATCAGATTCTATAAAATAATCCTTCATATCTCAAACATCTTAACAGGACATTATTCCTCACTAACACATTTTCTCTCAACCTTCTACTTCATTTACCCTAAATACCAACTTCAAAACCTTGAAGGATGATCCTCATGACTATGTCATTGGATCAATCTTAGATGGTGTATGAATAGGAGTTAGTGTGGGTAAATCAATGAATGTTTGTTTGCATGTTTTCTCTCTAACATTTTTCCTAAGAACATCTCCTAGCTTTTCAGGAACTAAGTTAGGTTGATTCTATATAGTTGGAGCATAAAAAATTTAGGAATTTAAAAGTGTGCGACCTGGTCGTTTAACTCCAAATAAGTTTCCAATCAGTACGAAGTGGCTATCTAAGAACAAATGGGGTGATCGAGATATTGTAGTACGAAACAAAGCACGATTGGTAGTTCAAGGGTTTGCTTAAGAAGAAAGTACTGGTTATACTGATGTGTTTTCTCTAGTGGCTCGAATAGAAGCCATCATAATCTTCCTTGTACATGCTGCTCACAAGAACTTCAAAGTTTTTCAAATAGATGTTAAATGAGAATTTCCTAATGAAGATATTGATGAGGAATATATTTGTGTCAACCACCCGTTTTCGAAGATCAAGATTTTCTAAATAAGGTATACAAGCTTGATAAATCATCTTATGGGTTGCATCAAGTCCCAAGGATATGGTACGAGACTCTGACATAATATTTACTTCGAAAAGGGTTCACTCGCATTACAATCGATATTATGTTATTAAAAAAGGTGTTGGGTGAGGATGTTTTGATGGTTCAAGTATATGTCGATGACATTATCTCCAATAATTCAAGTATATGTCGATGACATTATCTCCGGATCTACCAATGAGAAGTTCTATAGAGAATTTGAGAAAATGATGAAGGAACGCTTTGAAATAAGCATGATGGGGGAAATGTGTTTCTTTTTGGGTTTGCAGGTTGTTCAACAAAACTAACAGTATTATCATACACCAAGAAAAAAACATTCAAGAGATTCCGAAGAAGTATAAAATGGATGACTCCTTTCCTGAACTCAATCCTTTCACTGTTAAGACCTGCTTAACTCAAGATGAATCAAGAAAATATGTGAACGCTCATCGATCGTTCAATGATAGGCTCCTTAATGTACCTGACTGCAAGTTGTCCCCATATTTCATTTGTTGTGTACTACTGTGCTCGATATTAAGCCAATCCAAAGGAATCTAATGAAGGGTACTCAAAGATTGGGTGTCAGGTATCCAAATGGAGGAAGTTTTGATCTTCATTCATACTCTAATAGCGATCATGATGGATGTAATGTTGATAGAAATTCAGTTACCAGAGGTTGTTAGTATCTCCAAGATTGTTTGGTATCATGGCAAAGTAAGAAGCAGACTATAGTATCCTTGTCCACATGAGAAGCTGAATACACTACCGCATCAAGTTGATGTTGTCAAGTGTTGTGGATTCAGCATCAAATGATGGATTATGGAATCAACTTCCTACACATTCCTATATTTTGTGATAATGAAGCCGTGAGTGGAAATGCCAAGAATCCAATTCATCACACTCGCACAAAGCACATGAAAACAAAGATTCATGCTTTAGAGATGCACATGAGAAGGGTTTTATTGAAATTATTCCCATTGAAACCAAAAATGAAAAAGCGGATCTTTTCACAAAAACGTTTGAGGATGTGAACCATATGGTTTATGAAATGATGTTTGGATCGGAAAATCAGGTTTTAACTTTATAAAGTGGAAAAACCTAACAAGTTCACACAATCGGCAAGTGTATCGGTCGTATGTAGCAAGTTAAGTAAGTCCGGATATCGTACCCAAGAGATTTGAGTTTGACGTCCTCTAATACTGGATCTTTATCGAGTTCTAACCGATGTGAAAAAGTTGGGATTTTTAATTACAAAGACTAGATTAGACAAGCAAAAGACAAATTACCTAAAATTATCTAAAAATAAGATTTAGACTAAGGAAAATTATCTAAAATAAACTAAGGATAAAAACTTAATGAAATGGAAACTAAAGGCGGAAATAAGCTAAAAGAGAACTATGAGTGGAGTGATGACTACTTAGGCGGGAATCCCGATGATAATATGACAACTCTCGCCTTTCTAGATATGTTGGCACCGGATCTGAGAATATATCTACTCAAAACAATCTAACACGTCAGTACCTACTACTAAGTTCTCATGGGGGTAGAAAGTCCTAAAATAAATATGTGAAGTTCACGGTATGAGGAATGTCTACAAATCACTCCCGGATGACTAAGGGATCCTAAATTGGCTCGCCTCTCGGCTTACAAGTCCATTTATCCTAGAAACTGACTCAATCAGTAAACTAAAATAACAGAATCAATTGGTTTATGATAAATCAAGACTAGATAACACAAGTTGTTAGTTTTTATTAAGCAAAACCTACTCCCGTAGTATTTTAACCCAAACCAACTAACAAAAGGATGAAATCTACAAATCCTCACCTTCCGGTAACGAATCCGGCTACCACATTGGCTCAAATCCACAAATCAATCTTAACTTATGAGTATCTATTCCTAGATCTACTCAAATGATGATTAAATCTAGTAGACTAACCACCAAAAATGTGAAATCTATTATCAAGTTATCAAATCAAGATAATATTATTCACAATCAAGTCAAGATCTCAACATGAATCATAAAGTCAACACACATATTGCATACAAGATCATCATAAACCAATTTTCTCACAAAGAACATCCATCCAACATATCATAAACAACCAAAAATCATCATATCTTCGTCAATCATCCATAATTCCTAAGTAATCATGCAAAATCTAGCCAAATATCAACATAATCCTTAAATCCAACATCAAAATGTCTAGATCTAGTATCATATCAATTACTAAGGAAAATCAAATAAAAATGCACAAAGAAGAGTAGATCACACCCGGATTGGCCACCAATCATCAAATCAAGGCTTGAATCTTCAAAATCTAACACTTTGATCTTCAAATCAGCAACTTTGTCTTCAACTCATGAATAATCTTCAAAATCTTTAAAGAGAATCTTCAAATCTTCAAGATCAAAGACCAAAACACCAATCAAAGCTTGAATCCACACCAATTTGCACTTATGATCACCCCCAAAGACCCTCTCAATGATTTCCAACCGTTTTGTGTTTTTGGCTGAAGAGGTGATGCCCTAAAAATTGAAGAAATGATGTTTAAATACTGATTTTTAGGGGCTTTTTCGCGACTGGACGGCCAACGGGTCGCTGGGGAGTGAAGGTATTTGCCCAGCAGCCCTCTGGGTAGTAAATCTGACAAAACAGGAGCCCAGCGGGTCTCCGGGGACAAAACTGCCTGCCCAGCGGCCCTCTGGGCGGGCAAATTTCTGAAAATGGGCTTTTGGGCCCGGTGGGTCTTGGGCTTGGCCTCCAAAGCAGATTTCACTTGATTTTCTTCCCGTTTGTGACCCGAATCCGCTTCTTTTATTCGAACTTACCTAAAACCAAAACAAAATAAAATAAGTAACTAAAAACCAAATATATTTACATAAAATAAGATTAAAATGTGGTCAAATATATACAATAAACCCATGTGTTTTGCAACACATCATTTGATAAACCACCTTTTTATGAATTGATTAAAATGTCTGGTCTAATTTCGTTCTAATCTAGGGGTTGCTGTGCAAATTCATACGTAATAAACAAAAAAGGAAAATGTCACAGAAACATAACCATGTTTTGATTTTGTTTCAACTTTGTTTTGTTTTGTTTCAAATATTTAACTTATCTTTAAC